>PVJD01000784.1:0-351924 GCA_004026545.1 Mormoops blainvillei | reverse complement strand
GCAGACTCTGCTTAGTAAAAGAAACTAGACACAAATGATTACATGCTATAAAACCCCATTTATATGAATTTCTAGAATAGGCAAAACTAATCAATGATGGCAAGAAAAGTCAAAAGAATGCCTGTTTTTGGATATGTGGAACTGATTGAGAAAAAGCACAAAGGTACTTTTGGAAGTACTGTTAATAGTCTATATGTGGATGGGTTTGAACTGTACAAGTATATGCCTTTGTCAAAAGTCAATAAATGTCCATTTAGATTTATGTATCTCATTGCAGTAAATTTTACCTGAAACTATAAACACAAAATAATAAATATTTCTTTTTTCTTACTAAGAAGTTCTAGTTCATTAAATGTGAAAAAGGGTGAATTTGACTTGTATTAAAAAAACCTTTTACTATCCCCTTAATTATTGCCTGGATGAATGAGGGGGTTCTGATTGTTATTTTCACTTTATTGCATTGGATTTTTACCTCAAGCATTCCTTGTGGAGAGAAAGCACTAAAAGGTGGCACAACATCTGAAATATTTTCATATCCTGGAGGAGGTGGTTCAAATAAAGATGTGTTGAAAATCTACAGAAACAAAATACAATAATCAGAAATAAATCAGGTAAAGTTTCATTACTACAATCAAATAAGGAAAACCATGTATTACCTTTTTTGTCAGTAAATGGTTAATCAATCCATGAGTGTTTTGAGAATACATATCAAATACCTAGCACTGTGCTAGAGCTGGGAGGCTTTTGTGAGATGAATAAGTTATAGATACTGAGAGCATCCATAAATACCAGCTTTTGATTTAAGAGAAAAATTTTATTCTACAAATGAAAAGTAACATTGTATGGTAATCATAGTCACAACAGTGCAAAGAGAATTACTTAAGAACCAATGAAATATTAAATTCACTTCAATAAACCATTACATTTTGGGGGGAATCTATACCTGATAGAATCTTGATGTATAAACAACATTTACTTTGAAAAGAACTAAAAACACTAAATCAAATATAAAATATTATCTTTTTAAGTATATCACTGAATTAGGGGAAAAAATGGTTAGGAAAGAACCAGAAATCCAAAAAATAATATGAAAGCAGGAGTTGTGAGATGAGCACTAAAATCTGTCTTTCCCTTCGCTGGATCCACCAAAGCCTGGGACTCCATGGGAGGGACAAAGGGGTTGACAGTCAAGCCCAGAGCCCGTCCAAATAACAGAGCCTAAACAGGGGAACTCTGCGTAAAAGCTGGGTCTTCAAAAAACAACCTTTAGGGTTAAGAATAAACTAGAAATAAATCTGTCCTACAAAAAGTGATGGTTTGTGGTAGAGAAGAAAAAAAAATACCTCAGGGAATTCATGATTCTGTAATTAGGTAATTACTGACATATAGTACTTAGGTTACTTATACTTCTTATTATATGACTTTTACTTTTTCTTTTCTTCCCCTAATACTTTCTTTTCTCTCTTTTCTTTTTTTATTTTTTTGGATTGGTTCATTTTACTAGTGTTTTGTGTTTTTTTTTTTTGGTAGTTTGGAAACTGAAAAAATTAGATTCCTACTTAACAAAGTTACAGGATATATCAAAAGTAATGATGAAACATTAAAAACATTCCCATCAAGTCAAGGGTATCTGCTATCACCACTTCTTTTCAACACTAGGCCAGTACAGTAGTGTAAAGGGTGATAGGAGTTGGGGAGTGAATCTGGGCTGACCTTATATTGTACTAACTGAAGCTGACAGAACCTAACATGAAACTAAATCAACTACTGCCCTCCAAAAATCCTCACATCTTCCATATTTTCCATAATTTTTCTGGGACCCACATAGGTTGCAAACTCATCTGAATCACTGGGAAAGATTATTTTAAAATGTACTAAAGTGCCATAAAAATCCATCTAGAAACGAAGTCACTACATCAGCAAGTCTTTCAGCGAAGGGAGTATTCAAGCTTGTCTCACTTGATTTGCCTTTATACTAATCTTCAGTTTTATAGCACTACTGAGCAAGTAGATTTTAAAGTAAGTTTATGAGTTATTCTAACAACTAGCAAAAGTTTTTTAAGGTCAAGGAAATAACTTTCTTGGGTGACTTTTTCAAAGGAAGACTATATACAAGTGAACATTGCTCACGTTCCAAAATTGACTAACATAGCCTCAAATTAGGTATTCTGAGCACAACTAGAACACTTTTGCCTTACAAATTTCTATTTACTTGTTAGGACAAAAAAGTCAAAATATAGTTCAATTATATGTTATATATATAACATATATATATATAACTATATAGTCAACTATATAGTTCAATAATATGTTATCTCTACAAAAACAGAGGTAAAAGAATGTGTCTGCATATATTTAAAATATTTCTGGAATCTATAAAACACTAATATCTGTTGCCTGTGCGAGGTGGAACTTGTCTGTGTCGCACAGGAGAATAAAAGTTTACAGTTTACCACATATTTCAGCTATGAATAGTCAGTCGCAACAACTAAACTACACTGGGAAATGAGGAGACAGCAAGAGAGCATTTGTACAATGGGACAGAGCGATGAAAATGGAACTGAACTGTCAGAAAGTCAAAAGATGATGCCTAAATCTGAAACACAAGTAATAATAAACATGGTATTTGAGGGAACAGAGGTAAATATGACAAGAAATAGCTCGTAGTTGAATAGGGATTGCCTCAGGGAAGGGGGAACCAGGAAGGCAGGAAGGGACTTTGGAGAGCTATGTGACTCTTTACATACAGGTGTAACTTGGATTAAAATATAAAGGAAAATAAACTAATGATCTAACTTAAAAATATTAAGATGCTTTAGGCAACTAACACCATTCAGGAAAATCTCTGAAATGAAACATCTACATGATATGCTTATGTTATATAATAAGCTGTAGGAATTTCATAAATACTTGTAACAGTAAAAATAACGAAATGGAGTAACAAAAGCAAAGGTACAGGCAAAATTGGGAGTTTAAGAAGGAAAAGAGGACTGAAAGTTGGTTATTGTCCTGATTGTACATAGACAATCTCCAATGTGATAGATCGAGACAGAGGTTTAAGCATATGTATATTTTTAACAATCAATATTGATCAAGCTTGATCACTGAAAAATCTGGATGGACATACTTAAGTTATATACAATTTAGAAGCCCCAGCCAAGAAAAAGACTAGAGGAAGCCATCTATATAGAAAGGGGCTATTGCGGTAACATATGTTAGCTCTAAAAATGAGACATGCTAACTAGCAATGAAGATAAGTTCTAAGTTTTCATACCGAACACATTTCACACTAAAAAATACCTCAATCACTTGTATTGTCTTCTCTTTCTTAAGTATATGACTTAACTTGCAAACAAGATTGTAAATTTTTTAGACTAGAACTTTTGGTCAAGATGGAGGCTTAGGTAAACATGTATTGCCTCTCCCTGCAACCACAGAAAGAATTACAACTAGACCTCAAAACAAATAACTCCAGAACTGACAGAAAATTGAGCTGTATGGAAGTCTGACACCCAAGGATTTAAAGAGGCCACGTTCATCCACATAGGTAGGAGGGGTGAAGACGTGGAGACAGGTGGGGAGGCACAGAGGCACGTTGTGGCACAAAAAGGTGGTGGCAGCAGAATGGGAGGTCCCACATTCATGTATGGTGGATAAAAATCAGAAGACCTACCTTGGGAGCAAACGATACCAGCTTCAGGCCAGACCACACAGCCCAGGATTCCAATGCCAAGAAGATAAATCCCCATAACTTCTGGCTGTAAAAACCAGTGGGGGTTATGGTGGCAGAAGAAACTGCTGGATTTTCAAGGGACTCTACTTAAAGAGCCCACATGGACTAAAAACATATGCAGACACACCTCCTCTGGGATTCAGCACCAGGACAACAGCTGGAGGGATATCAGTCAGACAGATCAAGTACCAGGAAAACCTCCAGAAGCTAGGCAGTGGCATTGTCCCCTCTCCGGGCCCTCCCCCAACACAGAGCCACAAAGAGGTGCAGTGATTGCCCTGCCCTGGCAATTACTCAAGGCTCCACCCCACACATTATAGGTGCCTTTTCTACAATAGTCTATGCTGCTAAGACAGTAGTCAGGGAAGCTCTACCTAACACACAGAAACAAACACATGAAGACTGCCAAATGAGGAGACAAAGAAACATGGCCCAAATGAAAGAACAGAACAAAACCCCAGAAAAAGAACTAAATGAAATGGAGATAGCCAATTTATCGGATGCAGAGTTCAAAATAGTGGTGATCAGGATGCTCAAAGAACTCATTGAATATGGCAATAAAATAAAAAAGATCCAAGGAGAAATGAAGGTTACACTAAGTGAAATGAAGAAAATGTTGAGAGAACCAACAGTGGAGGGGATGAAGCTGGGAATCAAATCCACGATTTGGAACATAAGGAAGAAATAAGCATTCAACCAAAACAGCAAGAAGAAAAGAGAAATAAAAAAAGAAAAAAACAAACAAGAATAGCATAAGGAGCCTCTGGGACATCTCCAAACATACCAACATCTGAATCATAAGGATGCTGGAAGGAGAAGAGGAAGAGCAGGAAATTGAAAACTTATTTGAAAAAATAATGAAAGAAAACTTCCCTAATTTGGTGAAGGAAATAGACACACAAATCCAGGAAGCACAGAGAGTCCCAAACAAGTTGGACCCAAAGAGGACCACACCCAGCCACAACATAAGTAATTTGCCAAAGGTTAAAGATAAAGAGAATCTTAAAAGTAGCAAGAGAAAAGCAGAGTTTCCTACAAAGAAGTTCCCATAAGACTATCAGCTGATTTATCAAAAAAAAAAACAACAACAAACCTTGCAGGCAAGAAGGGACTGGCAAGAAGTATTCAAAATGATGAACAGCAGGGACCTACAGCCAAGATTACTCTATCCATCAAAACTATCATTTAGAATTGAAAGGCAGATAAAGTACTTCCCAGACAAAGTAAAGCTAAAGGAGTTCACATCACCAAGTCATTATTACATGAAACGTGAAAGAGACTTATTTAAGAAAAAGATGGTAAAAAATGTGAACATTAAAATGGCAATAAATTCACAGCTATCAACAACTGAATCTAAAAAAAAAAAACAAACTAAGCAAATAACCAGAACAAAAACAGCATCACAGACATGGAGATCATTTAGAGGGTTATCAGTAGGGAAGGGGAAAGGGGAGAATGGGGGAAAAGTTACAGGGATTAAGAAGAGGGATTGGTAGGTAGAAAATACACAGGGGGATGTTAAGGATAGCATAGGAAATGGAGAAGCCAATGAATTTATATGCATGACCCATGGACACGAACTGAGGCGGCTGGGAGGTTGCTGGAGTGAAGGGGGGTACTAGGCCAAGGTGGGCAGAGGGGGAAAATTGTTATAACTGTAAAGCATAATCAATAAAATATGTTAAAGACAATTTTTTAGACTACATGTCATCCTATATATAGTCTTTCTTCTCAAACACCCTTCCTCTCCAAATACCCACAACTGAGTTCTAGGTACAGAGCTAAAAAGATGGCCATATGAGACATAATCATTGAAAACCAATAAAAACCTGCTGGCTAACATTGCATACTGGTTGTCTGAATTTCCTGGCAATCTCAAACCCATGCAGTGTCTTTATAGTCTGAACCTATCAAAAATATACCTATTTTAGTTGCTTGGAAGCTTACTAATATCTCATATTCTGTATTAGGGCATACTACGAAAAAAAAATTTTAAAATAGCAACTGTTATCAATCATTAATTTCTCAGAACGTTTCCAATATCACATTAAGTTCAAACATCATAAGAAAGTTGATACTGGTAATAAGATATTAAAGGCATCATTCATCAGTTTCAATAATATTGATTTCTATCAATAAGTGGAGAGATTATAGTGCATTCTTTCACAGGAAGTGTTTGAAAAGGCTAGATGGAAGATTTCTTTTTCAATCTTTTACCTCATTTCCGCTTTCATCAATTACTGAGATATAGTTGGGATGGCTCTTATTTGGATAAGACAACAGGACATCATAATGGGCTAACTCAGCAGAATCCAGGCCAAAATCTTTCCACTGGGACTGAATTTGCTTTGCAAGCTGAAAATTTTGTTCTGTTCCTGCTAAATGTGGAATCCGTGTAAAATTACTGGTGAACAAAAAATGAAAGTGGTTAGAAATCTCAAATCAACAACCAATCAAGGCAGATTTACATAAAATACTTTGAAATGTGATACATTAAAAAAGGAAAATGGTAGTATTATTGCATCAAATAGATTTTCAAAGTACATTTTTAAGTTTTCATGCTCTAATTTGTACTCATTCAAGCAAAAAACTGGAGAAACTGATCAGCGTAGAGAATTGTTATGTACAACTCTGCGGACATATCCCTGAATAGTAGAAAAGAGAAATGTCATATTCTTTTCTTCAGTACCATGACTCTTGGAACTTTCATGGAATTGCCTGTCTTTATTTCACTGTGCAAAATAATTTGAAAGATAAAAATATTTTCATCCAAAACACCAAGCTGTGATATGCCAAGAATGACTGATAATTACATTTATTTTAAAATATCAAAAGTTATAGTCAAGTGAGAAACCTTTTGATTAGCAATCACTCATAATTCAAAGTATCTTCATTAAGGACTAGCTTGAACATATCTACACAAGCTTAAACGGAACCTTGTGTACACTGTCCATCAGGCATAGTAACAGGCACACTTAAAAATCAATGATGAGAATTAGTTTGACCAGAAATAACTTTTTACATATTTTTTATTCATTTTATTCATGATTTTTTTAGAGAGAAAGGGGGACAGAGAAAGGGGGACAGAGAGAGAGAGTGCGTGCGCGAGACAGAGACGTCTATTTGTTGTTCCACTTATTTGTACATTCGTTGGTTGATTCTTATGTCTGCTCTGACTGGGAATGAAAACTGCAACCTTGGTCTGTGGGGACGGCACTCAAACCAGCTGAGCTGCACATCCAGGGCTGACCAGGAATATCTTTAACAACTAAATTATTAGGCCAAAATTTTGTGTACTACATACATTTTCATAAGTAGATGAATTTTTCATTTACTATGTCTAGATACTGGTGTTCTGTTGGTTTTAATATTTTCCTCCTGGAAATTTGTTACTTCCTGACATTCAGCTCATTGGTGTTTTCAACTTAAACTTCTTAAAGGAAAAAATAAAAAATAAAATTCTACATGCAAAGCATAATATATCATGTAAAGACATTTGTTTATTTCTAGCTCATGAGCTTCTTAACTTCATGAATTTCTGGCTCTAAATATGAAGGTTTTACTAAAATCAACAGACTTCTATCCTACAGCAATTTAAAAAAAAATAATGGGAAACATGGCTATGACAATTCCAATGTCAAATATTTAATTCTACTGTGTATCTAAACATTTTATTTCAAAAATCAATCGCTAAAAAAAATAACTCTCAGTTTTAAAAATTCCTGTGATTAATTTCTCTATACTCACCTGAGGACACATTCATTGATTTTAGAGAGAGGGGAAGAGAAGGGAAGAGAGAGGGAGAGAAACCTAGATCAGTTGCCTCCTGTTTTGGTCCCCACTGGGGACCAAACCCACAAGCTAAGCACATGCCCTGGCTGGAAACTGAACCCACAGTCCTTTGGTTTACGAGACAATGCTCCAACCAACTGAGCCACACTGGCCAGGGTTCCTGTGATTACTTTTTATAATTATGCCAAAATAATTTAAATTGTATTTACAAAAATAGTATTAAAATCCCCATTCAGTAAATTTTTCAGGGCTTAACACCTTACATAGGATTTCTAATGTGTATTTTCAAAATATAGTAACAAAAGAACACAATTTTTATTGACTTCATTGGGGTAATATTGGTTCACAAAACCGCACAGGTTTCAAGTGTACAACTCAACAAAACATTATCTGCACACTGCATGGTGCAACCATCATCCCAGTCTCTTTCCATCCCTGTTTTCCCTCCCTTTTGCCCATCTCCACTTATCTCCCACCCCTCCTTTCCATCTGGCTATTGCCATACTCTTGTCTGTGTTAAATATACATGTTTTTTTGCTTAATTCCTTCGCCTTCTTTCATCCAGTCCCTCAACCTTTCTTCCCTCTGACAGCTGTCTGTTCACTGTATCCATATCTCTATTTCCATTTTGTTTCTCAATTTATTTGGTTCATTAGATTTCATGTATAAGTGAGATCATAGGGTATTTGTCTTTTTTTGACTGGCTTAATTCACTGAACATAATAATCTCCAAGATTATCCATGCTGTCACAAAAGGTATAGTATTTCATTGTGTAAATTATCCACTCATCTACTGATGGGCACTTGAGCTGTTTCCAGATCTTGGCTATTGTAAATAATGCCACAATGAACACAGGGGTGCATATATTCTTTCAAATTAGTATTTCAGGTTTCTTCAGATATATTCTCAGAAGAGGGATCAATGAGTCAAAAGGAAGTTTCATTTTTGTTTACTGAATTTATTGGGGTGATATTGGTTAATAAAATTATATAGGTTTCAGGTATACAATTCTTTTTTTTTTAAGATTTTTTTAAAATTTTATTTTTAGAGAGAGAGGAAAGGAAGAAGAAAGGGAGAGAAACATCAATGTGTGGTTGCTTCTTATGTGCCCCTACACTGCGGATGTGGCCTGCAACCCAGGCATGTGCCCTGACTGGGAATTGAACCAGTGACCCTTTGGTTCACAAGCTGGTATTCAATTCACTGAGCCACAACAGCCAGGGCTCAGGTATACAATTCTATAATACATCATCTCTATATTGTATTGTGTGTTCATCACCCCAAGTCAAGTCTCCTTCCATCACCATTTATCCTCCCTTTACCCTCATATACCACTATGTACCCCCTTGCCCTCCTATTAATTTTTTGAGGACTCTCCATACTGATTTCCACAGTGCCTGCATCAGTTCACAGTCACACCAACAGTGCAGGAGGGTTCCCCTTTCTCCACATCCTTGCCAACACTTGTCTGTTGATTTATTGACGATAGCCATTCTGACAGAAGTGAGATGGTATCTCATTATTTTAATATGCATCTCTCTGATGATTAGTGACATTGAGCATTTTTTCATATGTCTATCTCTATGTCCTCTTTAGAAAAGTGTCAATTCAATCATTTGCCAATTTTTTTAATTGGGTTGTCTTCTCAGTGTTGAGTTGTACAAGTTCTTTATAAAATTTGGAAATTAACCCCTTATCATATGCTTCATTGGAAAATATTGTTTCCTATTATGTGTGTTGCCTTTCCATTTTGCTGCTGAGTTCTTTTGCTGTGCAAGTTTTTTAGTTTTATGTAACCTCATTGGTTTACTTTTTCCTCTGTTTTCCTTGCCCAAGGAAATATATCTGCACAAATACTGCTACTAGAAATATCTGAAATTTTACTGCCTATGGTTTCTTCTAAGATTTTTATGGTTTGGAAACTTACATTTCAAGTTTAGTCTTGTTTATGGTGTAAGCTGGTAGTCTAGTTTCTTTTCTTTTCTTTTTTCTTTTTTGCATGTTATCTCTCCAATTTTCCCAAGACTGTTTATTGCAGAGACTGTCTTTACCCTATTGCATTTCTTGCCTCCTTCGTGAAATATTAATTGACCATAAAGGTATGGATTTATTTCTGGGCTCTCTATTTTGTTCCATTGATCTATATGCTTGTTCTTGTGCCAGTATCATGCTATTTTGATTACAATGGCCTTGTAGTATAGTTTGATATAAGGTAGTGTAATACCTCCCACTTAGTTTTTCTTTCTCAAGATTGCTGAGGCTATTTAGGGTCTTTTGTGGGTCCATATAAATTTTTGGCATATTTGTTCTAGGTCTGTGATATTTGCCATTGGTATTCTAATAGGAATTGCTTTGAATCCATAGATTGCTTTAGGTAGTATGGGCACTTTAATGTTAATTTTTCCTATCCATGAACACAGTATATATTCTACGTATTTATACCCTCAATTTCTTTCTTTAGCATGTTATAATTTTTTTTTAAGTATAGGTATTTTACCTCCTTAGTTCAATTAATTTCTAAGTGCCTTATTTTTTTTTCATTGTTAAAATAGTAAATGGGATTTTCTTAATTTCTCTTTCTGATAGTTCATTATTGGCATATAAAAATGTCACTGATTTCCAAATATTAATTTTACATCCTGCTACTTTGCAAATTTATTTATTAGATCTAGTAGTTTTTGATGGAATCTTTAGGGTTTTCAATATAAAATATCATGTCTTCTGTGAATAGCTTTGCTTCTTTCATTCCAATTTGGATGCCTTTCATACTCCTTATCTGATGGCTGTGGCTAGTACTTCCAGTTAAAGTTAAATAAGAATGGTAAAAGTGGACATCCCTTTCTTATTCCCTATCTTAAAAACACACACATACACACATTTTAGTTTTTGCCCACTGGGTATGATGTTGGTTGTGGGTTTGTCATATGTGGCATTTATTATGTTGAGGTATGATCCCTTATTCCCACTTTGCTTAACATTTTTATCATAAATTGGTGCTGGATTTTATCAAATGCTTTTTCTGCATCTATTGATATGATCACATGATTTCTATCCTTCATTTTGTTTATGTGATCTATCATGTTTATTGATTTGCAAATATTGTACCAACTTTGTATCACTAGAACAAATCCCACTTGATCACAGTGTATGAATTTTTACTTAAAGTATTGCTGGATTCAGTTTGCTAATTTTTTTTTGAAGATTTAAGCATGTATGTTCATCAGGGATGTTAAACTGTGGTTTTCTTTCTTTGAAGTATCTTTACCTAAATTTGGAATTAGGATAATACTGGCCCTATAAAAAGATCCTGGAAGTCTTCCTCCTCTTGAATTTTTTTGGAATAGCTTAAAGATAAGTATTAGTTCTTCTTTGAATGTTTGGTAAAATTTACCTGTGAAGCCATCTGGACCAGGACTTTTGTTGGCTGGGAGTTTTTTTGTTCTTTTTTGTTTTTTGACTACAGCTTTGATTTCATTAGCTGTAATTGGTCTAATCAGGTTTTCTGATTCTTCCTTAATTAGTTTTGAAAGATTGCATGTTTCTAGGAATTTATTCATTTTGCCCAGGTTGTCCAACTTGTTGGCATATAGTTTTTCATAGTATTTTCTTACAATCCTTTGTATTACTGTGCTGTCAAGTTATTACTTTTCTGTTGTTTCTGATTTTATTTATTTGCATCCACTTTTTTTCTTGATGAGTGTGGTTAAAGGTTTGTCAAACTTGTTTATCTTCTCAAAGAACCAGCTCCTGATTTCACTGATTTTTTGTATTGTTTTCTTAGTTTTTATGTCATTTATTTTTGTTCTAATCTTTATTATTTCCTTCCTTCCATTTATTCAGAGAAAAGAACACAACTTTAAGAGGCAGCTTAGAAGTCTATCTATTCCTTCATCAGTATAGACCTACCTGCAGCCAAACAGCTAACATGCTATTTTCTTCTATATTACAATATGCAGATCACAAATTGTGACATGACTGAAGTGGATGTAGATTATGTGTATTTCCTGAAAACACACATATAACTCTGTCCCTACATGAGAAAAGAGTTGTCATGGGGAGTCTTGAACATGTTCATATTAGAGAGAGAGAAGGAGAGGGAGAGACTTTATCAGACTTTGCTATGAGTGAAATTTGTTGCAACAATTTTGTCGTTACCAACTAGGATTCAGCCATGTACTATGATCAAGTTTGAACCCACTCATTTGGAGCAAAGCTAATTCTAAAAAAGAGAAGTAGAACAAAAGACTAGTTTTCATGATAAATAAAATAATTGGCATAAAATCAGATTAAGTGGTATATTACAGGTTTTTCCAGTAACTTATATAATCCTGGCCGTATCTTAAATTTCTCATCTATATATGGGGTGACTATAGCCACCTCTCTAGTTCTCAAAGATATGAGATTCAATTAGGTAACTGATATTAAACAGCAGTTTTGATATTTTTTATTGCTTTAATCAATTGAGAGGTATGTCACATTATTTGTGTATGCTTCAAGGGTATCAATTTCTTTTTAAAAATAGTAATAATTTATAAAGTATTCAAAATATCTAACAACTTGTATTCGCAAATTAGAAATCTGGAGGATTTAGGAGGCTTTCGGAGATTCTGCAGTCCTTGCAGGGAAGAGTGGGGGTTCTCTTAATCTCTTTCTCTTGTGTGTTAATGATAAACATCCTTGAATTTTGAACAGTTAGAGCAGCTTGGTCAGGGCCACAGAGAATAAGCAAGAAGCTGGCCACTTCCATCTTGTTCAAGGGTCCAAAAAGAAATAAATAAAATGCATTCCTTTTTTTTTTTTTTTTTTTTTTGCTGGTCAGCCCATGCCACAGGTTAGTAAAGGAAGAAAAAAGCAGGAACAGCAGCTCTAAGAGCAAATATTAAATCTTGCCAGACCTCCATTATCACTGTATCTATTATACCTAATTACAGTGAAATCGCAAGTAGCAGAGGAGGGATTTTCAGAGTTTAAGCTTCAGAGTCTCTCAGTTGAAGCGGCCCTTCCAAATACTTGGGAGGTACCTCAGAAAAATTTTGTTCATAGTTTAGAATTAAAACTATAGAATTATCAAAATTAATATAGGCATATGTATTTATATGATTATGTGTGTACACATCTGTGCATATATGTAGGTATATATAAAACTTTTTTATAAAATTATAACTTTTATTCACTAAAGAATCTTTCAACAAGAAAGTATTTTTGGACACAAGCACTAAGCAAATTTGTTTTAAAAAAAGGGGATCTTATGCTTTGAAAAGCTAAATATTCTAACAGATTATATGCAATCATTCTATCCAAAGGTTTTGCTTTGTTGTTTTTTTTTTTTAGTTGCTTTGTAAATAGTTTTTAAATTTATTCATTTACCTCTTCGGCTCCACACCAGAGATTAACTATTTCAGGAAATAGGAAGTTAGGTCGTAAACTATGTCACATATATGCTCTCTAAGTTCATCCCCATCAGAGGATGTCTTATTTTATAGATGTAGAAAGGAGGGCTCAGGAAGGTTAAATATTTACTCAAAGTTACTTTGCTAGCAATGGGTAAAAAAGAAATTTAAACTCAAGTATGACAGACTCCAAAGCCCAAATTTATTCTTTTGACCAAAATATACTATCTTCCTCTAAACAGAAGACAGGAAAATAAATTCCACTGACCAAATCCAGAACATTTCCTGGTTGTATAGCTCACAGCTAAGAATGGTTATCACATTTCAACAGGTGAAAAGTCAAGAGGAATATTTTGTAACATAATTACATAACATTCAAATTTTAGTGCCCATAACTAAAGTTCTATCAGAACTACCACATCTATTCCTTTGTGCATTTTCTATGGCTTCTTTTGTGCTACAATATCAGAGCTGAGTAGTTGTGACAGAGATCAGCTGGCCTAAAAAAGAAGGCCATTTACAGAGAGTTTGATGATTCCTGCTTTAAAATATCCCTATTGGTAAAGCTCACATGAAATATATAATCCTGCTCAGATAAAATGTGACACAAGATCTTCAACAAATAAAACTTTTAAAAAATTCAGTTCCTGCATATGAAATATTGGATCAAAACTTTGAAACAGAATAAAAATTTCCAACAAATTGTCCATATGAACTTTCAAGTATATGCTTACTATAAGAACTTTTTGATGTTCTCAGCTTTCAATTCATCCAAAAATGCTTTCTTCACGTTATGCTGTGGAACAATGTTTGTAGCTTCATTGGAGGATTTTATAAACCATCCTGTAGAATACATACAAATACAGGAGTGAGAAGTGAGCTCACAGACAGGTCCTAATTTTTCTTATTGCTCTATCTATCATATGTTAAATATAAGTTACCAATGACCTCCAACATTCACTGAAATTTTCTGAAATTTAATTTCTCTTGCCTACTGCCACTAGGGGAAAAAAATTATGCACACAAGACTTTTAAATTATACATCAATTGCAACATATATTTTATCCGATTTCAGTAAGATTGCTGTTACTCTAAGAAATGTTTCATGAGGAAATCCGCACTAAAATTAATGTTTCCAATTAATGGGGATGAACAAGATCTTTTGAAAATTAAGGTAAAAATGAGATCCACTTTTTTTCCCCTCAAAGCTTTTATCCACAGCAACTGTTTTTTGCTGATCCAGAATAAGCATTTAGTCAATATTTATAATGAATTAATTATGCATATCTTTCAAATACATGTTACTTCAAAGAGTTGAAAGAAACTCAGACCTATAATTTGTTCTGGCTCTGAAACTCAAAGGAAATATGCTGAGAGTTTATGTTTCCAGTTGCGGTGGGCTTGATAAATTCAGCTTCTGAAAGTTGCTGTGAAACTGATTTACCCAACATCTGTGCCAGACACGTAGTGCACACAGGCCAGAGGCAACGGGTAGCAAGATAACACAGAAGTAAGCCCCCTTGTAGTTGGCTTTTAAACCGAGGGAAAGGGTCATCATCACAGGACTTATTTAGAGAAATGATATGATCCGGGCATAAAATGGTTACCAAAATCAGCACCCAGCCAGCTTTCATGGAACTTTCCAGTTATTAATCAGTCACACACACACACACACACACACACACACACAGAGGCATACTGGAATAAATGGTTGGCAGAGAATGGAAATACAGTTCCACCTGTACACAAAACAAAGGATTAGCCTGTAGGACCTGGGAAGGACACACTGAGGATTAAATGCTGGAACTGAGATATGGATAATGAACAGAATGAAGAGGAGGGAGGCCCGTGGGGGAGGGGAGAGCAGACAATTCTAGGGAGGAATAAACAAACATTAATAAGGAACCTGTTCTGTGTAAGCCACTGAGCAGTGAATACGAAGATGTGGCTGGGGTCTAAATTAGGAATAAAATGCCCTGAAGGGGTGCAGATTTTAATTCCCATACCAACCTTGCCGTTTTCACACTTGAAAAGTTGGAACTTAATTTGAAGTGTGTCCCTATTGAGTACCTATCTCATTTAAGCCCCACAACAGCCCTAGGCAGTAACTAATGTCCACATGTTAGTATGAGCTGAGTGTGGCTCAGAAGCTCTTTTAATGACCAAAGGTCTATGTCCTGGTCTTCTAAATCCCGGAAAGGAAATCCAGGGTTCAGAGCACGGGCAAACTACCTGGCAATACCTTAGGCTAGTCCTGCCCATTGATGTCCAATGAGAAGCACCTCCGTACCAAGAAGGAATAAAGAAAAACACCAAAATTCAATAGTGGGTTGGGAACTTTAGTTGCTATTTTATTTACTGCTCCCACTAAATTGCAGATATTATAGTCATCATATAGATTGGGAAAGTGAGGCTAAAACAGGCTGGGTGACTTGTTCAAGGCCACGAAGAAGTGGCAGCGTCAAAATTAAAATTTAAGAATCTCAGCTTGTCTGTGCTGCCCCTGGTTTTCTCAACGAATTTGGTTACCGCTGCAAACCGGTACATGGGGTAACAACGCAACAAACAAACAAACAAACAAACGAACAAAAACCCTGTAGATATCCGATCTCTTCAGAGAGCTGACAATAATTCAGTGAGTTCCCAAATGTTTCTCTATTATTTACTCCCAAGGGCGAAGGAAGGGGGAGTCAAGGGCTCCCCTCAAGCAATGCCCTGATGTCTACCTACTGCATACAAGAAGCAGTTCCAGGCAAGAGCAGATGGAGACCCCAAACGGGTGTGTTATTTCATGCAAAGTACCCTGGACGACCTGGCTAAATGCCCCAGAGACTTGCCGCTCACCCTAAAAAGTACCAGTTTCCAAGGTTTCAGGCGGGTGTACCGTCGGAAGTCCGGTTTCAGGGTCTCTCCCTTCTACTCTTTACTCTGGGCGACTTGTCCCACAATAGCTTGTCCAGAACCCAACCGTGCACTGCTCCCAGCTACCCCCACCTAGTTCCCCAAACTCATCCCCAAACCAAACTAATCCCCGCGCCACCCCACCGGCCACCCCCACCCCATCGTGTTGGTTGGCGATTCCAGCAAAGAGAGGAACTGCCGGACAGGCTCCGGGATGTGCTTGGCGAGCGAGCCCCTACCGAGGAGGAAGCCGAAGATGAAGAGTCCGGCGGCCAGCAGGGCCCCAGCGCAGAGCCAGCGCGGGCGGCGCCAGGCGACAAAGGTCGAGTCGGTTTCGTGAAGAGGATTCCACATCTCGTGGGGCGGGGTTGGGGGGCGCCTCCTGGGACCTGAGCCTCTGCTGCGACCCCGCGGAGGGCCAAGGGCTCCCTCCAGCTAGCACCGCGAGGACCGGTTACTGCCCCGCGCGCTGGAGTGCACTCTGGGTCTGGTGTCTCCGCCCTAGTTATTTCTAGCTCACTCTCCACCAATCCCAGCGAGAGGGAAGCAGTAGTAGTGGCCAGAGAAAGAAAGCCCTGCCCCTTTGGAGAAACGCTTTAAAAAAGTTTATCTTGAAAGTCCTAGTTCTTGTTTATTTAAAAGTTAAAGAGGGAAAAAGGAAGGAAGGGAAAGAGGAAGAAGCTAGTCTCCTTTCTTCACTCCCAGACAAAACTCCGATTTGCGAAAAGAGAACCAAGGATTGTCAGTGTAATTTAACAGAATGCATCTCTTTGGTCTGTCTAGGAAAATATGCACAGACCTGGCTCCAGGCTAGTTGGTAGACTAGACTAAATGATCTCTCAAGCGCTTTTTTTCAACTCTGAAATCCTATTAAATACTTTATAGCACTATAATAAGTAAAGTCAAGCAGAAAAAAACGTGGTGTTCTGTTCTGTCACTGTAGGATAATCACGGGGGAGGTGGTGTCAGTGTGAATTACCACCGTTGCTTTCTCCTAATGAATATCACTAATTTCAATAAACTTTCAAGGAATCATTTCCAACCCCACCCTTTGAACCATTTTTTTAAAGAAATAATATTGGAACTTGCTGAAGGCAAGTTTTCCCGTTCAATCATTCATTGAAAGTGTATTTATTAAATAGCTATTCTGTACCAGGAATTATGGGGACAAATATGTGTAAAATAAAGACCCTCGCCTCAGAAAGGATCACAATACCTGGGAAGATACACAAGTGAACGCAGTTACAATGTAGTATAATAAATATAACCAAGGGAAACGAGAGTATTGCACTGGATTTTGCATTATTTTTCAAGTTCTCATATGAAACATCATCTACCATCTTTCCTCAATAGTTGAAGAAGGGCAAACATGTGCCAGTTGTTTTCAGGGGGAAGGGATTAATCAACTATGCTAATCTTTAGTTTCCTCATGTATAAAAGAAACAATGGAAGCAACAACAGAAAAACCTAGTGTGGCTTACATAACCACACATTACAGGTTTTTAATTCTTTTGGGAAAAGTCCTGATAATTACATAAAATAATTCATGTCAAGCACATAGTGCATTGCCTACCATATAGAATGTGCTAATAATATTAATTAGTTATAAACGGTATGTCTTCCCCATTAGACTGTAAGTTCCATGAGGGGAGGGGGAATCTTTTTTGTAAGATCTGACAGGTGTTTAGTCATTCTCTGATACTAATATGCCGATCTTTATTTTTCTTTAAGTTTAATTGTCAGCATTTTAAACACATTTTACCCTTTTATTTCCTATCAGATTTTAAATTTCTTGGTGCTAGGGACCATATCTTATTCCTGCCTATTTTCCAGAGTTACACAATGCCTAGCATATCAAAACATCCTTTGAAGTGATGAATAGTAGGCTAAGCAAAGAAGCAATTATGAGGTATAAGAAATGATTACTGTTACTGAAGAACTTTTGTCAAAGTGGGAAGACAGGGCCTAAATAAAAAGATCAATAACAATACCAGAAAGCAGAGATTATGAACCAAAAGAACGGCTGCAGCTTGTGCTCAGGGGCTCATTATGGGCTCGTTGTCCGTACCTAGTGATTCATATTATCATCAATAGCTGTTGCTGGAAGAACATCCTGAAATATTTCATGGTGCCATATGCCCATCCATATATCAAAAAAAAAAAAAAAAAAAAGTCTGGCACTACTTTATGGGTAGATAGATAAGGTAAAATATGACCTGACCATCATCTTCCTCTCCAAGGGCAGGAAATGGTAGACTCAGAATAGAAATGTTAAATAAAGGAAAGGTAACATACTTACTTGCCTCTGCTACTAACCATCAGTTTTTACAGAATATCTAGACTGCAAGCTCCCACAGAGGCAGAATCGTGCCTGATAGAGCACTTAGCACATATTAGTTATGCAATAAATACTTTAAAATGAATGAATTGTTTAGTAACTATTAGATGACGGAAAGTTACCTAGTTACAAAATTCTTTTAAACAAAAGAGCCATATGGTATAAAACAAAAGTATTTAATTCAGTAATGAGAAAGAGCATTTTCGTTCTTTACTAATATGTACTCACGTGAGTATTTCATCCAGCCTGAAAAGCACTTCTTAATTATTACCTTGGCGGGAGTACTGGGCTGGGTTATAGAAACAACAAAAAATTTTATTTTTTTGCTTAAGCTGGGATTCCTGACTCTTGAAACTGTAATGTTTGGTGAAAAGTAGATGCTCAGTAGGTAGTAGCTAATATGGCCCCCACCTTTGCCTGGTTAGACTTGACTACAGTAACCTCCACCCTCTGCCACGGTCCTTTATTCGTGGTTTCACTTTCTTCAGGTTTACTTTCCGTAGTTTCAGTATGGAAAATTCCAGAAGTAAAAATTCATTAAATTGCTGTTGTTCTGAGTAGTGTGATGAAATCTCGTGGCATCCTGCTTTTGCGTATCCACACAGTAGCTGGTTAGGTTAGAGTGATGCTGGAAATTTGAGCATGATGAAGAGAAGCCATAGCGTGGTTCCTTTATGAAAAGAAGAGTATTCTTGACTTAATGAGAAAAGAAAGAAAATCTCTATGCTGAGGTTGCGAAGTTCAATAGTAAGAACAGTATGTTCTACTAGTTGTGAGGAAGGAAAAAGAAATTTATGCTAGTTTTGCTTCCATACCTCAAACTGCAAAAATTACAGCTACAGTGCATGATAAATGATTATTTAAGGTGGAAAAGATATTAAATTTGTGGGTGGAAGACAAGACAGTCTGTCATGGCTCGATGATCCTCCTGACAAATCTTCAAACTGCTAATAGTTGCCTCACGCTATGTCACCGTGCTACGTCATTGCCTCACTCCATCTCCTCACGTGGGCATTGTATGGTCTAACACCATCACAAAAAGGATGAGTACAACACAATAAAATATTTAGAGGGAGAGAGACTGCATTCATATAACTCTTATTACAGTGTATTATTATACCTGTGCTTTTATTATTAATTTTTTTCTGTGTCTAATTTATAAATTAAAATATCATAGATATGTATGCATAGGAAAAAACAGTATATGTAGGGTTTGGTAATATCTGTGATTTCAAGTATCTACTGGAGTGGCTTGGAATATGTTCCCTGCAGATGAGTGAGGACTACTATATACGTAAATCATAACAAATAGTTATGTAGGGTCACCAGCCTTGGAGAGAGTGTATATAATCTAACCCTGTTAGGATAAAATGACTTAAAACAGTGTAGATCAAGAATCCTGGTATTTTCCTGTGAACTCAGATGGAAAAAGCTTGAGAGCCGAAACAGATACTTGTCAGATTAATTTTCTAAGGTCTCTAGTCTATTTTTAATTTCCCAACTCAGAAACTATACATGGATTCCAATGAACTATATGATGACTCTAAATTTTTTAACAAAGCACTCTAGGCTGTCTACATTTTGAACTCTTTTTTAACAGCATTCTCCATTAATTTCCCTGTCATATACTTTTATGTAATTTACTTAGTCTTGCTAATTCTGTTTACTCATGTATAAAATAGGAATAATAAAAGTTCTATTTGCATATAGTGATTTATAAAGGTTAGCAAAGAAGTCTGACCTTTAGATAACTGAATGAATGACAAATGCGGTCATTCCATAGTTCAAAAAAATTCATATAAAATCATTACTTTATTTTATCAGATCGTTTTAAGTAGACTTTCAAATATGTACCTAGAAATCTCCTTTGTTTAAAACCAATACATTTTAATTATGGTAACCTAAAGTTTAAAGGAAACCCACTCTTATAAAAACAGTAAAAAAATACATTCCAAAGAGAAAAAAATTAGATATTTTCTGCACAATACTCAGACTTCTTTTGCAAGTTGAAAGCAATCATGTCAACAGAAATGACAATGAGGATAAGATGAACCTGCCTTTGTACAAGTATGAACTAAATTAATGAGTATTATACTCATCTCTGGGATCTGTTTGAAAGAAAACAATATAAATTATTTTAGCTATTTTTATCCCCAGCCTTGAGTACATATGTACTTTTAAAAAATACTTCCCCAAGGAAAAAAATACTTTAACATTTTCTGAATTCCACTTAAAGTATAAACACAGCATTCCTGTACTCTAAATTATACACTAAATGTCATACACAGGAAGAAAAGTATTCTAACTTCTCCAAGTTATTATATATATGTGTATATGTTTTTGAAATTTTTAATCTTTTTACATTGGAGGGCAGTTATACGAGCATATACGTTTCTCAAACTCTGGACTATACATTTAAAATCTGTGCATTTTATTGTATATAAATTATAAATCAAGAAAATTGACTTAAACAATGAGATTGGGGCATAAATAAGAGTATTTCTTAATGATTTATTTAAATTCTATTCATTCAGAGTAATTAGTTTCCATTCTCTGTATGTTAACTTGACCTACTCTAGGGAAAACTTTGCAGACAAGTTTGGGTTTTTTCTTTTGTTTTTTGTTTTTTGACTTGGAATTTTGAGAACTAAAAAACTTAGCAATACTCTTTCCAATCTAATGATGGAATAGGATAGTAAAAGGACATTTTTTATGGAAAAAATGTTTGTAATCTCTAAGTAAAATGTAGTGTTTTTTTTCTGTTAATGTTTCTTACTAAAATAAAAGTTATTTATTATTTTAATAAATGTATATAGAAGTATAGAAAGTAAGAAGCTCAAGTAATCTTTTACTCTCCTCTCTCCCTTACCACACCATATCACCCTCCAGTGGTACGTACTGTAAACATTTCAGTGCTAACCTTTAAGTACATAGAGTACTTTAAAAATACAAAATGAGATCATGCCATGCTTTTATTTTTAAGAAAGCTTTTAATTAATATATGCATACATTCATAAAAGTACACAAGTCACAACTGTACAACTTGATAAAAATTTTTGCAAAGTGAAAACACTGGTAATTCAGCATCAAGATCAAGAAACAAAACATCACCGCAAACTCCAGAAGGCCTCCACATTACGCTTTATTTCACTACCTTCACAATGCAGGATCCTCACTAGTACCCTCTTCTGAATTCTAACACCAATGTTTAGTTTTTCCTATTCTTGAACTTTCTATAAATAAGAATTATGTAGTATATAAGGCCTGTCCTGAAAGTATCCAACCACATAACATGGAAGAGACATTGAAGAAGATACAAGATACAAGAAACATTGTACATAGGACAATGATGCCTCAGCCCCCTTCAAAGTAGGCACCTTGGGATCTCACACAGTTCTCCTGGCATGTCTTCCACTGTTCAAAACGCTCTGCAAAATCCTTTGTTGGAATTGCCATCAGCTGTCCTGTCATATTTTCCTGAATCCTATTGATGGTCTGAAACCCCTTCCCTTTCAAAGGTGATTTTAGTTTTGGAAAAAGCCAGAAGTCACAGGGCACCAAATCTGGGCTGTAGCAGGGGCTGGGTCACCTGGACAATTCAATGTTTTGCCAAAAAACTCTGCAGGAGACATGATGCATAAGACATCGTTGTGATGAAGCTGCCAATCACCAGTTACCCATGGCTGCAGCCATTTTTGTCATATTGCATCTCTCAACCCACAGAGAACATTGAGGTAGCACTCCTTATTAACTGCTCGGCCCAGAGACGTGTACTCATGATGGACAACACCTTCCCAATCAAAAAACACAGATAACATTGTCTTGATCTTTCTGTGACTTTGCTGCACTTCTTTGAGCTTGGAGAATCTATTTCCATTGGGATAACTGGGCCTTCATTTCTGGATCACAGCTGTAGACCCATGATTCATCTCCAATTATGAACTTCTTAAGGAAATCTGGTTCATTGGTAACAGTTTGAATCAAGTCATTAGCAACTGCAGCACGATGTCCCCTCTGCTCTGGGAACAAAAGCCACCGAATGAATTTTGCCATGACACATTTCATGAAAGATTCTGCATCAAAATCTTGGACACAGTAGTTTTTGGAATCCCCAGAGCAGCTTCTAGTTCCCACCGTCAGTCGCCAATCTTTGTTGACTGCAGCTCATACACGTTCAACATTCTCAGGCATTCTGCTTGTTGCAGGCCTTCCAGAACATGCATCACTCTCAACGGATTCTTGACTATCTTTCAAGCATTTGTGCCACACTTGTATTTGCACTGCATCATCCCTGAAAAACTCCTGAGTCATCCGAGTAATTTCGGACAAATGTTCAAGCTTAATGCAAAATTTGATGCAGATTCACTGCTCTACTCACTCACTCATTTTGAATGCGATGACCACACAGTACACATGCTCACTCAATAGCATCTGCCACCCCCACTGACTAGTACAGTGAAGTTGTTGTTCACAATGTGCATTCCAGTCCACTCACCTTGGCTGCCAGTTTACATCAATGTAGTGCAAGCCATTCTCATTATGTTAATAATGGCTATATTGTTATATTAACAATAGGTATATGGATATGCATACACATATAAAATTTATACATATATACACACATATATGTATATATCCATATATACACACACATATACACTTTTGTATTTGGCTTCTTTCACTCAGAATTATGTTTGTGAGATACTTTCACTGGTGTGCTAGTAAACCAACCTGCCAAGGAGGGGAAAAGCTCTCATTTATAGCATTTCCTGATATCCTTGATTCAAATACTCTCACTGTGGCAGATTTCAAACTAACAGCATGATGTAACTCAATGTTAGAAATTGTGTTTCTGTGAAGGTTCTTGATCTCTTGGAGATCATATGTAGTTATTTCTGTGGGTATTTATCTAGAAGTTACAGGTATGTTTATGTTTAGCTTTAGAACACAGGTCTACTTTTTATGTACCACTCTTACCAGCAGTGTTTGTGAAATTCCAATTCCTTCACATCCTTGCCAACTAAATTTTATTTTCTTGATGGTTGACAAAATGGGACAGGTTTTCCCAATGTTTGCTGTCCATTTGTACTTCAGTTTTTTTAGAGTGACTGTGCAAGTGTTTTGTCCAATTTTTTAACCGTGTATTCTGCTTTTTTCTTTTTGTTTTGTAGACATTTTTATATATACTTACACCTAAAATTTTAAAATTTGTTTTTTTAATAATGCAGACTTTTATATCAGTGCATAAGTTATCACCTTCATTATTTTTAGTTGCTTTACTGTAAAATATTTGAAATAATAAATGCGAAAAATAGAATTTTCACTTTTAAGCTTACCAAACATTTCTATCTGATTCATATAAAATTTAATATATTTTTAAAAAGATTTTATTTATTTATTTTTAGGGAGAGGATAAGGAAGGGAGAAAGAGAAGAAAAGAAACATGAATTCGTTGCCTCTCACTCATCCGCAACTGGCCACCTGGCCTGCAACCCAGGCATGTGTCCTGTCTGGGAACCGAACAGGCAACCTTTTGATTTGCAGTCAGGGCTCAATCCACTGAGCTATACCAGCCAGAACAAAACTTCATATGTTGAGTCAAAGCTGAAATCTGTCCTGGAAGGTAGCACTGGAAATTTTGTTATGAATATATGTTTCAAAGGAAAGAGTGGCTCTTAAGGACTTAAAAAATGAAAAGACAGGGTGAAATAGAAGGGACCTTTTTATTCCATATACAGTAGAATAATCATAGAATTTTAGTCATTTTAATGTGACAAGAAGCAAGATGGGCATGATTTGTAAGGGGTAAAGTGAAATGGTTGCAAATTGTTTGGAATATAAAAATAAGTACTCAGCGAGAACCGAGTGGACAGAAATATAAGTAAAGGTCATAGTTTTGAAGGTCCCTAATTAGAATTCTGAGAAAAATATACTATTTAGAACTAAAATGAAGGGAATTGAGTTAGCATGTATCTAAAGTAATAACTTCCTCAAAGCTCTTGAGAGAATATGGGGAACAGTAAACTGAAGTTTCAATTAAATTGAAATTTTATTGGGGGTGGGGAGAGCATGAATTGGAGACATGTTTCATTGTTTACCTCAAACTCGAAACTGAAAGCTGGAATTTCTGTTGTCTGTTCTTCACTTAAAAAAGTGATTGGAACCCTCGTACACTGGTGGTAGAAATGCAAAATCGTACAACATCTAGGGAAAACAGGGTAAAGCTTCCTCAAAAACTTAAAAAGAACCACCATATGATTCAGCAAATTCCACTTCTGGGTATTTATCCCAAAGAATTGAAAGCAGGGTCTCAAAGAGATATTAGTACTGCCATGTTCATTGCAGCCCTGGCCACAGTAGCCAGGATGTGGGAAAAACCTGAATGGTCATTACAATGTGGTATATATGTATGATGGAATATTATTTATCCTTAAAAAAGAAGGAAGCCCTGCTACATGTGACACGGCAAGATCAAGGTGAACCTTGAAGACATTATGCTAAGCGAAATAGGCCAGTCACAGAAGGGAAAATGCTGCATGCTTCTACTTACATGAAGTAGCTAAAATAGTCAAACTCATAGAAGCAAAGGATAGAACGGTGGTTACCAGGGAGTTGCTAATCAAGGCTATAACATTTTAGTTATTCAAGAAAAGTAAGCTCTAGGCATCTGGTGCACAACATTATGCCTACAGATAATATTGTATAGTATAAATAACAATATTTTTATATACCTAAAAATCTATTAAAAGGGTAGCTCTCACATTAAATATTCTTACTACAATAAAAATAGTAGATGGCAACTCTAAAACCTAAAGGATGCTAAAAGGCCCAAATTATGACCAAGGTAATAAATTAATAAAGACTTATCTTCTAAATGCTACATCTTAGATTCAGTTAGAGTATTCACCTAATAAAAGTAAACAATATTGAAACGACATAAAGATGTACACATACAAGTATATCTTCTCAAAGTTCTGACTTCAAAAGCATACATGCTTGGTTTTAAATCTATCTCAGTTACTCACATACATAATTATAGGTGAATTATTCAGTTTTACCTCTTTTATAATCTTTACCACTCCATGAAAAATGCTCTTCTCAAGCAGTGGCCAATTCTCTCTCTCTCTCTCTCTCTCTCTCTCTCTCTCTCTCTCTCTGAAAAAACCAAACTTACTGAAACTGTGTAACCATGAGAGTTATCTAGACCCATAAAACATCTATTATTACCAAATAGAAAAAAAACATGACAAAAGTGTAGTTTTCCATGAAGATCAGAAGTATTTAGAGCTATCTAGGAAGATATTTTAAATAACATAAGAACTAAAGAAAATCAAATCCATTGATCTAACCACCTGAGCAGGGTTGCAGAGTCTTGTGAGAAGAATTAGGTAGTATCTAAACACTAGCATATAATCTATATGTATTATAAAATCTGCAAGATTATTTAGTGAGTTGATATAGTTACTGTGTTACAGACATACCTGTCAGGATCTATCTCTAGTCAGTATCTCAGGTAAATATGCAAATCTCAAACATCTGAGAGAGTATCCTTGAAGACTTGGTGATGACACCAATGTTTCCCTGTGAGAAACATTTTTACCTTTAAATAGTCAGCTTTAAACATAGAAATATATAGGGAATTGAATCCATTAAATGTAAGAAGTTTATGCAGTTTAGTATTTCAAAAAATGTGATGTCTGATATTTGGGAGAATTTGGCCTCTTCAGTTAGCTTCGACTCTAATATAAGCTGTTTAATTGAGTAATTGAGTTTATCTTTTGAGTCTTAAATTGAAATTACTTACTGTATTTATGCACAGTTTGACTGGAATTTGTAAAAAATTAAGATTCCCCATAATTATAAATTTAATTTACTATACTTATAACAATTAATTTTAAGTATTGAGATGGTTAGACAATTGAAGTGCCTAAAAATTAATAGAATAAATTAAATGTACAAGTGCTGTTTAAAATGTTTAACAGTATTTAATTAACTAAGTGTGTAAAATGAGTCTAAAATTATAAAATTCCCATAGTTGTTGTTAAAATTTGTTAGATCGATAAATAGAATAAGATCCTTCACTCTATCCCCAGTTCAGGCATGTACAAGAGGCAACTGATCGATGTTTCTCTCTCACACCAATGTTTCTCTTGCTTTCTTTTTCCCTTCCTTCCACTTTCTCTAAAAAAAATTATAATAATAATAAATAAAAGTTAAATTTAATCACAGCCAGAAGGACCCTCAATTTCAACAACTCAGAGACCTAATTCTTACAAATATTTTTCCCTGCCAATTTGAATTTGGAAAGGAAAAGAAAGTGTGAAATTTAACTTCTTTTAGCCAGGCACCTCAGGTAGAGAGGCCTGGGATACCTGACTTTAGTAAGAATTCTCACCCTTTGCTGGGTTCTGCCAGGTTTCCCAGGCTTTCATCTGTTCTGGAATGAGTAAAGTTCCCCAGTAGGTCCCAACCTAGTCATCAAAAACTATAGAGTAGAAAAAATAATTTTCCCTCCACCCTTTACAGCAAATGCTTGGCTGAGAACCCCTCTTCCTCTAGGATACCTCATCAATGCATAAGCTTATCTAGGTTAAAAGTACATTGGCCACTGTATTTCAAGATCATCTTGGGTAAATGCTAACCTGCTTGTTCAGTCTTATCTAAATTTTATTCACTTGAGGCCTCACACTGGACCCAGTCCAGTATAAGTTGAACCTACTTTGACCGTGAATCTGATAGGGGACTCAAGAATTAAAGACTTTAACTTCAGTTGATGAATTAAGTGATTAGAGCTGTAACTCAAGAATTAAAGATTTTAGGCTTAATTGATAGGCTTAAGTGACTAATGCATGTGGAAAGCTGTTATTCCAGGAATTGGAATGCATGACTCCAGAAGATTGACAAGTAATTCAACCTTTGTATCCCAGGGAGCTTTCAAGCAAAGGAGAAGCTATCTGAGCCATTGTGTTCCAGGGAGGGAACACCCATGATGCAGATAAAGAATTGTTGATCAACAGATAAAGAAGTACTGGGAAAATCAGAGCAGGACTGCAACTCTTATCTAATTAACCTTTTTTCAAACCTCTTACCTACTCTTCTATTTAGTTAACCTTTTTCCAAATCCCTTATGCATACCCTTTCTTCCCCTTATAAAAAGGTCAGCTTGAAATGAGATGTTAAGGTGGTTTTTGAGGGTACCTAATCCACCATCTTCTCAGACGGTAGGCACCTGAATAAAATGCCCATAAAGATTCAATCCTTATGTCTACTCATTGGTTCTGATAGTAACAGGCAGCACAAACACCAGCTTTTCTGGTGTCAAATCCAGTCCAACCACAGACCCAGTTTGGTTTCCATATCAGTCATACCCTGGCCAGCACCTGAGCCCAATCCAGAAAAAAATAAATGCTCAGATAAAATCTGAAATCTTATAACACAAAAGCTGTGGAGTTAGGATCTGAGAAGGACTCACCTTCAGAAGGTGGTGAGAAAGCTATGGGCTCAAGGTGCTCAACAGGTATCTTTGCTTGGTTGCTCCTTGCTCCTGGGTGTTGTGGTGGGGGATCCTCTTGGTTCTTTCTTCTGACACCTGAACTATTAAAAAGTTGATTCAGATTGAGCAGCACCAAACTGAAAGTGGTGAAAAACACTTCACTGATAGGAGCATGAGAAGAAGCATTCATAGGGAAAAGGTGGAAGAAAAGTAAGAAAATTATTGATTAGCTATAGATTAAACCTAGATGGCTTTTTGTCATCGAGTGTCTTTAGCATTTTTATTTCATAACCCTAAGGCATTTACAGGCATAGATTTTGGTTTGCTTATGTAAGTTACCAAGACATTAGAACTACCTCATTCTAATGGCTTCCTGGTTTAATTAATTTAACACTGCTTATTTATCAGTTTGTGATTTAAGGGTTTTTTTAAATGTTTTTAATTATATTTTATCAATTATGCTATTACAGTTGTCCCAACTTTGTCCCCTTCCTCACCTCCACCCAGCACCCCCAATACCTCAGACAATCCTCACATCATTGTTCATGTCCATAGGTCATGCATATAAGTCCTTTAACTACTTCTGTTTCTATATTGTACTTTATATCCCCATGGCTATTCTGTAACTGCTTATTTGTATTTCTTAATCCCTTCATCTCTTCACGCATTCCCCCATACCTCTTTCCCATCCAGCAACCATCAAAGCTCTCTCTGTATCCATGATTTTCTCTCTCTGTTCTTCTTTTTTGCTTAGTTTGCTTTTTAGGTTCAATTTTTGATAGATATGTATTCATTGCCACTTTGTTGTTCCTAGTTTTGATCTTCTTTTTGAAAATAAATCCCTACAACATTTCATATAATAATAGTTAGGTGATGGTGAATTCCTTTAGTTTTTTGTTGTCTGGGAAGCTCTTTATTTACCCTCTGATTTTAAATGACATCTTTCTGGATATAGTAATCTTGGCTATAGGGCCCTACCTTTTATGACTTTGAATATTTCTTGCCAATCTTTTCTAGCCTGCAAAGGTTCTTTTGAGAAATCAGCTGACAGTTTTATAGGAAATCCCCTGTAGGTAACTAGATGCCTTTTTCTTGTTGCTTTTAAGATTTTTCTCTTTATCTTTAATATTTGGCATTTTATTCATGTGTCTTGGAGTGGGCCTCTTTGCATCCATCTTGTTTGGGACTCTCTGTGTTTCTTGGACTTGCGTGTTGATTTCCTTCACCAAATTAGGGAAGTTCTCTTTCATTCTTTTTTTTCAAATAGATTTCCAACTTCTTGCTATTTTTCTTCTCCTTCTGGCACCCCTTTGATGTGAGTGTTGGATCCCTTAAAGTTGTCCTAGAGACTACTTACACTATTCTCATTGTTTTTGGATTATTTTTTGTTCTTGTTGTTCTGACTGGATGTTTTTTGCTTCCTTATATTCTAAATCATTAATTTGATTCTCAGCTTCATCCCCTCTTCTGTTGCTTCCCTATAAATTGTTTTTTATTTCAATTAGTGTGTCCTTTGTTTCTGGCTGGATCTTTTTATGCTTTTGAGGTCCTCGTTAAGTTCCTTGAGCATCCTTATCACCAGTGTTTTGAACTCTGTATCTGACAGATTGCATATCTGTATTTTGTTTAGTTTTTTTCCTAGAGTCTTGATCTGTTCTTTCATTTGACCATGTTTCATTGCCGCCTCATTTTGGCAACCTCCCTGTGTTTGTTTCTATGTATTAGGTAGAGCTGCTATGACTCCCTGTCTTGGTAGTGTGACCTAATATAGTATGTGTCCTGTAGGGTCCAGGGGCGCAGCCTCCCCTATCACCCAAGCTGGGTACTTGAGGTGCACCCTTCGTGTGGGCTGAGTACACCCTCCTGTTGTAGTTGAGCCTTGTTTGCTGTTGGTAGGTCAATGGGAGGGATTTACCCAGGCCAGTCAGCTGCCAGGGCTGGCTATGTCCACTGAACACCAAACTTCACCCTCCATGGAGCATCAGCCATGCATGGTCAGGGTGGTGCCCCAACATGGTCTGTAGCTGTCCACAGGGTATGTATGCAGGTACTGGGGTTCCCAGGGTGCTGCAGACCAAAGTCAGCTCCCACCTGTGTTCTGCCCAGGGCTGCACTGCCTGAGCTGCAATGCAATATGAGATGGTTGCTACTTGTGCTGGGCTTGGGGATTTCCAGGTGAAGCCAAGCTCTGAATATAGGTTGGCTGCTGCTAGTACTGGGCCTGGGATCACTTACCAAGAGTTATGGGGGACTGGGTATCACTGAGGCTAGCTTTTGCTTGTTTGAGGGGATGTAAGAAGTTTTGCAGCATGAGCCAAACCAGCCACTCGTATGGAAAAGGAGCTTGGGTGGGTCTGTTAAGGTGGGTGGGACGGAGTCTCTGGGGATATCCAGGAAGAGTAAGTGGTGTTAGCTGGAGTCTCACATATGGCACCTGCCTGCCAGCTCTGCGGCCTCTGCTGGGGGAGAGTTCAGAAAAGGACAATGGCTTCTGCCTACCTTTCTCCCTGGGAGAAAGCTGTCCCCCAGCTCTCACCTTGATACCAGACACTTCAGGTTCTTTCTGTATGCCATGGATGCCTCTCAAGCTGCTACCTTGGTAGTGAGTCTGAGTAAGTCCATGTGTGGGTTCTTTATGAGGAACAGATGGGGCTCCAGAAGTTTCTTCCACCAAACTCAATCTCCACTGGTTTTTCAGCGAGAAACTGAGGGGACTTATCTCTCTGGCCGTGGAACCCTGGTCTGGGGGGCCTGCTCTGTGGCTGGAACTCCTCACCCCTAAGATATCCCTCCTGAATTTTTATCCACCATCTGTGGATGTAGGATGAACCTGTTCCATGTCTCTGCCCCTCTTACCAGTCTCGATGGGTGTGGTTTCTTTAATTCTGTAGTTCAACACAATTTCTGACAATTCTGAGTGATGGTTTTTCTATATTTTAGTTGTAATTTTGATGCGGTTGTATGAGAAGGTGGGTCATTTTTACTTATGCTGTTGTCTTGATCTGATCTAGGCTGATATGAAGTTTTATTTTAAGTCCAATGGGTATTTCAAAAGGATTGTTTGCCAAAGATATTGCTAATGCAAGTTGCTTATTTAGGTTTATGAGGTCTTCTTGCTGTTGTTGTCATAGGTGTTCATTTAGCAATGATTTGATAACTTAGAAAAGGTTTGTGAGCTATTTCACATTTTTCTCATTTATATGGAGGTATTTAATGCCCTCCTATACTAGAATACTTTGTTATATTCTTTAGAAGTATCTATTTGGTGACTGTGTCTATTTCCAATATTTTGGTTAAGAAATTCCTAATGAGTTTCCAACTTTTATTCTTCCAAGAGCTGAGCTGAAACAAGGTGGTTTTTGAGCCACTGGCCAATAATATGCAAATTATCTCTTTGTGTGGTATAAGGTTACTAGCTAGACAGGTTGATGGAAGAAAGACCTCTTGACCCTTCAGAAGTGGCAGGAAAATCACACGGTTCCTCAGGACTGGCCTGTCTGCCTGCAATTCTGTCATAAGCATATGAAGTGATACCGATGTAGGCCTTATAATGCAGTTCATTTTTACTTGCCCTTTCTAGTGAGGGACTCCTCTGTTCTTCTGTTCCAGTCCTTCCCCTTCATAGCACCTAAGCCAAAGGAGAGAAAAGAGTTGTGGGGGAAGGATCACAAGGCCTCAGAGTGAGGGGTTCAAAGTGTGACATTCTCTACAAAGTCTGAAGAATTGTGCCAAGTTGTCAAAAACACATTTTGGAATTAAATGTGGGTTAGAATTTTTTCTATAATTCTTTTTGTTCCAGTTTTTAAATTATTTCTCTTTTCTAAAATGTTTTTTAGTACAAACTAGGTAGAAAAATTTCAACTTTGTTCTAGCTTAACTGACTGAATAAGGAATGTTCCTATATCCCAGACCTAAATAGATAGGGAACAGCTTATACCGAAGGAACAAGCAGGTGAGAAGGATCCTTTCTGGGAAGCCCAGTAACAAGGAGGTTGCCATGAAGCAGAAAACAGGGGTTTCTCTGTAAAATAATCTTTACCTTTCCGCTCATAAACAAAAAAACTTAGTCCTTGAGATATTATTCTAAGAATTTCCAAACTGCTGCTAATCAGAAAAGGACAGATTTAGTCTCTCTCTACAAGGACAAAATGGTAGTTACAAGACAGTTCTGTTTCCAGAAGACAGTGGGTTCCTGCCATGGGTTGCCAAGGTAGCCCTTTCACTGTTTGGCTTCTGCTTAGAGCGCTCAGTTCTTTTCCTGTTGTGCTCTTCCTGTTTCTGGGGAAAGCTACCCAGGTCCCTCTGTGTTTCTATCTGGTTGTTTGATACTTACTGTCTTCTTATTATCATGGATTACTTATACATTATTCTACTGGATTTTGCTATTTAATGAAAAGTACACTAAATTAGGAATCTCCTATGTGTCTGGGACTGATAAATAGTTTACATGGACTGTTGAAAATAAGTGAAGTATTAAGTAAGCAACAAACTATGAGGGTAGATTTATATAACAAAATTTGTTTTGTTACACAGAACAAAACATAAAATAAAATTATCTATGATGTACATGGGTGGGGGTCCAGAAAAAGCCAGCCAGGATGTGCCTCAGTGGTATGCAGATTGTTTTGAGCTAAAGGCAACAGCAGCGGCAGGTTCAAGAAAAACTTCTGCCCAACCTACCCCTAAAAGAACCTAAAAGAATTTGAATTAGAGGCAATTATCAGAGATAATTTCTTTTGATTTATCCATAGAGCAGGACACACTTCTGTTTACTAAAGATGTGTCCTTATTGTCCTGCAATGGCCCTCGGGAGCTCCCAAGGTGCATCACCTCGTCCCTAGCTCGGGATGCCTTGTATACCTCAACCCAGATTGTTTCTCTGAACCTTTCCTGCATGTGGGGTCTCTGACTCTCCACATATGTGGTGTTCCTTTACATGTGTATGCATTAATTTGGTTATTTTTCACTTGCTAGCCTGTCATATGTCTAGTTAATTATGAGACCAGCCAGAAGTACCTTACGGGTAGAGAAAAGTTTGTTTCTTCCCCACACATACAATCAGTAGTGTGCTTTGTGTTTAGGCATAAGTAGAGAGTATTCCAAACAGATGTAATGTTCTAAGCAGCTGGGTGTTTTACTTCCACTAAAAGGTAGTACCCACAGCCTGGGTATTACAAGACCAGTATGTTTACTGTCACGGATATGTAACACAGCAAAGTTATACGTTCCATTCAGAAGCCCCGGGGGGCGGGGAGGATGGTATTACTATTCTAAGATTTTTAAAAGGGCAGAGTAGTTTTCTCATTTTTTTAGTTTCTATTTAGCCTCCCTTCCACTGAAAATAATTGAGGCCATAAACATTTCTTTACACGAAGATGGAGTAAGTTATTGACAGAAAGACCCCCTTCTGGATTTTGTCATCCTAGGTAAACTTTATCATTCAATTAAAACTCTGCACAGAAGAAAACAATTTGGATGAATAAGCAAGTGGGATAGATGTTTGTGCTGAATCATATTTTAACAGGTAGGACACTGCTGTTACTATTCCTATTGCTTACTTTTGATTTGTATATCCTGGGAACTGGATTTTTGACAGTAAGCATTATCACAGCCCAACTATGGAATTCTATAACTCAGGACTTTGAAACACAAAGATTTTTTCAAGACTAATTAAAAAATTTCTTTCCTTTAAAGGTAAAAAAAGCTGTACTTAAAAAAAAAGGATTTTATTTATTTTATTTTATTTTTAGACAGAAGGGAAGGGAGGGAAAAAGAGAGGGAGAGAAACATCAAAGTGTGGTTGCTTCTCACACACCCCCTACTGGAGACCTGGCCCACAACCCAGGCACGTGCCCTGACTGAGGAATCGAACTGGCGACCTTCTGGTTCGCAGGCCGATGACCAATCCACTGAGCTACACTAACCAGGGTACTTTGTACTTCTTAACACCATTAACTTAAATGTCATTAGGTGCAATATATTACCAATAATACATGACAGGGCTCTGTCAGAGTCAGACATCGCAGTTCCCCTTGAGACAAGCAGCACTCGGTGTGGACTGTGCACTCTGGAGTCGTTTGCCTTTGGACCCTGTCTTGTATAAATATTGAATTTTATTTTAGTAATCACTTAATCAATAGTGGCTATGATGCTCATCTTTATTCTGGTTTGGTTGAATTTTTCTTTATTGTTTGGCCTAAACTCTGCAAATCCTCTTTTATATATCTTCATAGTCTGTTCTTTTACCATACCCTTCATTCAGGTGTTTCTTTGTACTAAAAAGAAAATAACCATATATATATATATATATATATCTATATATATATATATATATATATATCTATAATTTTCAAAATCCACTCTACTTACCCTGGTGTGTATGTACAGTGTACCTCGCCTTCCCTTCTCTGCCCCTCTTTCTGTGTGTGTGTGTGTCTGCCACTGCTCTGCCGGCACATTTAAAATTTAGTTCTGTTAGGGCATTTGAGACCTTGCTTCCTGGCATGTTATCAGTTTGGTTCAAATAAACTCTTAATTAATTAAAATTAGTTAATTTTAAAAATTAACAAAGTAAATTTCAGTCCTCTTCACAGGAAGAGTTTACTATTCATGGAGATCTCAGATAAGAAATTTCCTCCCCTTGGACAGAAACATGGATGACCTGGCATTTCCCATATAACTGCATTTAGTATCTTCCTTTGAATTATTTTAGAATTATTACTAGTTAATCATTTTATGGTCCATATCATATTAGGGAAGTAGGATATTTAACACAAGGACATCTTCCCTATGTCCTTGTACATTTTTCATTCTGTTGTGCTCTGCAAATCTTTTCTAAGCCACCTAAAACCTTTTCTTAAATTTGGACTGAGTCTAGAAATGTGGAACTTCTATGTGCCTTTTATATATTGACTGTATCCCCCCTAAATTTATATTGAAGTCCTTACCCCTAGTTCCTCAGAATATGACCTTGTGTGGAGAGAGGGGGTCTTTACAGTTGAAATCAAGTTAAAACAAGGTCATTAGAATCAGCCCTAATCCAACATGACTGGTGTCCTTATAAAAAGAGCATGTTGGACATAGACATTGACAAAGGGAGGATGCCTTGTGAAGAAGAATGCGAAGGTCAGGGTAATGTTCTGACAAGCCGGGGAATGTCGGTGATTGCCAACAAATCCCCAGGAGGCAGAGCAGGGGAATGGAACAAATCCCTCTTTCAGAGCCTCAGAAGGAGCCAATTTGGTCAACACCTTGATTTTGGACCTCTAGCCCCCAGAACTGCCAGACAATAAATTTCTGTATTTTAACCACCCAATTCTGGTATTTTGTTATAACAGCCCTAGGGAAATAATACAGTACTCCTATCAAAACACTTATCTTGTTAACTGCAGACATCTTCTTTGGCATTTCTGTTCCATACTGGAGTACGTGTGCAGAAGAGTAACCCCCCCCCCCACCCCGTCACCTACTTTTCTCTGTGGTAGCTTTGCAAAGGATACAAAATGTAAGACACAACCTAGAATTTATTTACCCATTATTTATTGGGTGCCTGACGTAATTATGCAAGAGTCACTCAATCAGGATATAGATCACCCAGTGGTGAACACAAGAGATGATGATCCCTATCCATGGGGCAAACGGTCTCAGAGATGACAGTGCAATAGCGCACTAAGAACATACACAAAGAGAAAATTACTGCATATTATGATAAATAGGTTGAAGGAAAAGAAGACAAATGATATTTTATAACATCGATTTTATGCATACAAATATGTAATGATTATCACTAGGAAAGAAACAGCTGTGTATAAAGAAGGTTGCACTGATAATCTTGGCAATGGGATGGTCTGCGAAGGCCTTCAAGTGAGGGAATTTGAGCTCAGCTTACAAAGAACAGTTGATTTTGATAGAGGGTAGGAAGGGAGCCCATTTACAGTTAATGATGGGAAGGAACAAGATCCTCTGAGTCACTCACTCATTTGTCTGAAGCATGAGAGAACTAGAATAAGTAGAATGGCATGGCAATAATGGTAGTTTTTTATTACTATTATTATTATTATTATTATTATTATTATTATTATTATCATTATTATTATTTAGTTCCAGGGACTGGAATAAAAATTTAAATTATTTAATTTACCTTCACATTTTTTGAGGTTGCCTGTAGCTGTTCTAGTTTACAGAAGAAGATGTTGATGTTTGCTCAGTCATGGCTTGGGACTCACATTATTCTACCAAACTACACGTCACCAAGACTTAGTCATGGGGATAACTGTGATTTGGAATGAGATCTCCAGCTCTAAACTCTGGTTTTGAAAGAGTACTCTTCCCCAAAATGCATAGTTAGAAGCTAGGTTGCAGGCAAATTTTAGAATACTTTGTATTCCTAGTTAAAGAGTGTAAAGTTTACTTATGGTAAACAAAGGGAGAAATAAACCTTCGGCAGAATAACAACATAACATGAAATCTGAAGCAGAATGAAATCAGGGGAAGTAGGATTCCTTAGCACTTACTAAAGGGAAGATCCAGGTGACAAATATAGGCTTAGTGTGCGCAAGAAGCACCTGAGATGCCTTTTAATAATTCCTTTTTCTAGGCACCACACCAGGACGTTGCTGACGTGAGGAGGATTTAAACAATATTTTGCTTTTGCTTAGCCAAGGGATTAGGGATGCAGTGTGAACCAAACTGCCTTCTTCGCAGCAAGCTTTTTTCCAGCAAGGACGAGAATGTATTTATCTGTTCATTCTCCGTCCCCCTAAGAACCGACCGAGATCCTACTCATAATAAGCATGTGATTGAATTGAATTGACCTGTCGGAGTGAAAGACTCTTGACAAAGAAGAATCACTAGGGTTGTGTGAATTGAAAAGGAGAACAAATTTAAGAAAACACAATTTGTGAGCCTTGGAGAAAGAACACGTGGGGTATAGGGATGGTGACATGTGAGCAACAACAACAAAAAAAGATGAAAATAAAATCCCTGCCAATTATATCTGAGTGATTGGCTGCATAGGGTGCATGATTAAGTTCTTAGCAAGTCTTATTGGTATTAATATTTTTTCCTCTACAGACTCAGAAAGTACTTTGAAGCACCACCATTGGGAGATAATATAAAGCACCACTTGATCAGAGCCTCCCACTCTGGAAACATGCAGGCACCATTCTTTCTGCTGAATGCCATAGAGAGGAAGCAGAGAATAGCTTTTTCCGTTGAAAGAGCAGGAAGGTGTAAGTAGGGAAGCATAATATGGTTTTCTGAGTTGGAAATTGGCTGGAACACAGGGACATGATAGCTCTTCTCTAAAACATGCTGGATGCCAAAAGATGTGAATGAGGCGAAACTTATTAAAATAAATGTTTGGATCAAATAATGCTGGAGTCTTTATTTAAGCCCTTGTTAATTGACCTGAACATAGTAAGCATTCCAATAAGTATCTGTTGAAAGAAAAATAGTAATAACAAACTTAAGAAAAGATGTGCTCTCAAGTGGTTGCTGAGTTGTCTTTCATACCTTTTCTGTCACTGGACCTAGTTGTAGAGAGGTTGTCCCAATTTCTCCTGGTTGAAAATGCAGGTCAGTTTTACTCGTTCTCCTTAAAAAATTTCCAACCTGGTGCTCATGTCATCAAATTATATTACTTATTAATCTTTCTATTGCTTTAAGACTTTATCACATGTGTATTAACACCAGCCTTTACAACATTCTATCATAATTCTTGGTAAATGTCCATGGATTAAAATTCTCAAATCCTGATCTCTTTTTCAAAGAACTTTCATTCTCCAGCTACACAGGTCTTGGTCATACCTTAGAATAATCAGAAGATCACCTCTCTGTCCTGCTACCCTCTGTTCTGCTACCCCATTGACTAACCTGTCTTCTCTGCACTTGTATTCTCTCTTCCTTTGTGTTACTAAGAATGAAATGGCCATGATCCCGTCTGGTAATCTTTGTGTACTGAGTCTCATTCTCTTTGACATCTGCAATTGGATTCTCTTTCTTAAGCATTATTTTTCTCAACTGAATTGTTCCCATTGTCATGTAAACATACTGTAACATCTTCTTTATTAAAATAATCCCCTTCTTTAAAATAACCTCCAAATATCACTTAATTTCTCTCCTTCTCTATGCATCAAAATTCCTTGAAAGATGTTTCTTATACTCACTCTCTCCCCTTTTTCTCCTCCAACTTACTTGAATTTACTCCAAAGGTCTACACACACACACACACACACACACACACACACACACACACACACAAAGGAAAAAAAAGGAAAATATCTCTTTTTACGATTACCCATGATTTCCATAGTGCTAAATTAAATGATAAAATCTCAATCTTTAAAAAATATTTTTATTTGTCAAATATAGTTGACATTCAATATTATTTTACCTTAGTTTGAAGCTTAAAGTATAGTGGTTAGACATTTATATAATCTACCAAATGATCTCACCACTAAGTCTAGTACCCACTTGGGACCAACCACAGTTATTACAATATTCTTGACTGTGATCCCCATGTGTTCCTTTACATCCCATGGCTATTTTGTAACTACTAATTTGTAATAGTAACTACTAATTTGTATTTCTTAGTACCCTCAGGTTTTTCACCCAGCCCCCCAAACCTCCTTTCACCTGGCAATCATTAGTTGGTACTCTGTATCTTTGAGTCTATTTCTGTTTTGTTTGTTCGCTTATTTTGTTCTTTAGATTCCACACACACCATATTTTGCCATGTATAATGCCCACCCACGTTTTTGGTCCAGACTTTCAGGAAAAAAATCTTTCGTTTTAATTTTTTAATTCAATTATTTATTTATTTATTTATATTTAGATACTTGGTTTTTGTATTACGAAGAGATTTTAGTATTTATATTTGAACATATTATGGTATGAGACATTTTATGTAACAACTAATTACAAAACACAAGAACAAATACAAGGTATTTCAGGTACTACCCATGTATAATGCACATATTTATTTTTTGCTCAAAAATCTGGGAACAAAAGTGTACATTACACATGGCAAAATTTGGATAAGTAAAATGATATGGTGTTTGTCCTTCTCTGCCTTATTTCAGTGAGTATAATACCCTCTAGGTCCATCCATGTTGTCACAAATGGTAAGATTTCATTCTTTTCTTTTTTTGCTTAGCAATATTTCATTGTGTATATACACACACACACACACATATATGTATGTGTATACATATATATGCCACTTCTTTATTCACCATCTATTGTTAAGCACTTAGGTTGCTTCGATATCTTGGCTATTGTAAATATTGTATATTGTAAATATTTTAAAAAATTGCGATGAATATTGGAATGCATATATCTTTTTTGAATTAGTATTTTTGTATTTCTTTGGATAAATAACCAGAAGTGGAATTTCTAGGTCATAAAGTAGTTCTATTTCTATTTTTTTGAGGAAATTCCAAACTGTTTTTCATAGTGGCTGCACCAGTTTACATTCCCACCAACAATACATGAGGGTTCCCTTTTGTCCACATCCTCACCAACACTTGCTGTTTATTGATTTATTGATGATAGTCATTCTGACAGGTGTAAGGGAATATCTTATTGTGATTTTAATTTGCATTTTTCTGATGATTAGTAACAGGAATGATGAGCATCCTTTTATGTCTACGGTCTATCTGTATGTCTTCTTTGGAGAAATGTCTATTCAGACCCTCTGCCTACTTTTTAAATTGGGTTGTTTGTTTTTGCTTTATGTTAAATTGTATGAGTTATTTATAAATTTTGGATATTAATTCCTTATCAGATGTATCATTGACATATATCTTCTCCCAGTCAGTAGGTTATCTTTACTATTTTATTGGTGGAAAGCTTTCTTTGTTGTGCAAAAACTTTTGAGTTTGAGGTTGACTCATTTGTTTATTGTCATTGTTGTTGTTCCTCTTGTCCTAGGAGATATATCAGAAAAAAAATATTACTAAGAGGAGTGTCAGAGAGTTCACTGCCTATGTTTTCTTACATTTAAGTCTTCAATCCACTTTGAATTTATTCTCGTGTATGGTGTAACAAAGTGATCTACTTTCATTGGTTTTTTTCATATATCTGTTAAGCCTTTCCAAAACATTTAATTAATAGGCTGTCTTTACCCCATTGATATTCTTGTCTCCTTTGTGATGGATTAGTTGATCATATGGTTTATTTCTTGGCTCTCTATTCTCTTAGTTGATATATGTTTCTGTTGTTATGCCAGTACCATACTCTTTTGATTACTATAGACTTGTACTATAGTTTAATACTATAGCTCCCACTTCAATTTTATTTCTCAAGATTGCTGTGGCTATTCAGGGTCTTTCTGGTTCAATAAGATTGAGCTCTTGACAGATGGCCTTGGAAGCTGAGATTGAAGAAGATCCAACCACATACTTGGAGACTTGAAGACTGAGCAAAAATTCACTGATAATTGTGTGGGCTGAAAAATCATCTCTTTGCAGGCATTGACAAGTATTTAAATATCATTTGCACCAAACTGGTCATTGGCCTCCATGGTGAGTTTCACAATGGTTTGAATTGAAAACAGCCAAAACAGTGCATTGTTTGAATGGAGCTCTTGAAGTACATCTCTAGGCAATGATTTGAGTATGCAAAAGCATCTATCAGGACATGTTAAAGATGGAGCAGCAGTTCTGGGGCCCAAGTGGCACATGTAAGAAGGCTGCAGCATTGCAGTTTGATAAATCTCACAATAAGACACACAACTTTACTCCTGCTAGAGCCTACTAAACCAAAAACCCTGATCATATCAAGGCCAACAGAGAGTACAACCAGAAGACTAAGGCCGAAAGGTATACACTGTAGCTGACTGAGGCACCTGAAAACTAAATATTTACTATCAGCTCAAGAGCAACACCAGCCCAAGCAAGCATCTTTCCAGTATCTGGTTCACCTTAATTCCAACTATTAGGCTAAACATCATGGATTTTTAAAATCTGGATAATAATTTTAATGCAGCTCCAACAATTTTGTCTATTTTAAATTATAACTCATTTGAAAATAGGTTACTACCAAATAGTAATACTGTTTATTACCAATTATTAATTCCATTGCGTTTTTTAAAAACTCAAATCCTCAGGTCGCACCCTCTTCAATCTCCAGGATTTCTCATTTAGCAAGTCCATAGTGAAGGTCAAGAATCTACATTTTTTTCCCTAAACCTCTGAAATGGTTCTTTCTTTAAAAGTATATTTTATTGATTATGCTATTACAGTTGTACCACTTTTTTTCCTTCCCCTTTATCCCTCTCTGCCATACATCCCTTCTCCTACCAACATTTCCCCACTTAGTTCATGTCCATGGGTCGTACATATAAGTTCTTTGGCTACTCCATTTCCTATACTATTCTTAACCTCCTCTTGTCTATTTTGTGTTTACCATGTATGCTTCTTACTCCCTGTATCTCCCCCCCACCATTCTCCCACTTCCCCCTCCATGCTAATAACCCTCCATGTGATCTCTATTTCTGTTTTTCTGTGCCTATTCTAGTTGTTTGCTTTATTTTTGTTTTTTTAGATTCATTTGTTGATAGTTGTGAGTTTGTTGTCCTTTTACTGTTCATAGTTTGATCTACTTCTTTTTCTTAAATCCCTTTAACATTTCATATAATAAGTGCTTGGTGATGATGAATGCTTTTAACTTAACCTTATCTGGGAAGCACTTTATCTGCCCTTCCAATCTAAATGATAGCTTTGCTGGATAGAGTAATCTTGGATGTAGGTCCTTGGATATAGGCTTTCACGACTTTGAAAACTTCTTTCCAACCCCTTCTTGCCTGGAAGGTTTCTTTTGAGAAATCAACTCATAGTCTTATGGGAACTGCTTTGTAGGTAACTGCCTCCTTTTCCCTTGCTGTTTTTAAGATTCTCTCCTTCTCTTTAATCTTGGGTAATGTAATTATGATGTGCCTTGGTGTGTGCTTCCTTGGGTCCAACTTGTTTGGGACTCTCTGAGCTTCCTGGACTTCCTGGAAGTCTATTTCCCTTGCCAGATTGGGGAAGCTCTCCTTCATTATTTTTTCAAATAAGTTTTCAATGTCTTGCTCTTCCTCTTCTCCTTCTGGCACCCCTATGATTCGGATGTTGGAATGCTTAAAGTTGTCCCAGAGGTTCCTAAGCCTCTCCTCATTTTTTTGAATTCTTGTTTCTTCATTCTATTCTGGTTGAATGATTATTTCTTCCTTCTGTTCAAATTGTTAATTTGAGTCCCAGTTTCCTTCCCTTCACTTTTGGTTCTCTGTATATTTTTCTTTATTTCACTTTGCATAGCCTTCACTTCTTCCTCTATTTTGCATACATACTCAACCATTTCTGTGAGTATCCTGATTACCCGTGTTTCGAACTCTGTATCTGTTAAGTTGGCTATCTCTTTCTCATTTAGTTGTTTTTCTGGAGTTTTGATCTGTTCCTTCATTTGGGCCATATTTCTTTGTCTCAGAGCACCTGTTACATTGTAAGGGGTGAAGCCTTCAGTATTCACCATGGCTGGGCAACCCACATCACTGCCTTATGGCGCTGTATGTGGGGAAGGGGTCAGAGAGGGAATAATGCCACTTGCCTGGCTTTTGCCCCTCTTTTAGTCACTTCCCCTGTTACCCACAAGCAAATTGGGCCCTTCTGGTGCTGATTCCTGGGTGAGTGGGTTTGTGGACCCTGAGGGTCTCTCCAACAAACTCTCCTGTGAGGCTGGGAGTTATTCCAGCTGCCGCAACCCCCACAGGTTTTTAACACCAAGGGTTCTGAGGCTTTAGTTTCCCACACTGGAACCCTGAGTTGCACAGTCTGTCTTGCACCCTCGTTGTTCCTTCCAGCTTATCCACATGTGAATGTGGGACCACCCAGGCCATCAGTTGCCTCCTCACCTTCCTGGTCCTACACCTTGCTGTGCATCCTCTCTATCCTAGTTTCCTGTGTCTGCCCCTCCTACCTGTCTGGATGAATGTTTCTTCATTAACTCCTTGGTTGTTGGACTTCCATGCAGCTCGATTTTCAACAGTTCTGGTGTTTTTTTGTTTTTAAACTTGTTGTTGTCCTTTTGGTTGTAAAAGGAAGCAAAGCATAGCTACCTATGCCTCCATCTCGGCCGGAAGTCTTAACCTCTAAAATAGTCCTGATGCAGGGATCTGTGTACCACACTTTGAGAACACCTCCTCAAGGAAGGAAAGCTGAAAGAGATCTCTTTTACCTTGTGATCTGAGGGACACACAGATGCAACTTTGTGAAAGAACCAAGAATATCCTTGTTATATGTTTGTACAAAAGGCAAACTGAGACCTTAAAGCCCACATATGGAAGAAAAAGAATCATACTGAAAATGATCATTATTTAATCAATGTACAAAATATAGACATAGAGGAAATAACATTAATGATCAATATTGCTGTTTTTCACCTCTAGTATAGGACAGGGAAAGTATTAACTATATGGTTTCATAGTATTGTGGTTGAAAAAGCAAAGACTATATCCAGGTTTCCATTCTTACAAAAAAAAAAAAAGAAAAACAACAACAACGATAACACAAAACCAAACACACACACATACGCACACACACACAAAACCAGACATGACCTAAAAAGGACTCCAAAGCTTGGAAGGTTCATGGGTAGCAGTGCTGAATTATATTAATGGGCAAGGAAGATGTGTTCATTGTTAATATTGGCTGATTTAATTTGTGTGTAACTTATGTTCTTGCTTGATTTGATTTCTTTCTTCTTCAAAGCAAGGGAGCTCTACCCACTGCTGTATAATGTCTTGAAAAGTAAGAATGGCACTTAAAATTCATTTTCACCACCACATATGCATCAGAAACTTTGCCCCACCTCCTCATACTTCATACTCTTTCTGCAGAGCTGCAAGACCTTCTCTGTCCTCTCACCACTCTTCTTTTTCCATACCTTCTCTGATATACCAATGTAGAAATTTCCTCTTGGCATACATGAGGTCAATCTTGTGGTCCAGGAGGACCCACACCTCTACAACTGCCATGGTGTTGCTCAGCATTCTGACAGCCTGCTGTACCTTGGGCAGATCCCCCCAGCATCGTTGCTGGTGGTTGATTGTTGATGCCTACCTTAAAACCATTTAGACACCAATCTGCCAGCTAAACAGAGTTCCTTGACTTCATGGCTACAGTTACTACATTCACATTCTTAGGGACCTTGATTCCTCTGTACTTCGCAGGCAGCAGGCCATGTCCTTCCCCAGTAGAGAATCACACTTGACCAGCTGGTTGGAAAACTCAAAGCAAGTAGTAGTGATGTCTGACATGGAATAGTCCTTGATGCAGGCATTGTTGGCAGAAATGATGAGGTCAAAAGCTGTCATGGGAAAATATATTCTCCGATAGGATACTAGGTTGGTCTGAATTTTAATTAGATCTACATTCAAGCGCCCTTCAAACTGGAGGGAAGTAGTAATGAAAGATATTACCTCACCTATCAACCTATTAATGATGGTGTTAGAGGGGTATTCAACACTCAGTTTATGATGGCATACGTCACAGAGGGCCTTGTTGTCCACCATGAAGGCATAGTCAGAGTGCTCTAATTTGAAGTGGGTGGTCACGATGGAGTTGTAAAGTTCTGCTACAGCAGTGGAGATCCTTGGGGCTAGATAGTCAGAAAACTCTAATTTAGTTTTCCTGCCATATTGTATCAAGAACTCTCTATTCAGAGAGATGTAAACCCTGATCCAGTGCCTCTTCCAAATCTTTGAAAAATCAAAAATCCCTGCAGTCCATCACACTGTTCTGCCAACTTTGGGACCCTCTCTAGCACAAAGTTGATGATTTCTGACCACACAGAGTAGTGGCCTCACGGATGGTGGTTTGCAGCATCCTCCTTTCTGCTAATGAGCTGCTCTGAGTGGAAGAGTGAGTGGTATTTTTCTGTTTGAGTACCATCTATAACAGCTGGCTCTAGGTCAATGAAGAGTGCTCTGGGCACATGTTTCCCAGCTCTTGTCGCACAAAAGAAGGTATCAAAGAGACATCCATATGCTCCACTTTCATAATTTCTAACTGATCCTTTTTATTGTTGAGAACAAGGCCATCTGGATGGATTCCATGTTCCAGGCAATAGAGTTCACAGCAAGGTAGCGTCCCCAATCTGGCCACCAGCTTGGCCCACATGAATGGAAAAGCATTCCGCCATGCTGAGCTGAAGGGGCCCCCTGGTAATGAGTCTGATTTTTTTTTATTTTTGAGGCAATGGCAAGTGGGTTTGGTTTTTAAAATTTATTTTTCTGATAGTTTGTCATTGGTTTAAAATGTACTTTTTTGATAGTTTTTTATTGGTGTATAAAAATACAATTGATTTCTGAATATTAATTTTGTATCCTGCTACCTTATTGAATTAATTTATCAGTTCTAATAGTTTTTTTTGGGGGGGTGGAATCCTTGGGGTTCTCTGTGTCATCTGCAAAAAAACGACAATTTTACTTCTTCCTTTCCAATTTAGATGCCTTTTATTTCCCTTTCTCGTTTTATCGCTGTGATTAAGGCTTCCAAAACCCTGTTGAATAAATGTGGTGAAAGTGAACATTCTTGTCATGTTCTGGATCTCAAGGAAAGCAAGTTTAGCTTTTCCCCACTTAGTGTGATGTTAGCTGTGGGTTTGTCATATATGGACTTTATGATGCTGTGGTTCAATATGTGCACATCAGTTTATGTGATCACCACATAGACAGAATGAAGAATAAAAATCATATGATCATATCAATGGATACAGAAAAAGCATGTGACAAAATCCAGCACCCATTTATGATAAAAATTCTCAGTGGAAATAGGGGGACTATAACTCTCCATCTTAATTAAACTCTCAGGGGCTTTGATGGCCTGGATGACTCTCTCCTTTCTTCACTTGGTTTCTGGAAACTACTTTCTCGGTTCTCCTATTCCCCTTGTTTGCTTTACTGATTGTGCTCATTTTTTCACTGCAGTTCACTAGAGTTCAGTTCTCAGATCCCTTCCCTTCTCTATCAGCATTCACTCTCAAGGTTATATCACCCAATCTTATGGCTTTAGATATTACCTGTTTGTTAATAATGCTCAAATGTCTTTTCCACTGAATTCAGGATTCTGTTTAACTGCTACTGGATATCCTCCCTTGTGCTGTTAATAGATCTCTCAGACATAATATATCCTAAGTTGAACTCTTGACATCCAGTTGCTCCAAACCTGATCTTCCTGATCATTTCCTGATTTCATTTAATGTCAACTTCTTTCAATTGCTTAAGAAACTAGGAGTCACCCCCCTCCAAGTGACATTTCTCTTTTTATCATACACATTTGATCCATCAATCAATATGTCAGAATGTATAAATAATCTTGTTATTCTCCCTCCACTAACTCTTCTCCAGGTGGCCTCCATCTGCTTCCTGGATAAGTACAATACTGTACTTTTGATCTGTTTGATTTAGCCCTTGCCTTGCTCCCACACGCCGCTCTGAACCCAGCAGCAAAGGCCAGATTGAGTAGTGTCAGCCTGCACCCAAACCATACATGCAATGGTTTTCCACCCTTCCCCTTGTAATGGCCAACTGGCCCTGTATGATTTGACCTCCATCTTTTTTCCCCAGACCTAATTTCTCCTGTTTTATCTGGGCCTCATTTGTCAGTCACACTGTGCTCCTTAGTGTTCTTCACACTCCGTGAACGCTCCTAACACAAGGTTTTTATTCTTATTATTCCCTCTATTTGAATCACTCTTTCCCTAATCCCTACATGTCACCCCTATTACCTCCTTCAAGCCTTTGCTAAAATGTCAATTTCTCAGGGAGGTTTTCTCTGACCACCATATTTAAATTTATACCCTTCCCAGCACTATCCATTCCTCATCCCTGATCAATGTTTCTTAATAATATTTGAAGTCATCTGACTTACTATATTACTTACTTATTCATTGACTGTCCTCCCTTATAGATTGTAAGGACAATGAGGGCATGAGTTTTGTTCACTGTTTTATCTCCAGTATCATGAAGAATATAAATAACACTTGACTACTTCAAAAATCAGAAAATCTGCATTTTATTTTTACTGCTAACTCTTCTACTTAACAGATACAGAAATAAGAATATTGAGAATGTTAGGAACCCTGGTTCTCTTGACCAGAAGCAGTATACACTGTTTTCCTCTACAGGACCAAGTTGACCGATACTGAAGACATATGAGTGACAGTCATACTCGTGGAATGAGATTTAATAAAACTGTATTTAGATGCTGGATGCTTTATATAGAAATATATTTTAATGTTATATATATATATAATATATATATATATATTTGAGAGAATGAATCAAAACCTTTTGCTTTTTAAGTCATGTGGATTCCCAAACTCTTATTAAGTTAAAAAGTTCTCATTTTCTCTGAAGTATTTCTGACTCCCCAGTCACTTCTTCCTGTGCATCTCTTCCTCAGCACATTCTACACAGGTCTTAACTTTAGTTCTCATCACATTGTATTACAGTTCCCTGTAATGGGTCAGTTTCCCCAGGTAGGCGTTAATGTTTCCGAAGAAAGAGATAATAGATGTCTATATTTGCATCCCCAGTTGCTGGGACTGTTTTTGTCACCTAGTAGGTTTTCTTAAATCTTTGCTGTATAGATTATGTAGTTTAGACTCAGATGGCACAAGGCTGTCAATAATTCACTGTTATTTCAAAAAAGAGAATTATTATAAAGCACAGCTTTGTAGACATATTAATAAGAAAAGGAACCAGAAAAGATATGTTCAAAAATTATAACATATCTTCCAAGTTTTGGATTTAATAACCCTAGAAAAATGTTAGTAAACAAAAATAAAAAGGCACTTTATTTTCATTATTCCTATATTATGTATTACCCAGATTTAGACACCAGGTGTCACTAGGAGACTGGTCCATGTCACTTTTCTCGGTAAACAAGAAAGAAACAAAGACTCAACATTGAAATATAGAACAAAACCTTTTTCCTTGTAAAATTCTTCTGAATGCTATGCCTAGCAGTTTCAGTATTTTATTTTTGAACTGGTTTCAACGTAGTCTAGTGTAGAAGAAAGAACGTTGGATGGTGAATCAGAGATCTTGTGTTTTAGCCCCTTCTTTACCTTTCTGGACTCTGAAGGAGTTGCTCACCTGAAAACAGTGTGGCAAAAGAAGATGATTCCTGTGACTTTCTAGTTCTAACTTCTGATGATTCTGTTCCTTCCTCTGGCTAAGTACTTGCAGAATAGGAAGGGGCTCTTCGTCTTCAGTAGTGACTGGGACAGTCAGCACCCGTGAGACTGGCGGGTACCTACTGCACACTCAGTTTTATTTTAAACGCAGCCTCCCCTGGATTGTGACCTACTGGGAAGCTGAAAAACTTTAATCTTCTTTCTCACTTCCACGCAACCTCCAGATGTTAGTTTCCACGTCCTGTGAAATCCTTTGTCCATCTGAAAAATGCTTCAGTTTTATTATGAAAACATTACACAGAATTTGTTTAAGAAGTCATGTAACTGTGACATTTTAACGACAGTCATTATTTGGGTTTCACTCATGCTGGGCAATGAATGATTTATTTTAGGTGTTTCTGAATCTCTAATCCGAATATCCTCCATTTGTTGCCAGTTCTCTGTACTGCCCACCATTCACTTGCCTAAAACACGTACCACCTAATCTTTTATTCATCATGTTCTATGGCAGCCTGCAATCATAAATTACTTAGAAGATTCCAAACTGTTGTGTGAGTGCCTCATTGATCTCTTTCTGTGCATATTTATGCACTGATTAGATATCTACATGGCATATATTTCATTCTGTGTTGAAGGTTCCCATATTCTCCAATCATGCCTATGTATTTCTTTTACTCAGAGTTAAGCCACAGGGGAAGTATTTTTTAGAACAATCTAAATTAGACGGAGTCCTTAGCACTTAGAGCCGTTCTTCTATTGCCCAAATTACACAGACCAAGGTCACAAATATTTTTGAAAGAATCGATTCATTCCTGGAACGTATATTGAGTATTTACCAAGGGCTCCACGCTATGGATATTCTGGGATTTAGCTAACAAATACCACACAGTGTGACCTGGGCAGGTGATGACCGCTACAGCGGAGTTACGTGCAGTGCGCAGCGGTGGGCTAGGGGAAGGCAAGCCTAGCTTGCAGGGGAGAAGCAGAGAAGGCTCACAAAGACTCTATGCTCTATGGCTTTACCCTTGAACTGACTTTCAAAACAAGTCAGATATGAACGGGAGGTTGAGAGACTGTTCCAGAGGGGGCAGCAGAGACAATGAAACAGGCTGCATCTTAAACGGGAGAATTACACGCACATGGTCTGTGCTTATTGGTTAGCAAATGACAGGAGTGATTTGCCGGAAAGTGAGATAATTAAGATTGCCCATTGCTTTCTCTTTGAGATATATAAAATCTTCTCTTACCTCTTCCTTTCTCTTTATGTATTTTGGTACTATTCAAAGTTCAGTTCAGGTGTTTCTTAGGGAACTATTCTTCATGATCTTTGTTAACTTACGTAACATCTACATTATGTATATAGTCTGAGATGCATTGCTGTTTTCACTTGTTACTTGTTTACTTATTGGCCCTTGCCTCAGAGAGTTCCCCCAGGTCATGTTTGTACTTAGCAGTCGCATTGAATCATTATTATATGGATGGTGGAAGGAAAAAGAAAAGAATGGAGAGGAAGGAAGGCAGGTAGGAAGGGAGAGAAAAACAAGGAGAGACAGAATTAACATTGTAATGAGAGTTGGAATTAATATTTTTCAAGAGTATGGTAGATTCTGAAAAATGTATAAAAATCATTAGTGATATAGCTGAGCAATCTGAATTACGTGAAGGTTTTAGAATATTTGTCATTGTGCAGGACTCCCCCGGCACATGAAACAAGGTGAGGCCCCAGGGTAGATATACACACAACCCTATACGTGCTTAGTGATCCTGTTTTGTGAGAAAAAACAGCCTGATAGAGAGGTCTGCTCCAAACTATTGGGCGTGGAATTTAAACTCAGCATGTATGGATTATAAAAAATAGTATAACATTCTAATATTAGATACCAAAAGAGGGTCCTAAAAAGGCAATAGTGCACATTCTTTCATTGCATTGTCTTAATATTTTTAAGTCAAACTGCTTTTTGTTTCAAGGCAAACTTGAAAGGGGAGCTTTTGCAATGGAAACTTCCAGAGATAAATAAGCTGCCTAGGGGAAATGTTAGGAGAGGCTGAAGTCAGGCAGACATGCGCGTGGGTCCATGTGACATTGAGCAAGGTGTTTTTACTTCTCCCCTAAGCTTCAGTTTCCTTACCTGTGAAATTCAGATAATGAAAGTTTCTGCTGTCTGGGGTCTGGGTTGGTTAAATGAAATGGAGTAGCTAAAGGGCTCAGTATGCACTTGACACACAGTATGTGCTTGGTAAATAATAGCCATAATTATTATTGACAAGGCTGGAACAGTGAAAAAAAAAAAGACTGGACTGTAAGAGAATGTGAAGTCTAATTCTAGCATCATTATTTACTTGCTATGTCACCTCGGCGACATATATCTTTTTTCTTTTCTGTACAATAGGGAGCTCTACTTACTGTACCTACTTGGCAACATCACATGAGATAATGTACGCAAAACACTATGCAATCTAAGGAATCATTTTTATTACAGCACTGATTTGGAAAAAATGCAGAGTTCCAGGCCCTCAAGACTGAACATCTGTGCCCTGTTCTGCCTGACAGCCTAGGGCTAGTCCACTTGCAAAACTGTTGTGCTCCAGTTGCTGAAAACAGCATCACATGGCACTGTGCAAAGTACAGTGCCCGTTTAATTGGTTTACATACCAAAGTAGAGTCTAATTGAAAACTAAGCAGTGCTGTGTGGTGTCTTATGGTGCTTTACAAGTTGAAAGAAAATGTAATACAAAGTTTTGTTGCCTTGGTTATCATAAACTTTCAAGTCACTGTTGAGTGTTACTCATTTGCAGGTTATTTAGTCAATCATTCTATCCACTGCTATTAGAAAATGATATGATTTAAAGATACTACTCTTCTTTTTGTTTCTTTTAACTGCAATTAAGCGAGATGTGCTAGTAATGTTTTCTTTTATTATTGCCAAAGCTCACTTTCAAATAGCAACTTTATTCTAAATCTTTTCTTCAAATCATACTTTAGGGCTTCAGGAAAGCTTGGAGGCCACCAAACAAATGCTCCCTCTTTAGAGCTGAGGAAACTGAATTCCACTGAGTTTTAGAGGTTTACACAAGTTCTCATGGTGTTAGTAGAAGAATGTAAAATCTTCTTATGTATATGTCTTCTCAGGTAGATATATTATCCTTGAAAGTAGAGTAATTATTTTTAAAAATGTGGTTTATATAATACAGTTTGCATAAAATATGAAATTAATTAATGTAATAAGTATCACTTGTTTATATTGTTACATTTTATTTTATTTTATCTGTAATAACTTATCAAATCATTATGAAAGTAAATAGTTTAGAAAGGCATTTTATAATTAATTATTTTGTTGTATCTTATCCATAATCAGTTGAAGAATACAGGATAGATATAACTCTTTATTAATCTCATGTCCCAAATGATCACACTGAGGTTCAAAGAGTTTGTGACCTTGAGCAAGGTCACAAAGCTAGTAAAAGAAGGTACCAATGTTTTAGCATAAGTATTCTGACTTCAGTGTTAATTCAACACCAAAAGCATTGTTTAAATCAAAGTATGTATTGGTTGCCAGAGGTTGAAAGCAGGGGTGATAATTTTTATTGTTTTCAAAGTATTGGTTACTAGGTGTGTCTCCTGAATTGAAATTTCATTATTTAAATTGAAGTATTGCTAATCCTTAGGACACCAGATACAGTCACATTTATGATAATTTTTAAGCTTATTTCAGAGTTTGACATAACTTGTTTTTAGATTCTCTGTACTAATGTCTCTATCCATCAGAGCAGATAATTGAGGAGTCCTTCTAAACATGTCACATGCATGGACTTCCTCAAATTATCAGCATGTCACTTAACTCAGCTTCCTTCTTCTGGAAATCACTTTCATAACAACTCTGGAGGAAAATGTAAGTTTAATTATTTTGTATTTTTATGAAGAAATAATGATTATTATTGAAAGTTGATTCTATTTATATTGAGTTACTACTAAAATACCACATAATGATTATTTAATTATATGCTGCTTTCTCTTGAAAAGGCTGGGAGTTGGCATCAGATATGCAGGAGATTAATAAAACATAAGTACATTTGAAACATCAACAGTGGTATAAAAATAAGGCATGATGCTTGAAAAAAGAAAAGAAGGGATTTTCCCCAAGCTCAGGGATTATTATTATTTATTTTTACAATCATAGAAGTCTAGAGCAAGAGGATTCTCAGAGTTTATATGATTGAATACCTTTCTTTTTTTTAGATGAAAAAACTACAGGCTTAAATGTTTGCCAAAAATCACACAATCATTTGGTGGCAGCACCAAAACCAGAACATAAATTATTTTGCAACTATGTGCAAGAACCCCCAACATCTGACTTAATAATGCATTACTTAATTTAATTTCACTTTGGCTTCTCCTTTGTAATTCCCCAAATAGATTAAATGATGAAGTAGCAGAAGTTCTGAGAGAAAGTATTCATGATAAATCTTTCAGTCTCCCTTTCCTATTTATTTTATTTGAAAAATTTTTATTGAATTTATTGAGTGACATTGGTTAGTAAAATTACATAAGTTTAAAGGGTACAATTCTATAGTACATCATCTGCATATTGTATTGTGTTCCCCACACAGACAAGTCTCTTCCTGTCACCATTTATCCCCCACTTACCATCTTCTACTTGCCCCCATCCCCTTTCTCTCTGAAAATCACCATATTGCTGTCAGTTTCTATGAATTTTTTTGTATCTTGTTCATAATCCCTTCACCTATTTAACCCAGCCCCCCAAACAACCTCCCCTCTGACAGCTATCAGTCTGTTCTCTTTATCTATGAGTCTGTTTGTATTTTGTTTATTTCATTCATTAAGGTTCCACATATAAGTGAAATTGTGTGGTATTTGTCTTTCCGTGACTGGTTTATTTCACTTAGTGTAATGTTTTCCAGTTTCATCCATGCTGTTGCAAAAGGTGAGATTTACTTCTTTTTTACAGATGAGTAGTATTTCTTTGTATAAATGTACCAAAGCTTTTTTTATCCACTCATATCTACTGATCAGCATTTGGGTGGCTTCCATATCTTGGTTATTGTAAATAATGCTGCAATGAACACAGGGGTGCATAGATTATTTCAAATTAGTGTTTCTGGTTTCTTTGGATAAATTCCCAGAAGTGGGATCACTGTGTCAAAAGGCAGTTCCATTTTTAATTTTTTGAGGAAATTCCATACTGTTTTCCACAGCGGCTACATTAGCCTGCATTCCCACCAATGGTGCATGAGGGGTCCCTTTTCTCCACATCCTCACCAACAGTTATTGTTTGTTGATTTATTGATGATGGCCATTCTGAAAGGCATGAGGTGATACCTCATTGTGGTTTTAATTTACATTTCTCTGATGATTAGTGATGTTAGACATCTTTTCCTATGTCTATTGACCATCTGTATGTCCTCTTCCGGAGAAGTGTCTATCCAGGTCCTTTGCCCATGTTTCAGTTGGATTGTTTGTTTTTTTCTTGGTGTTGAGTTGTATAAGTTCTTTATAAATCTTGGATATCAACTCCTTATCAGATGTCTCACTGATAAATATGTCCCCCCATTCAGTGTGTTGCCTTTTTATTTTGTTGATGAGTTCCTTTGTTGTACAAAATCTTTTTAGTTTCATGTAGTCCAGTTCTTTGTTTGTTTGTTACCCTTGCTGAGAACATCTATCAGAAAAATACTATTAAGAGAAACAGCTGAGATTTTATTGCTTATGTTTTCTCCTAGGACTTTTATGGTTTCTAGTCTTACATTTAAGTCCTTACTCCATTTTGAGTTTATTCTTGTGTATGATGTTAAAAAGGTGATCTAGTTTCAGTTTTTTCATGTATCTGTCTAGTTCTCCTAAATATTTATTGAATAAACTGTACACCACCATTGTATGTTCTTGCATCCTTTGTCATATATTAATTGACCAAAAGGTGACGGTGTATTCTGGGCTCTCTATTTTGTTCTGTTAATCTATATGTACCATGCTCTTTTTATTACTATAGTCTTGTTATAAGTTTGATATCAGATAGCATGATTCCTCCAACTAAGTTCTTCTTTCTTAAGATTGCTGAGGCTATTCAGGGTCTTTTGCGGTTCCATATAAATTTTTGGAATATTTATTCTAGTTCTTTGAAATAAACCATTGGTATCTTGACAGGAGTTGCACTGAATCTGTAGAACCCTTTGGGTAATATGGACATTTTAATCATATTAATTCTTCCTGTCCATGAACGCAGTACGTGCTTTCACTAATTTGTAACTTACTCATTTTCTTTCTTTAGCATCTTATAATTTTCCTAGTTTGGGTTTTTGCATTCTTGGTTAAATTTATTCCTGTGTATTTTATTGTTATCTTTTTGATGCAACTGTAAATGGGATTGTTTTCTTAGTTTCTCTTTCTGATAGTTCATTATTGGTATATAAAACTGCAACTGATTCCTGCATATTTTTTATCCTGTGCTGCTTTTTAAAATATAATTATCAGTTCTAGTAGCTTTTTTTTGGTAGAATCTTTAAGGTTCTCTATATACAGTATCATATGATGTACAAATAATAATAGTTTTACATCTTCCCTTCCAATTTGAATGCCTTTAATTTCTTTTTCTAGTCTGATTTATGTGGCTAAGGCTTCTAGTACTATGTCGAATAAGAGTGGTGAAAGTGGACATCCTTGTCTTGTTCCCTATGTTAAAGAAAACATTTATTGATTTCATCCATTGTGTATAATGTTGGCTGTGGGCTTATTTTTATTAGCTGTGATTTTTTTTTTCTATTCCCACTTTGCTGAGAGTTTTTATCATAAACGAATGCTGGATTTTATCAAGTGCTTTTTCTGTATCAATTGATATTATCATGTGATTTTTTTATCCTTCATTTCGCTTATGTGGTGTAACATGTTTATTGATTTGTGCATATTATACCAACCTTGTATCCCTGGAATAAATCCCACTTTGTCATGGTGTATAAATTTTTAATGCATTGCTGGATCCAGATTGCTAATTTTTTTGTTGAGGATTTCAACATATGTTCATCAGGGATATTGGTCTATAATTTTCTTTCTTTGTAATGTTCATCTGATTTTGGAATTGGGATAATGCTGGTCTCATAAAATAAGCTTGAATATCTTTTCTCCTGTTGAATTTTTTGGGATAGTTTGAAAAAGATAGATGTTTGTACTTTTCTGAATATTTGGTAAAATTCACCTGTGAAGCCACCTGGTCCAGGACTTTTGTTTGTTAGAAGTTTTTGATTACTCCTTCAATTGCATTAGTTGTAATTAGTCCTATTTCTTCTTGATTCAGTTTTGAGTTGATTGTATTACTAAGAATTTATCTCTTTCATTCAGATTGTCCAATTTGTTGGCATACAAGATGGGGGGACCTCCAAAAATCTAGAATTATCTTCTGGAGCTTTGGCCTCTTGTAGTACAGGCTTCCCTGACTAGGTGAACATTCTAGGAACCCATCTGTTACAGTGTGCCAGCTGGTCTGGTTGTGAGAGATTGCTTTCAGCTGCAGGGAATTTTTTTGAAGACTCTTTCGATGTGTTTGTCCATTTCATGATAATGTACCTGTCCACACCGTGCTGAATGGTCAGCAGTTTTTGACTAAAAACGTCATGACCCCTGTGCCCCACCTTCCCTATTCATCAGATCTCATCCCAAATGACATTATTTTGTTTCCCCTGATGAAAAAAGTCCTAAAAGGGAAACAGTTTGCCCATGTGGAAGATATGAAACAAAAAATGGCAGAAGCACTACAAGGCATCAAAATTGATGAGTTCAAAAACTGTTTTGAGGAGTGGAAAAAACATCTCAATAGGAGTATTGCATCAAATGGAGAGCACTTTGAAGGTGATTGAAGTTTAAACATGTAAGAATAAATACACAATTTTTTATAAGTAAATTCCATTTGTGGGGTTGTTCATAGTATTTTCCTATAATTCTTTGTATTTCTGTGGTGTCAATTGATACTTCTTTTTCATTTCTGATTTTATTTATTTGGGTTTTCTCTTTTTCATCATGAGTCTGATTAAAGCTTTATAAATCTTATTTATCTTTTCAAAGGTTTAATTAATCTTTTGTATTTTTAAATTTTATCTTGTTTATTTCAGCTCATATCTTTATTATTTCCTTTTTCTACTCAGTTTGGGATTTGTTTTTTGTTCTTTTCCTAGTTCCTTTAAGTGTAAGGTTAGACTGAGATTTTTCTCATTCTTTGAAGATTTGTGATACTATGAATTTCCCTCTTAACAATACTTTCCCTGTGTCCCACAGATTTTGGGTTGTTGTGTTCTCATTGTCATTTGTTGCAAGGCAACTTTTGATTTCTTCCCTGATTTTATTATTAACCCATTCATTGCTTAGTAACATGTTATTTAGCCTCTATGTCTCTGTATGTTTTTCAGTGTTTTGCTTGTAATTGATTTCTAGTTTTACACCATATATTCAGAGATGATGCTTGATATCATGACAATTTTCTTAAATTTATCGAGAATTGTTTTGCATCCTAACATAGGACCATCCTACAAAATGTTCCATGTGCACTTGAAAAGAATGCATATTCTGCTGTTTTGGGGTAAAATACTTTGAAAATATCAATTAAATGTATCTGACCTAGTGTGCCATTTTAGGCTACTGTTTCCTTGTTCATTTTCTGTCTGGAAGATCTGTCCATGGTGTCAATGGGGTATTAAAATCCTCTCATATGACTGTGTTACTGTTGCTCTTTTTATGTCCACCAAGATTTGTTTTATATATTTAGGCAGTCCTATATTGGGTGCATAAATATTTACAAGGGTTATATCCTCTTGATGGATTGCTTCCTGGTGCATCCTTTGTGTATACTGCATATACCCTCCTCTTGTAATTGAACCTGGGTTGCTGTTGGTAGGTCAATGGGAGGGATTTACCCAGGCCAGTCAGCTGCAAGGACCTCCTGTGTCTACTGACCACCAATGACTGCCCTCCGTGGAGGATCAGCTGTGCGTGGGCAGAGTGGTAGTGCTCTGATATGGTCTGTAGCTATGTACTGGGTGTGGAGAATCTGGGGTCCAGGGTGGTTCAGACCAAGGTCAGCACCCACTTGTGTTCTGCTCAGGGCCACTCTACCTAAAGTAATCTGAGATGACTGCTACTTGTGTTGGGTTTGGAGGTTCCTAGGAGAAACCAAGCTGTGAATATAGGCTGGTTGCTGCTAGTGCCATGCCTGGGACCACTTACTAAGTGGTATGGGGACTCACTGAGACCAGCTGTTGTTTGTTTGAGAGGATTTAGGAATTCTTGAAGCATGAACCAAGACAGGTCATTCATATGGAAAAGTCACGGTTAACAGCTTAGGTAGGTGTAAGTTGGGTGGTATGGAGTCTCAGAGGATGATCTCCAGTGCAGGGAAACAGTTTTAGTGATGTTGGTGGAGTCTCAGATATGGACCCTGCTAGCTCTGTGGCTTGTGGGGGAGGGGTTCAGAAAAAGGGATAATGGCTGCTGACTGCTTTTCTGTTTGGGAGAAAGCTGTGCCAAAGCTCTTGTTTTGATGCCATATACTTCAGTTCCTCCCTGTATGCCACTGGTGTCTTTTAAGCTGCTATGTCAGTGCTGGAGCTCCGTGGAATGAGTCTGAGTAAGTCCATGTGTGGGTTCTTTAAGAGGAGCAGTTTGGGACTCAAGCAGTTTCTTCCGCTGACTTTGCAGCCAGAAGTTTTGGGGACTTACTTTCCTCTCACTGGAACCCTAAGCTGGGGAGCCTGGTGTGTGGTGGTACTCTTTGCTCCTGAGTTATCCCTTTCTTATTTTTATTCACCACACGTGGATGTGGTATCATCCTGTTCTGTGTCTCCACCCCTCCTACCAGTCTGGTTGGATGTAGTTTCTTTCATTCAATAGTTGTCAGGCTTTCATTCAACTCTATTTCTGATGGTTCTGAGTGATGATTGTTCTATAAATAGTTATAATTTTGATGTGGTTGTGTGAGGAGTTGAGCCATGTTTACTTATGCCTCCATTTTAACTGGAAGTCCCCATCCTCATTTTATCAATCTTTTTTCTTCTTGCTTCTCTGATTGGGTGTTTTCTGCTACCTTGTCTTCCTAATCACTGATTTGATCCTCTGCCTCTTGAAATCTGTTTATTTCTTGTAGTATATTGTTACACTATAGGTATTGTATTCTTTATTTCTGACTGATTCTTTTTTATGGATTCTACATCCTTTTTTATGCTTACTAGATCTTTAAGTTCTCACATATTTCATTGATTTTTCTCCTAAGTTCCTTGAGCATCCTTATAACCATTGTTTTGAACTCTATGTCTGGTAGATTGTTTGCCTCCATTTCATTTAGATCATTTTTTTTGAGATTTCTCTTGTCTTTCATTTGGGGCATTATTTCTTTGTCTCCTCAATTTGACTACCTCTTTGTGCTTGTTTCTGTGTATTAGGTAGATGTGGTGGAGCCATGTGAGCATATCATCACACCATGGCTGGATTATTGTCTAGTACAATACTGAGCCCTTCCCCCACTCCCAACCACTCCCTATCACCATATTTTATGCTTCTCTAGTCTGGTGGACAAAACCATCTTCCTAAAGTCTACAAGTTCTCAGAACAAAATCCTCAGTGACTCATTTAAAGAACTATTAATTTGAAAATTTTCTAACAAGGTTTTATAAAATCTAAACCTATCCACTAGTACTATGATGGAGAGAGAAGGTATCCGTGACAATTTTAAAATTTTAACCCTCAGAAGGGTAAGAGCTGTTTGAGATCCTAATATTGGAGTTAAAGTAATAATCTATGAGGGCAAAAAGGAATCAGAAGCAATGGAGTCAATGCAGTTTTACTTCAAAGACAAAGCTGGAACTATCAGAAAATTTCTCTTGGAGAAAAAAAGACACAGGCGGAAGTTCTGAAGGGCTCTTCTCCTTATAGTTGCCAGGCTACCTGGCAGTTTTTGGGAATTGGGCCCAGGTCTCTTCAGTCAGATAAGGATGTGTCAGGGAAAGCGCACACTTTACACTATTTTTTTATCTTTAGAGTTTCCATGAGCAAATTTCCCTGAATTTTTAAAAATATATATTTTATTGATTATGCTATTATGGTTGTCCCATTTTTTTCTCCCCTTTATTCCCCTCTGCCCTGCAACCCCCTTCCCACCAGTACCCCCACCCTTAGTTCATGTCCATGAGTCGTACATATAAGTTCTTTGACTTCTCTATTTCCTATACTATTCTTAACCTCCCCCTGTCTATTTTGCACCTCCCATTTACACTACTTATTCCCTGTACCTTTTCCCCCATTCTTCACCCTCCCACACCCCACTGATAACCCTCCATGTGATCTCCATTTCTATGATTCTGTTCCTGTTCCAGTTGTTTGCATAGCTTGTTTTTGATTTTGTTTTTAGGTTCAGTTGTGGATAGTTGTGAGTTTGTTGTCATTTTACAGTTCATAGTTTTGATCTTCTTTTTCTTAAATAAGTCCCTGTAACATTTCATATACTAAGTGCTTGGTGATGATGAACTCCTTTAACTTGACCTTATTTGGGAAGCACTTTATCTGCCCTTCCATTCTAAATGATGGCTTTGCTGGATAGGGAAATCTTGGATGTAGGTCCTTGGCTTTCATAACGTTGAATACTTCTTTCCAGCCCCTTCTTGCCTGGAAGGTTCTTTAGAGAAATCAGCTCATAGTCTTATGGGAACTGCTTTGTAGGTAATTCTCTGCTTTTCTCTTGCTGCTTTTAAAATTCTCTCCTTCTTTTTAATCTTGGGTAATGTAATCATGATGTGCCTTGGTGTGTGCTTTCTTGGGCTCAACTTGTTTGGGACTCTCTGAGCTTCCTGGACTTCCTAGAAGTCTATGTCTTTTGCCAGATTGGGGAAGTCCTCCATTATTTTTTCACATTATTTTTTCAAATAAGTTTTCAATGTCTTGCTCTTCCTCTTCTCCTTCTGGCACCCTTATGATTCAGATGTGGGAATGTTTAAAGTTGTCCCAGAGGTTCCTAAGCCTCTCCTTGTTTTTTTTGAATTCTTGTTTCTTCATTCTGTTCTGGTTGAATGTTTATTTCTTCTTTCTGTTCCAAATCATTGATTTGTGTCTTGGTTTCCTTTGCTTCACTGTTGGTTCCCTGCATATTGTTCTTTATTTCACTTTTCATAGCCTTCACTTTTTCCTCTCTTTTGCATACATACTCAACCATTTCTGTCAGCATCCTGATTACCAGTGTTTTGAACTCTGCATCTGTTAGGTTGGCTATCTGTTCATCTCTTAGTTCTAGTTTTGGAACTTTGATCTGTTCTTTCAGTTGGGGTGTGTGTGTGTGTGTGTGTGTATATATATATATTATATATATATATATATATATAATATATATATATTTTGTTTTTGTTTTTGTTTTTGTTTTTGTCTCAGAACACCTATTATGTTGTAAGGGGCAGAGCCTTAGGTATTCACCAGGGTGGGGCATCCCGCATCACTACCTTTTGGTGCTGTATGTGGGGGAGGGATGTGAGAGGGAACAATGCCCCTTGCTTGGCTCTTGGCTGGCTTTCAGTCACTTTCTCCACTATCCACAAGCAAATTGGGCCCTTCTGGTACTGATTCCTGGCAGGTGGGTTTGTGTACATTCTAGGATCCTGAGGGTCTCGCCAACAAACTCTCCCGTGAGGTTGGGCATTTCTCCCACCTCTGCAAACCCCACAAATTTTTACCGGTAGAGGTTTGAGGCTTTCGTTTCCTTCACTGGAACCTTGGGTTGCATGATCTCTCTCACTCCCTGGTTGTTCCTCCAAGTTTATCTGAATGCAAATGTCCAACCGCACTGTCCACCAGCTGCTGCCTTGCCATGCTTCCTCTCCAACTGGCTGCCTGTTTCCACCCTTCCTACCTGTCTAATAGATGTTTCTTTAACTCTTTGGTTGTCAAACTTCCATACAGTTTGATTTTCTGGCAGTTCTGACTATTTTTTGTTTTTAAATATGTTGTTGTCCTTTTGATTGTGCGAGGAGACAAAGCATATCTACCTATGCCTCCATCTTGGCTGGCAGTCTCAAATTTCCCTCTATTCTTAATCAGTAGAAGCTTTGGGCTATTTGAAAAAGTTCTCTTGATCTGCATACTTCTAAGTGCATCACTTAGTAGAAGGCACTCTGATTCAATCCTTTACCATGAGGTCAAACATACCCTTTTTAGATACATGTTGGAATAGTTCTTTGAACAAGTCCGAAAGGGAGGGTGATACCTGAGACTATGAACACAGTGAAAGTGTGATAGGGTCAGATTTGTCAGGATGTATATGTTATGGCATTCTGAGTTAAACTTAAGAACACCTCTGCTCCAAAGGCACTTTAGAGAATATGCAAGACAAGCAATCATAATGTAAAAGAAATATATTGATGCTCTGTTAAAAATTAATTTTACTTAAAATAAAAATAATTAAAATGTAAGTTAGATTTATTAGCATTTAACACAATATAGTAATATATATTAATATTACCTTTGTATGTTAATATATACTTCCAATATATGAGCAACCCATCTCACTGATGGGATCAAAGAAAGTTGGAGACTATGGAACTTCCCCTCATCTGCTTATGAACTTTGCACAACTATTCACTTCAGTATTTTGGAATGTCACAAGCACAATAAGTATGTGAGAGATGATTTGCTTAGCCTCTTGGTATAGCTAGGAACTATGATGAAGACAACGTGAGTTCGCCAAAACTATTGAAACCGAGGGACAAAGAAAGGATACTAAATAGAAATGTGTGTGTTACATGGTTCCTTTTACTCTTTTATTGAAGGGAGAGAGGACCATATCTTAAATATTTGATTTTTTAATATCTTCTTCATATTACCTGGTATAGTCTTGTATACACAGACATCCCAGAGGATGGACACATGAAGTGCTTTTTCAGCCCTCCATCAGTGAAGGACTCCATGCCCTGACAGGTGAGTGTGCTATCGATCACAACCTTCAACTATCAGCCCTCTTAGAGATTGTCCCAGCTACATAGCCACCTTGCCCAAACATATACTCTTCCTAGAGTGGTCCACATAAAATAACAAATCAATATTAGAGTGTAAAGGCCTGGCTATACTGACCCAAACTTGGACAATACTGAAGAGTCTTCATAGTTAGAGAGCTCCCTGTAGGGTAAGCTGAGGCTGTGTGGTTGAGTTTATCTTGTGCATCCCTGTCTCCCTACCTTATCCTATTTCCATCTCCATCCTTCCTCAGGTACAGAGGTGTGGCCCCCAAGGGCACTTCTTAATTAAGGTTTTCCAAATTAATTTGCTCCTCAGAATCTGCTTCTTGGGGAACCCAAACTGTGACCTCCTGTCAATACCTGTGGTTGGTTAGCAGATCTAAATATTGGATGAAGTTTATTTTACCTATTAATTTGGATAAAATATTAGCTTCTTGTCACAAATTTCTGAAGTGACAGAAAGATCATTTGAATTGTACTTATAATTTTTATTGCTCATTTTATGAAGTTGACAGCTGCCAATGGTAAATTTTTAAGATAATCATTTTGGTTAGTGTTTTAATAGTGCACGTGCAATATAATAAAGTAGGCAGTATTCCTACATGGTGCATGGATCAGGCACTATGGGAATAGGGGTATGTCAGCATGCTTAAACAAACCCCACACTTTTATGATCCACTGAGAGGATTAGATAGTAAGTTGATGAATACCTGCCCCTCTATGCCTCCCTGCCCTTGCAGCCTGGCTGCCCTGTTCCTGGCCTGTAGGTGAGTGAGCTGCTTCAGGTGCTAGAACAAAGGGAGGCTCTTCTGCAGAGGTCTTTTTCTCTTCTTCTTGTTAAAATCACTGAGGCAACATTCCTGGCATGCATAATGATCTGTTGCCCCTCCTGGCCTTCACAGTGCTACTCCATGATCTCTGTACCCTCTGCCTTTCGGGAATTCACCAGCCCCTAAGTAGCCTTAAGCTATTTTCCAATAGCCTTAGGTCCCTTCTAAATTTGTGACCCAGAAGCAAAACTCTTTCAAGTGTCACAGCTTGAGAGAACAGCTTCTGTCATTCTAATCATTGTAATCTCCTTTTCTTTCTTCCTCTACCATTTTTGTTTTTAAGGGAAGAGCCTCCTTCAGTTCCCTTTGCAACATTTTTTCTCAGTACATCTTCAAGAACCTCTCCTTCCTATAGGACAACTTTATTATATATTTATATACATTTTCCCCGGGACTGTTGCAGTTCAGCATTGGGTTTTTATAATACTCAATTTCTGTTGGTATTAGTTTTATCTACTTTTATCACTGCTTTATGCCACAAAAATCAGAAGTACCAAGCATATAAATATTTCTAACTCTAAGAACGCCAAGCTAGCATTGGAATAGGTGACAGGTTTACAGTCTGTGCAGAGGAACTTTAACAACACATAGGTCTTTGATGCAGTGGTGAGCACTTGTTCCTTTGTGTAATCAGGAGGTGGATTTCTCAGACTTCAAGTCAAAGTCCACATTTAAATCCTCAGCACTCAGCTTCCTACGATGCATGCAGACATCCTTGACCTTTGAATGCTATATATCCCATAATAGTTGTTTTTCAGTGAAGGCACATTTCCTGGAGAACTGAAGTTGCCTGCTAGCCTTCTAATGTTGTGTGCTGTACTTCTATAGTAGGTCTATCTTCATGGGAAAGCTGTTGCCTTTGTGTTTCAAGTTTCCAAGAACAGGCAGGACCACACATCATTAGGAGAGCAGAGCATGCTAAGAGTACCTCTATTTTTTTTTTCTCATTAGCAGTATAGCCTAACAGATTAAATTTTATCTCTTGTTTTATCTTATCTTTGGCAAACCCATTCTGCAAAAGATATATTTCAACAGCAGCCAAGCACAAGCAATCAAACTCAGACTTATTTTACAGGGTCCAGCACAAATAATGCCCCTATTTTTATTACAAAATCATAAGCGTGTAATTCTGTAGCATAACAATATCATACTCAAGCACACCTTCTGACATTATAGGTAAAATGTTCAAATTAAAACTGTAAATTATTACACCCACATTGTTACCCTACCAACCACACTCAAGGAGGTGTTACTTCTGCCCAACCCTGTATTCGAATCCCATTTTCACCCTTTCACACAGCCATTTTGGCCAGACTGACACTGTGATTGAATGCTTGCTTATGTTCTGGTTATTTGCTATTGTTTCAATTATTAACAATTTTAAGATTTATTAAATTATCTTCTGCTCAACTTTTCTAGTCACCTGTATTCAATTTATGTTTTATTCTTGGTCTTACCTGCTCTCCCTCCATGTCCTGATAACATCCTTACAAATATTCTACTTTTGAATGTCACAGATTAACTTGGTCAGCAGCCTCATTGCTTCTGCCAGACTCTCCCCATTCTTAATGCTTCAGTTCCCTTTCCGTGGATAAATGGGATGTAATGGACACTCACTACTGAGTACAAGTGTTGCTGATATACCTAAGTGCTGGAAGCATCAGTTTGGTGCTTACTGTCGTCTTCAAAGCCAGTAACCTGAAGTTGGGCTGCATTTCTTCATGTAGCAATAGGGAGGGTATCTCTCACCCATTTTAGTGTGGCTCTATTCCACATGAATATAAAACACTTCTGTTTGTATCTCGATAATTTACAAAGTTTACAGTGAAACAGCTCTTCTGGTTTTCTACCTATACTTCTCACTCTATCCAGCACTTGTTGGCAAAAATATGAGTCCATATTTTAGGACACAGAATAGGAGAACTGAGGGTGAAGCTAATTTAAGAGTAAATAGCTAATGCTCAAAATGTTTCTTGATGAAGTCAAATTCAGGTTGATAATAGGAAAAGCCTGTTTTCTTAGGGTTCTCCTTTATTGTAAGTCTCATTCTAGCTCCACTTCTGGGGGAGATCAGATGAAACTCATGAACCAAAAGTTAGGTGTTGATCTAGATGGAAAGTGACCAAGGAGTAAGTCATAGGGGCCTGAGAAGAGAGTCTTATAAAGAGGTGGTATCAGGAGAAAAGCAGAATTATCATCCAGGGATCACCACGTACTTATTAGTTACCAACATTAGGAAGCAGTGTGGATGCTAGTGTAAGGCTTGTAGCCCTAAGCTGGTGGCCATTTGCTTGACTGCTGCATGTCACCTGTGTGAGGTTCTCTGTTGGCTACCTATCCTCAGTACTGTTAGACACAGGGAGCCCCCTATCACTTACCTGCTCCATGTGTTAGAACTTTCCAGTAGAAGTGCTGATCAGCTATGCCAGGCAATTTGTTGAGTTCACCTGAACTGTCTGTGCTGTGGCTACTCTTTGCTGAACTGTCCCAGACATTCCTAACCCCTGAAAGCAGAGGGCAGTGTCCTTGACCTGCAGTGGTTTGGAGAGGATTTCCAATCCACCCTCAGCATCTTCATGAAGTCCATTACACAAATCTTAATATTAATATTACCCATTTTGACTCTTTCTGAAGGAACTAGGAGCATTATATTTCTGTTTTGATCTTGAAGGAATTAAGATTTTTTTCTCATTGATGTACATCACATTCTATTTGAACTGACATTTTTAGTGTTGGCTTCAATCTTGTTTGAATTTGAAGTGGTGCCTCTTTCAATCTCACCCTTACTGAAAAGAGAGAAATATAACTAGAAAAGTAAGCTTAGCATCTTTGTGCTTAGTTGATTAAAATGTCAATATATATATACTCTAAGAAATCTACGTGCATGGCAAATCAAATACAACATGGGGCAAATTAAGTTTTTATTAAAATTTAATTTCTGGGCAACAGTTCTTTCCCTTTGCCTTTTAAAACTTGCCGAATGCTTCCTAGTTGTTTTATAAATGAAAGTTTTCTTCTTCTTCTTCTTCTTTTTAATGAGTGATGAGAGCTTGCTGGACAATGCAAGTAGCACAACTGAGCCTAATTATGCTCATCACTTGTTTGCCTGAAATGTAGAGTACTTAAATGAAAATACTTATTTTCAATATCCATAAGAGGGCTCGCTCATTAACTTATTTATGATACAGATATTTATTTTGTCGTTGCGTACTGTGCATCACACTTTGCAAAAGGTGCTGAGAATATATAATGAATAAGGCGTAGACCTTGTCATCAAAGGGCTTATTGCCCCAGTGGAGCTAGAGACACAGACAATAATAAGCTATGTCTGCGAAGTCCTAATAAGATGACTTTGGTGTATTTATAGAATTTACTAAATAAGTACTATTGCATAATTAAATCAATTATTTGACTGTTACTGAAAGATTTGGTTGATACCAATCCTGTGAATATTAGTATGCCCAGGTCACCCTGAGACTGTTTTCAGGCCTTTGATGAAATATTCTTTTGCTTTGTCAGTACCATATCCCAAATGGGACTTTCTGACCTTATTCGGCAACTTTAGCAAATGTCTCAGTATGAGAGCTTTGCTCTAGAGCAAATATGAGAAAGCTGTCTGTGTCTTCATTTGTCCCTTTTAAGCTTACTGACTTCTCATTTGAGGATTTACTTAAGTCTGTAGATAATTGGAAGTTTATAAGATTCACTTATAACTTTTTTATGATTTAATTTAAAAAATTAAATATATTTTATTGATTATGCTATTACAGTTGTCCCATTTTTTTCTCCCCTTTATTCCCCTCTGCCCTCTATCTCCTCCTCCACCAGCATCCCCCGGCCCCTTAGTTCATGTCCCTGGGTCATGCATATAAGTTCTTTGGCTTCTCTATTTCCTATACTATTCTTAACCTCCCCCTGTCTATTTTGCACCTCCCATTTATACTTATTCCCTGTACCTGTTCCCCCATTCTCCACCCTCCCACACCCCACTGATAACCCTCCATGTTATCTCCATTTCTGTGATTCTGTTCCTGTTCCAGTTGTTTGCGTAGCTTGTTTTTGATTTTGTTTTTGTTTTCTTTTAGGTTCAGTTGTGTATAGCTGTGATTTTGTTGTCATTTTACAATTCATAGTTTTGATCTTCTTCTTTTTCTTAGATAAGTCTCTTTGACATTTCATATAATAAGTGCTTGGTGATGATGAACTCCTTTAACTTGACCTTATTTGGGAAGCACTTTATCTGCCCTTCCATTCTAAATGATTGCTTTGCTGGATAGAGTAATCTTGGATGTAGGTCCTTGGCTTTCACAACTTTGAATACTTCTTTCCAGCCCCTTCTTGCCTGGAAGGTTCTTTAGAGAAATCAGCTCATAGTCTTATGGGAACTGCTTTGTAGGTGACTCTCTGGTTTTCTCTTGCTGCTTTTAAGATTCTCTCCTCTTTAATGTTGGGTAATGTAATTATGAATGTGCCTTGGTGTGTGCTTTCTTGGGTTCAACTTGTTTGGGACTCTCTGAGCTTCCTGGACTTCCTGGAAGTCTATGTCCTTTGCCAGATTGGGGAAGTCCTCCATTATTTTTTCACATTATTTTTTCAAATAAGTTTTCAATGTCTTGCTCTTCCTCTTCTCCTTCTGGTACCCTTATGATTCAGATGCGGGAATGTTTAAAGTTGTCCCAGAGGTTCCTAAACCTCTCCTCATTTTTTTGAATTCTTGTTTCTTCATTCTATTCTGGTTAAATGATTATTTCTTCTTTCTGTTCCAAATCATTGATTTGAGTCTTAGTTTCTTTGCTTCACTGTTGGTTCCCTGCATATTGTTCTTTATTTCACTTTTCATAGCCTTCACTTTTTCCTCTCTTTTGCATACATACTCAACCATTTCTGTGAGCATCCTGATTACTAGTGTTTTGAATTCTGCTTCTGATAGGTTGACTATCTCTTCCATTGCTTAGTTCTATTTTTGGAGCTTTGATCTATTCTTTCCTTTCGACCATATTTGTCTCAGGGAGGCTGTTATGTTGTAAGGGGCAGAGCCTTAGGTATTCATCAGGGCAGGGCAATCCACTTGGCTGTGTCGCGGTGCTGTATGTGGGGGAGGGCTCTGAGAAGGAACAATGCTGCTTGCTCAGCTTTCTTCTTGCTTTTGGTCACAACCCCGTCCCACTACCCATAAGCAAATTGGGCCCTTCTGCTGCTGATTCCCAGGTGGGTGGGTTTGTGTATGTTCTGGGACCCTATGGGTCTCTCCAACAAAATCTCCTATGATGCTGGGAATTTCTCCCACTGCCACAAGCCCCACAGGTTTTTACAGCCAGGGGTTTTGAGGTTCTATTTGAGGTGAGCTGGACCCCTGGGTTGTGTAATCTGTCTCACTCCCCAGTTGTTCCTCCTGGTTTATCTACACACAAATGTGGGACCACCCATCCACCAGCTGCTGCCTCACCTACCAAGTCCTCTAGCCACCTCCTTGCCATGTCCTCTCCACCCCGGCTGCCTGTCTCCGCCCATCCTACCAGTCTGAATGAATGTTTCTTCTTTAACTTCTGGTTGTGGGACTTCCATACAGTTTGATTTTCTGGCAGTTCTAGTTATTTTTTGTTTTTAAATTTGTTGTTGTCTTTTTGGTTGTGCAAGGAGGCAAAGTGTATGTACCTATGTCTCCATCTTGGCCAAAGTCCCATTTACTTCTTTTTTGATATGTCTATTGGCTTTTAACTTTAAAAAACGTTGAGTTCATATATGTATATATATCTATACACACAGACACACACGCATATATATGTACACACACACATATATTTGAGCTAGAATATTCTCATAATGGCACTGTGGACCTGAAAGAGCCTAGGAAGAGGGAAAAAACCTGGGCCTCAGTTCTGTCCCTGTTTAGCTGTATTAGCAGGTCACAGTTAATGTAGAATAGAGCCGACCTACTTTCATTCACCAGATTACATCTGTTGTGCAACCTTAGCCAGGTTAATTTCTGTGTTTTGAGTTTACTCCTTTGTAAAATCAGGATACTATTAGTATCACTCTCACACAGTTTCTGGGAAAACACTTTTATTTAAAATATTTAAGTGTTTAGAATAACGCCTGACACATGGAGGTGTGGGCAAGAGTAGATTTACAGTTGTTTGTACGGAAAAAGACGTGCAGGTTATGGTTATTACAATAGTTTTTTTTTTTAATTCTGTGTTTTGCAGACTCACAACTGTGAACCTACTTTTGCTCAGCCCCAGTATAGCTATCACCATGTTAATAATTATTGTTTCATTTATATTAATGTATGTGGGGAATCTGGAATTTTAGAAAATTTCCTACATTTTCCATAGCCTTTCACATATAGGCATGTTGCCATAGCTGGTCTCCAGAAAACTAACTTTGATGCAGAGTTTAGTGCACAGTATTTTATTAGAAAGTGCCCTTGTGATTGACCAGTGGTAGGAAAAAGGGGAGGAAGCAGGGCTGGGCAAAAAGAATAGAACTGCGATGCAGACCTGGTGAGATCCCTGACAAACCCCACAGGTAGCTTCAGAACTAAAATGGCCAATAACAGTTGCTCCCCCTTGGGCCAAAATAATTGCACCATTATAGCCCCACCTCAGTCATTGAATGTGGGTTGCCCCAGCATGGATGTGACTGTGCTAGGGGCCACTCTGATCCAAGGCACTTACCAAAGGAGATGACTACCCCTTTGTAGAAGACAGGCTGCAGACAGCATTCCTGGAAATGGGGGAAAATGTCCTTTCTTAAAGACAGTTTAGATGGTTCATTTCCGAGTTCATCATGCATGTGCTAAGATTGCCCTACAGGAGAGGTAGTATGAGGTGGAGATTATAGCATTGACACTCATGCCAGATTTAGAGACCTGATTCTGCTCCTTACTGTGCAAGTTACTTAATTTTTATGTCTCTCTATAAAATGGAAATGATAAAACCAATCTTATAGGCTGTTCTAATACTAAATCAATATTTATAACCATACTTATTCTATTCAATAAATGTTAGCTATTTCAACATACTATGGTTTTGCACACCAGACAAATTTCTAGTAATTTGTCCTGTTTTCAACCACTTAAGAATACCCACCCCAATTTTCATTCATAGAAAAGGGGGTTATTATAGTTTCTTTGTACATTTACTTTAGACTCTTCACCTTATATTTTATACTAAGCGCATTACTTCCTCTACAATCAGCTGGAGGATTATCTCTTCCTGGGAAAAGATCTGACAGCTATGGCTCCTCAAGTTCACTCTGTAGCACATAAAATGTGGCAGCCCCTCACTAAGCTAATCTTTTGCATATTTTATTATACTTCCCAGAGACTTTGTCATTTCTTATCTATAAGATTTCATGTGTATGCAATTAATAAAGGTGTGTAAGAGAGCATGCATATTCAGCATTTCTCTTGAAATTCAGTCCCTTACTAACTCAATCACTGACTTTCTAGAATCTATGTCATTCAGATGTCAAAAAGAAGTACTAGACTACATCTCAATTTGTTTTTGGAGAATCCAGATGTGCAGGTATCCCGAGAAACCAACATTGCAAATAAATCTTTTCAGGAGCTAGGATGAGATGATGAGATCACAGCTTGGACTTTATTTTGAATAAAGAAACTCCTTTTATTCTTTTACTATGTCCAGGGCAATTTCCTCTATCTTTATATCCTAATTTATTTTATAGAGATTAAATCAATTAAGAAATTTTGAAAATCACTTATGTATTTTAATCCAATTACATGGCAGAAGTGAACACTCTCTGAAATTCTATACTCTGGATTCCAGAAGTGTTGGGAGAGAAGGACTCCAGGAAAAAGAGAAGCTGCTGTGTGGTAACCAATGTCACTGAAGATGAAGACTCAAATGCCTGCTGGTGGAGGGAGTGAGTGTGCTCCCTGGCCTTTAGGAAGTGCTGATCTAGTTGGTGCTCCTACCCAATACAGGAAAAGCCCCCGTGAAAGACGTGAAGATGTGCAGCCTAATTTTCCCTTCAAGAATGAATTTTCAGAAAGTGAGATTAACTGAGAACTTCTAGCTATAAATATTATGAGCCTAGCCTCAGCCTTTTGAGTGGAGGTCATCATCCTTGGGGTGGCCCTTGGTCAACAATGGGCTGTTATAAAAGGATCTAGCAATTCCCACTGAACACAGAACTCTTCTGCAACTGCTCCACAATTTCTGTTTGGTTGGCAGAGACTTTGTTAGATTGTCATTACATTGGGTTCTCCCTGCCCAATCATGCTTTCTCCATTTTCCTGGCACAGATGTTACATCTTTATGAAACTTGTCTCTTTTAACTCTTACTCAGTGTCTGCTTCCCAGAGAACACAGCCTGTAGCACCTTTAATAGGTGCTTAGATTGTAAACTCTGTGAGAGCCAGGACTCTTGACTCTGCTTTCGGTGCCTTGTGCTGTGGCTTGCCCAAAGTGGTCATTGAATTAGAATGTTGAATATTGAATGAATAAATAGCAAACCTAGTAGCCACTGAGTGTCATGGTGATGATATGCTCTACAGCCTAACCATATAAGTTCAAAATGTGGCTCTGTTGTTTCCTAGCTTGCAAACTTAAACAAGTTCATTAACTTTTCTGTTCTTTTATTACTTCATCTGTAAAATAGGGATAATAGTTGTATCCACAAGATAATATTTTTGTGTGTGTCTGTGTGTGTGTGTTTGGTTGTTGTTGCTGCTGTTTGAGGATTCAATGAGTTGTAAAGAATTTAAAGAATGCTGGGCAGATAGAAAGTTCTCAGTTAATGTTAATGATATTATACAATGTGAATGTTTATGGTAGTAGAGTGCTCACTACTTGATAAAGTGGTTCTTATTAGTTTTAGACATTTTCTTTTCTCTAACGTCCTTTCCAAACTCTACACCAATATACTGTATTATAGAAACCTATTTATTCTCTTCATAACACTTAATTGTCCCTGAAATTATTCTCCTTCAGTTTAATTGTTTTGGTTTTCCATCTGAAATGTAAAATCTATCAGGAAAGTGACCTTTTCCATCTTGTTCAGTGTTATTATATTCTTAGTTCAAGAAGAATGCTTAACACATAATAGTTGCTTAAAATTTTTATTTCTTATATAAATGCATTTGAATAAATATCTTAAAGGTGTTCTTATATTGAGCCAAATTTAATCTCATAATTTTACCAACTAGTTTTAGTTCTTCTCTCTGAAGCAATACTTGATGGTTTTAAGGCCTTTTCCTTAACAGAATTTTTGGACATGTGAAGACAACTATCTTCCCCCATCCTTTTTTCCTTTTTACTGTTTTTTAAATTGTCCCTAAGGCCTTCTTTTTAATGTAGTCAGTTATGGAAGATAATATAAATTTGACAGAAGAGGTAGAGAAGATGTAAGAGAGAAGTTCTAGACTCCAGACCTGTATAGTGTCATCTGAGCTGAGAGGAAGGGATCTTTGGAGAATGGTGTTCTAGTAAGATTATCTGGTCCTTTAGAATAGTCTCCTCAACTATAGAATGAAGTATTCTATCAAAAGAGGAACTAATCTAAAGAGGGGGAAGATTTTTAAAAAAGTTTTATTTTAGAGAGAGGGGAAGGGAGGGAGAAAGAGAGGAAGAGAAGCATGATGTGAGAGAGAAGCATCAATAAGTTGTCTCTCACACATGGCTGGACAGGGAATGGAACCTAGGCATGCGCCCTGACTGGAAATTGAACTGGCAACATTTCACTTCATGGGGCAATGCCCAGCCAACTGAGCCACACCAGTGAGGGCTAGAGAAGGAAGATTTTTGACCCAGGAAACAGGGAGTGCAGTCATGGAAGTACAAAGGGAAGTTCTGAGATGGCATCTGTACAGCTGGCTCAGGGAGACCGCTCTCCTGAATTCCTCCATGTATCATCTTCATGTCTCAGTCACTTGTCTGTGGATTCTTATCTCCAAATCTATACATCTATACTCAGCTCCGCAGTGCTGGGGTGAAGGAGGGATCTCCACAAAACACATTTCAGAGATTCACGTTTCAGTACCATAAAAACTTGGAGGGCAAGAGTTTGAGGGAATAGTCTTCCCATTTCTCACTTCTCCTTCCTAGTAGAGGCAATTGGTTCCCACATCCAGCAGCTAAACCTACACCACAAGGTGAAGGCTATATACCTGCATTTTAAAAATCATTGGTAGTTCTATCTACCTGGATAATCCTCAGTGGCTGTTCAAAGTTCATGTTACTAGATGTCTTCTTTACAAACATTTATTTATTGATGTGTTGATTAATTCATTTGGTCTAAATAATGTAACATCTTGATAAAACTTTTCTTTTGCAAAATAAATACCCACGAGTCCTCACTGATACATAAATGATTGAATAAATACATAAATAAATGGTAGGGGAAATAGACAAATCTCGTATTCAGAAGGATTCCAAATAATTTATGTAGATACCCCATTCTCAAGGGGGTGCAGCAAAAATCCCCAATTCCTAAGTATGGGCTATACATAGTGATATTTTTTCAAAAAGTACAGTATGGAAAAGGAGAAAAAAGAGGAGCTTAATGAAGAAAAAGTCTGAGAAGCACTATTTCAGCCAGGTGATCAAGATCAATATTCAACAGTGATTAGTATTTACATTTATAGTATGTATCCTTGATGTGATATGATAAAAATGGCACTTCATTTCTGTGATCTTAGTCCCCCAAACCCATTCTAATTAGGATGAAAACACTAGTAAAACTTCAATTGAGGAGTTTTATGAGAAACTGTTATGGCCTGAAGGAGCCCAAGGATACATAATGTCTAAATATCATATGACATCCTAGATGAGATCCTAGAATAGTAAATGAACAATTGGTCAAATCTGAGAAAATATGAATAAAGTATGGGCTTTAGTTAATAATAATGTAATATTGGTCCTAATTAATAAGTTATGATCAATGTACCATATAAGATGTTAAATTAGGAGAAATTGGATGTGGTTGTACGGCAACTCTGTATACCACCTTTACAACTTTTCTATAAACCTAAAACTATTCTAAAATAGAAAGTTTAATAAACAGTAAGTTAAAGCCTCCCCAAACATTTGTTGACAGGAGCATTCTCACATTCGTTCTTTTGTTCTTACTAGTTTTCATAATTCCTCTTTGCATACTCCTTGCCTATGGTAGGTAAGTTTCCTTTCCCACTTTATTAACTCTGGCCTTGGCCACATGACTTCTTTGGGCAAGTGGAATTGAGCAGAATGTGCATGAACACTGTAACTCAGTGTCTGCAGTTCCATCCTTCCACCATTACAATGGTATGTGCCAGCTAGTGGTTAATCCTTTCACCTGCATTCCAGAATGAGAAAACAGGTGGAGCTGAACTGTGCTTAGCCAAGCCAAGCTGCATACAGCTCATTAGAGCTCTAGCCACATCATAGTCCTCAAGCAATGTAGGAAATAAATGTTTGCTGCTATAAAGCATTTAGATAATGGTAATATTTGCTTAGGTTTGAGCTTACTTAAAAATTAGCCAGAGTGGCAGAGACTTTCTTCTTAGAATTACAAATATCTGCCAATTAACTAAACTTCTTCTTTGTGGCTAACACTTTTTTTCTCTTCATGCTTGGGGACTGCTCCTTCTCATTGGGGAATGTGCAGGAGACACTTGAAATCATTAAGAGTCTAGTAGGGACATTACACAGTCAGGAACTGAGGTTTATAGCCAGAGTGAAATTGCTATATCATGCTATTCTTGCACTATCTGTGGTAGTAAATTTATCTTGACAACTATGTGTTTTAATTTTTTTAAACTTTGCTACACTTTAATAAAATTGTGTAATGTGCTTTCATGAGCTCTGAAACAGCAATCAGAAACCTGGCTTCTCATGACTGTACCAGTGCTCTTTTTTTTTTTTAATTCAATGTATGTTTATAGAGAAGTTACTGTGTGCCAGGCATTGCTAGGCATAGAGTGCAGTAGTAAAAAACACCTACCCTCATGGAGCTTATGATCTGGCAGGCTAGCAGACAGGTAGACAAGTAATTAAACACATGTGGTATGAGAGTTATGTTTGTGCAAGGGAACTGTAAGAGCTGATGGCAGTAGCAGTTAACAGTGAAAGGAGTTACAAGAAAGGCATAGAGATTTCCTATTGAAGTTAAAATTAAGAGATGAAGAAGTACACAGCAGGAAAGAAGAGACAGAAAGCTTGGAAATGTGGTAAATTGTGCCATATTAAGAAAATGAAGACATTTATTGTTTAAGGGGTTTACCCCAGAGAAAAGAGTACGTAACTTGGGGAGACCATCTGAAGTTAGACTATGAAGAACCTTGTGATTCAACTAAAGGGGGATTAGATTTTATGCTAAGGGTATATAGTTGTTTGTCCCTAGTTTTTTGAAATTTCCCTTGGCCTAAATTTTCACATTTGTACATTGGAGATTATATCAGACATATATTATTTATTTGCTCAGTATTTCTTTCTTTGGAAAATAAATTCTTCATTATATAGCTATCAATTATCCCATCCCACCCCCACCATGCTCTAGCTATAGTTATAACCACTTGACAATCAAAGTGCCTCATGTCTTTGGCCACAGTGGCTAGTTCAGAGATGAGAAGCAGACCCCACTCAAGACCACTCAGGCACTTGCTGTGAAACTTGTTATGTACATGTCAGGGAAAAGGAATTTTTAGCTTCTGGAGGAATCTACAATATAGGCTACAGGCTGCTGAAGTGGTCATGTATCTTCCCCAATGGAGAGTGAACAAACATTAAGCTAAAACCCAAAATAAAACACACAAATGGAGGGAAAGGACATTAGATCCCTTTGGATCCCTTTGGATCCCTTTAAGTCCCTGGATACAGTCATGCTTGAAGCAACTGCTACCCTTGACCTTCCTAGGTATATGATTCAATTATCATCTCTTTTTTCTTAAAGTAATTTGAGTTGAATTTCTTGAAATTACAACATTCTTGACTAATACAAAGGTGATTCTGTCTACCCCTCAGGGCTATTGTGAGGATCAACTTTTTAAAATATATATAAGAATGAATTTTAAACTCTGAAGAGTGCCTGGGTCATTATTACACTTTGAACACAAGTGTAATAATGGAGGACCATCACCCTGGAGGTGGAGCCCAGGGACACCACTGAGAATGTGAAGGTCAAGATCAAAGATAAGGAAGGCACCCGCCTTTACCAACAGAGGCTCATCTTTGCAGACAAGCAGCCGGAAGATGGCTGCATGCTTTCTGCCTAAAACATTCAGAAAGAGTCTACCCTGAACCTGGTCTTCCATCTGAAGGGTGGCTGTTAATTCTTCGGTGTTGCATTCACAGTGCCCAGTGATGGCACTACTCTGCATTCTAGCCATTTGCCCCAATTTATGTTTAGAAATGATCAGTTTTCAGTAATAGCTAAACCTATTCAAGGTGATAATAAAGGTTTTGTTGTATGGTGAGAGTAATAATAATAATAATAATTATTATTATTTTTCATCAAACTGTGGTAAATTATATTCTTCATTAAATAAACACTAGTAATAGGTTTTTGCATATGCTATGATTTGGAATCATAACTGATTTCAATTCCTTCTGTGTTGGGCTTAGTTCTGTATTTTGGTTTTACTGATATATGAAACTAGCAAATATTATGTTTATTCAAGGGCTTATAGTCAAATATATTTAATTACTTCGGACAAAATTTTTATTGCTGCCCGAACAATGCTATTTTTTCATACAGAGACTAGGGTATTAATTTCCTTTAATGTGATTGTGATAATAAAGCTGGATACATGTTTTCCTAGCTAAGCTTCCTCAGGGATAGTTAGATTGGTTTCATTGTAAACCGATATAAAAACCTTTGTTTCTTGCTTATTTCTTTGTCACAAAATTACAGGTTCCCCTGATAGTCCAGTGGATTTGCTACATCTGTGTGCTGTCTTAGCTCCTCCATCAAATACTTCAATCTCTCCTTGACAGTGCACAGCACACACTCTCAAAAAACCCTGCTCTCTTCTAGTAAAGATGGTGGCATAGGCAGACATGGTTCACCTCTTCACACAAACACCTCAAATTACAACTAAAGTATAGAATAGCCATCATTCAGAAATGTCAGAAATTGAGTTGAATGGAAGTCTAACAACAACAGAATTGAAGAAACCACATCCAACCAGGCTGATAGAAAGGGCACAGATTCAGAATAGGCTGGTCCCATTCCTGCATGTGGTAGATAAAAATTCAGGAGGAATATCTCAGGGGCAAGGAGTCCGAGCCACACACTAGGTCCCCAGCCTGGGGTTCCAGTGCCAGCATGATAAGTCACCACAACTTCTGGCTGCAAAAACCAGTGGGAATTGAGTTAGTGGAAGAAACTTCTGGAGCCCCAAGCATTTCCTCTTAAAGAACCCACACATGGACTCACCTACTGAAACTCACTCCCTCTGGGTTCCAGTACCAGGGTAGCAGCTTGTAAGGCACCAGCGGCACACAGGCAGGAAATGAAGTGTCTAGCATCAAGGTGAGCAGAAGCCATTGTCCCTTTTTGAAACCCTCCCCCCAAAGAGCCACAGAGTCCAAAAACTGGTGCCATATCTGAGACTCCATCAACCTGGCTAACACTGTTTGACCCACCTTGGATATTCCCAGAGACTGAGACTCACACAACTTATGGGCCCACCAAAGCTGCTTTTTTATGTGAATGGCTGATCTTGGCTTATGCTACACAACCTCCTAAATCCTCTCAAACAAGTAATAGCTGTCCTAGTGAGTCCCAGGCCTGGCACTAGCAGCAGTCAGCCTATATTCACAGATTGGCTTCTGGGAATCTCCAAGTCCAGCACAAGTAGCAGCCATCTCAGATTACTTTATAGCTCAGGCAGGGTGGCCCTGGGTAAAACACAGGTGGAGACTGACCTTGGCCTATACCACCCAGGAAACCTCATGGCCAACGTACCCAGTGGACAGTTACAAACCATGTCAGAGCACCACCATCCTGACCCTGCACAGCTGATCCTCCACAGAGGGCGGAGGTTGGTGGTAAGTGGTCATGGCTAATCCTTGCAGCTGATCAGACTGGTTAAGTCCCTCCCATTGATCTGCCAACAGCGACCAAGGTTCAACTACAAGAGGAGGGTGAGCTCAGCCCACACGAAGGGCACACTTTGAGTACCAAGCTTGGGTGATGGGATGCTGTGCCAGTGGACCCTATAGGACACCTACTACATTAGGCCACACTTCCAAGAAAGGGAGTTGAAGCAGATCTACATAATACATAGGAAGAAACACAAGGAGGCTGCCAAAACAAGGAGACAAAGAAACATGGCCCAAATGAAAGGACAGATCAAAACTCCTGAAAAAGACATTAAGCACAATGGAGATAAGCAATCTGTCAGATGCAGAGCTCAAAACACTGCTTATAAGGATGTTCAATGAACTTAGTGAGGACCTCAGTAGCATAAAAAGGATCCAGTTAGAAATGAAGTATAAACTAATTGAAATATTGAAGAGTTCATAGGGAGCAACAGTACAGTGGATGAAACTAAGAGTCCAGTCAATGATTTGGAACATAATGAACAAAAAGCAACCAATCAGAACAAGAAGAAAAAAAAATCCAAAGAAATGAGGATAGTATAAGCAACCTCTGGGACAACTTCAAGAGGTCCAGAATTCTTCTTATAGTGGCACCAGAAGGAGAAGAGAAAGAGTAAGAAATTGGCAATCTATTTGAAAAAAAAAAAAGAAAGAAAACTTCCCTAATGTGTTGAAGAAAATAAATATGCAAGTCTAGGTAGCAGAGAGAGTCCCAAACAAGACAGATGCAAAAAGGCCCACTCCAAGACCCATCATAATTAATATGCCAAAAGTTAAAGATAAAGAGAGAATCTTACCAGCAGCAAGAGAAAAGAACTTAATTACCTACATGGGAGTTCCCATAAGACTGTCAACTGATTTCTCAAAAGAAACTTTGCAGGCTAGAAAGGATTAGCAAGAAATATTCAAAGTCATGAAAAGCAGGGACCTACAGCCAAGATTGCTTTACCCAGCAAAGATATAATTTAGAATCGGAGGGCAGATAAAGAGCTTCCCAGACAACAAAAAGCTAAAGGAGTTCATCATCACCAAATCATTATTATATGAAATGTTGAAAGGGCTCATTTAAGAAAAAGAAGTTCACACCTATGAACAATAAAATTGGCAAAAATACATATCTATTAACAATTGAATCTAAAAAACCAAACCAAGCAAACAAGAAGAACAGAGGCAGCATTGTGGATATAGAGAGCATTTTGATGGTTGCCAGTTGGGTAGGGTTTTGAGGGAATGGATGAGGAGGTGGGGGCACTAAGAAATACAAATAGATAGTTACAAAATAGCCATGGAGATGTATAGTACAATATAGGAAATGGAGTAGCCAAAGAGCTTATAGACATGACCTACGGACATGCGCAGTGGTGTGGGGGTTGCCTGAGGAGTGGGGGCTGCTGAGTGGAGGGGGTAGAGGAGGAAACATCAGGACAACCGTAATAGTATCATCAATAAAATATAATAAAAATTAAAATAAACTTGTAAAAAAAAACCCTGCTTATTTTGCTGCTCAAGTGGTATAATATTGCTTCTGTCATATTCTGGTATGTACATAATGCCTTTAGTTGGAAAGGCAAATGTGCCAGCATTTCCAGTTACTCTGATGACATTGTTAGGAAACAGGCTGATAGAAAAACTGTGGCTGAATCATTTACAATCCCAGATGTTCTTGGCAATATTTCGTATATGAAAATGTATCTGATATTTCCAGAAACAGAAATTACCCTCAAGTTTTCCAGTATCTGCTGTATTTTTCTCAGGCATTACTTCAGTAAGCCTCTTTGATAGAATGAGTAAAGTAATAACGACATTGGTTTTTCACCCAAAAGTTTTGAATATTGCCTTCAAACACAAAAGTACATTAAGTCCTCACTTAATGTTGTTGATAGGTTCTGCAACTTTATGTAAAACAGCATATAATGAGACCAATTTTATCACAGGCTAATTGATATAAGCAAGAGTTAAGCTCTTACAGCATACCATCAACATTATAATGAAATGACATTGAATGAAACAACATTATTCTAGTACTTGCTGTATTTTCTTTTCTCATTCTCCCTTGTCAAAAATCCACCAATGTAGTGAGGTTGGCAGCCTCTTTTAAGGGTTTATTACATACATTCTGAAAAAGTTAAAGTAGAAATGACAGTTTATAAAACAAAGTGTATTATGATTTTTGTAAGAAACTACTAAATCATACAATGCAACATAAACCACACAAGCCCATATTATTTAAAACAGCATCCCATTTAGACCTATGTGTTCTGCAGTAAGACCACAGGTGAACTGGTTTGCCCTAACTCTGAACCCTGGTTCTTTTTTTGGTGTTTCAAAAAAAGACCACTGACTGTCCCATTAATTTTTCTTGCTTATAAATTCTCACCAGCCCTTGCCCAGACCATGCTAACTTCTGCTATAAAACCATTATCGCCCCCCTTCTCTCCCACCCCCAAATCCTATAATTATCTTTTCTTACATTTTTCCATTTTCAGAAGTATGTTTACCTTTGTTCATGTTATGCCGTGGCTTGCTCAGCAAGCTAATAAGCTGGGCCTTGTGTGATGAGCAGGCATCTCTGTATGGGGGCTTGGATAATTCATACCCAGTGGCATTCTTTTTCTCATTATTCCTCATGGTACCCATACTGTGCTTTCGGCCCCTAGAATTTAAATTCTTATAACTAAGGATATAATGTTTAGTCCCCATTTAATGGAAAGGAATGTGAGAAGAGATGAAGACCAGCAACATATTCTTGTTCAAACTCCATATCCCTTACTGAAGCCATTCAAAACCAGGTGGTAGCCAACTCTTTTACTTTCGAGTAATGGCCCTGACTCTACAGAAGCTATAAAACAGAGCCACACATGACAGTAATGTGCTCATGTGCTCCCAACAAGCAAGCACTAGCCTCTTGTTTTCTTTTTCTTACAGAGGCTCTCAAGGTTGGAACCAAGGAAAAATGTGCAGAGGCTACATAAAGGGGCCCTTAATAGCTGTGCAAACAGCTGGCAACTTGCTTTGACCAGCACATATAATACTCTTGCTGTGAGTAGCTGTTCTTTTCAATAGGAATAACGTCTTCTCCATCATGACCTGTCTTGTTGAACTACATGGTTGTTAGGTATTTTCCAAACTTTAGTCTACTTGAGGTCATATAAATTGTGGAGTAGGTAAACCCTGGCTTTAAGGATTAGCCCATTTTTTCCACCACTCTCCTCACATTGGTTGTTTTATAACTCTTCACCACTGTTCATTGATGTTTTTAATGCATTTATGTTGTCCTCATTTGTCCGGGATTCTTATTTTAGCCCTAGACCTAAGAGCTAAATGTCATTCTTGCTCATATGATTTTTATTGCCTGCATTGGAACTAAAGCAATCAAAATTAACTTTTGAATAGGTGAAGTTTTTAACTCCAAGGGATATTTGATTTTACCAGATTTTCTGAAAGAAACAACCACTACCAAGGATTGGTGCTGGCGTTCCATGTACTGCCTGTATAGCAGTTGCTTACTTTCCATATGCATCAGGTCAGTCTGTGCAACAGTCTTTTCTAATTTACATTATGAGCACATTATGTAAATTAGAAAACGTTTGTGACATTTGGGCACAAGGACTCAAACATCGTGTCTTTCGATCCATTTCTGAGCAGGCATTTGGTAGATATCATGTTCAAAAACTGCACGTGAAAATTAACTGTCTTATATTGAATATAATTATGTGCTAAACTATGTATTTTACTTGTTTATTTCATTAAATTCTGGAAACCTAGAGAGAACAAACTTATAACCCCCATTTTCTGTCTTGTTCCGTCTTGTTAGGTTTTAAGAGGTTAAGTAACTTGCTCAGTGTCACACATTTGGTGTTAGAATTTGCCCTTAAAAACCTTTCAATCTGGCTGAATAATTGATGATACTAATGGAATAGTTACCTAAGTACATAGGACCGTGTCACCAGACAGTACCTTATTAATTGCCCCCATCCAATTTGTGGAATCTAAATGTTCTATATTCAGATGAAGAAGAGATTATGATGAAATAGAGTCTCCTTAGAAAGTTTCCTAAAGATGATGGGTAGTTACACTGGACTCCAGAATAGGTACAATGACAGTGTTTTGTGAGGAAAGGAGTTGTGCCGAGCAGAGGAAAAATACATTCTTGAAAGGAGAAACTATCAGGACCAATGACCTGGATTATCGAATTACCAAGGGAGCTTTCAATAGCTAGTGAAGTCATGAATGGGGCATGGAGGGCAGGGGGAAATAAGGAATGAATAATTAGTGCTGAGGAAGGTGAAAAGCGTAATTGGTAACCACATTATCCTGGCTCTCCAGGGGCCACTTGGTGCTATAAAAAATGGGCAACTCGGGTTTATTTTAGCGGAATTCCTTTGTACCTGCATTAAGAGTCGAAAAAGCCACATGTCGAAATAGAACTTGGAAAGATGGTCTTCAACTTCCAAATATCAATGATAATCATTGATTAGTTTGTCTGTTTTTGACGTTTGCCTTTTTTAGTCTTTTGAGAGGTAATAAGATAGAAATATGTATCACTGGGAATAAGAGGAAGAAAAATAAATATGTCAAAATAATGTGGATATAGTAAGTGAGAAGGAAACTGATTTAGATAAGACTGTGATAAGATTTTTTTGGAACACATTTTACTTAGTCCTCACAACTGTAAGAAGTAGGTGTTATTTACCCTTTTATTGGAAAGGGGAAGCTGATAGGGAAGTTTAATATCTGATCCAAAATCATATAGTTACTAAGGAATAAAATCTTTATTTAAAACAGATCTCATTGATTTTCTAAGCCCATCCATTCTCATTAAATGAATCATATGAATAAACAAAAAGAAAAAAAAACCCTCAAAATTTTAGTGAGCAAAAATCCTTAGAAAAATTAATAAAATATTTACATAATAATTCAATTAATGTTTCAGTTATGTTTTGCTTACTATGTTACACCCCACCCCACACATGATGGCGTAAAACAATGATTTTAATTACTTGTCATTCTGTGTTAACTGGGCTCAGATGGGTGGGTCTTCCGCCAGACTGGACCTGATGTTGGCGGCTCTGCAGTCGTTGGGAGGTCCTGCTGACCTAGAATTTCTAAACCAGTTGACTTAAGTGGCTGCAGTTCATGCTAGCTGTTGTCTTGGATCTTAGGTAGAGATGGGGCTGTTAGCCAGAGTGCATTTTTCTCTTGTATGTAACCTCTCCACATGGCTCAGGCTTCTCCGGGCGTGGTGGCGGGATTCTGAGAGGGAGGTTCCAAGTGCTCCAATGAATAAGCTGCAGATCTGGTAAGATTGTCTTACTGTTTGTTTACACAGGGTTTCTCCTGCCCAATTCTTTTGTTCAAAACAAGTCATTAGGCCGGCCCAAAATAAGGGTAGAGAAACTCCACCTCTCAAATAAGGAGTGGCAAGAGGTGTAGGGTCATTTTAAATCAACCACACTTACTTGCCTGTGGTAAAAATGGAGGTGGAGAAGGAGATGGGTGAAGAGGTGAGTATCAACAGCAAAGCTCTCTGCAGAGAGTTTAGAATGCAGAATGTGTGTACTTGGTTTCCCAGACTGGGACTTGCGATGGAAGTAGGAATAGGAAATTCCTTAATGACTGGGAACAAGGAAGATGGACTTTTATAGTTTCCCATAGTTTCTAAACTCAGGCTGCAGGTGCAAAATTAGTTTAACATATTTTCTGCTAATTAAACTTATTTCTTCACTTCACGTGTTGGTTAGATATAACTAGAGGGTTTAGGGATAATGATATTTCTAATATTACTGATATAGGACCCCACTGCAACTAAATGTTTTAATTTCATATGCATATATTCTGTCATCAATACTATAATTTTTACTCTGTGTGGAGAGGAACCCTGCCCCTGTTTTCATAGCACTGCTTAGTCTTCATGTTCATGCCCACAGATTTGAGTCCTTCAGCCTGTTATAAAAATAAATGCTACTCAGGAGAAGTTTCCCTCCCATCCTCAGGTGACCTAAGCAAAAGAAAACAGAATAAAATCAGCCAACCATTTTATTTCACAAAGATCACTGTCCAGTCATTTCAACAATGTTTTAGTTAGTATCCACAGTGCAGAAACCTGAAGCCTATATGGGGGTGAAAAGTTTTATTCCACACTGACCTGCCCCAGGGACAGGTAAGCACTTGCTGAAGAAGCAAGTTCCCGTTATTAATTAGTAATTCATTATTGCATGGTTGGAAAGAAGCCTTGTGACCTTCTGAGACATGAAATGGGCATAATCATCAACATTTCCATCATTTCAGGATAGGAAAGTATTTTAGTCTAAAGTGCATGATTTCTGGAGTATATTTCTAGATGCTTCTGATCTTTTACATCATTTTCTTAAACCAAGTTATAAAAATAAAAACTATGGGCTACTTTTAGCCTAAAATGATTAATTTTGCCTAATATTGACACTTAAGAAGCATTTACTACATAATAAATTATTCTGTTTTTGTTATGAATGTAAATTTATTTTATTAAAAAAAGCAACAAATGTTTAAACTCAAATTTTTAAATTTTTTAACAAGATATTTTAAAGGGGATATTTTTTGTTAAACATGATATGTGTTCGGCATAGTAAAGTAAGACCAATAAATAAATATCAAATGGTATTTAACCACTACTGAGAAAATAATTATAATCATATGAATCATAGGAATAGGAAGTACAAGCATAGATACAGGAAATAATAAAGCATTTGTTATGTTTTTTATAAATCAGTGTTGCAATGAGAAAAAAAGCTGCTGATTATTATATGTTAATATCAAAAGTCATCATAAAGCATATTGAGAATGTAGCCCTCCGCTCTTTAGTGTCTTCAAAGTCTAAAAATAGAGCTCATCCAGAAAGACCCAGAAGGAGTGTTATTTATATTGAAAAAATATAGAGAGATATTTTCATACAAATCAATATAAACATATTATAGTATTTGATAAACAAAACTGGACACATGAAATAGTTTTAAATATTCAGCTAAATCATTAATTGATTGGTCTCCAACTTCCAGTGAAGTTTCTTCCAACACACTATTTCAATGGTACTGTTGGCTCTTGCTCTATTGAAACATTTCCTTTTTCACTCAAAATGTTCTCCTCTTTTGATTTAGAGGAAACCGCTGTGACCTGATTGTTTTCTCCTCTGTGATTTTCTTTATCTGGACCCTGTGCTGTCTCCTTTGCTAGGTCCTTTATCTCCCTACTGTGTGTTCCAGGTATCTGTCTTCATATCATTCTCATTTCATTTCATAGTAGAATGTAAGACAGAGTGAAAGACAAGTATATAGATAGAATTATATTGTCTGTCTATTTATCTTTAGTCATTTACTTTTAGGCAGAGTTTTATTTTGGACATTTTAATTGCTGAATTTATTGAACTATATAAATTGCTACTTAGAACAAATGAAAACAGACTGTACTAAAATATAAAATACCCATTACCTGTAAGTGGTGATCTCAGTCAATTTAAGACTGAGCATTGTTCACTGACATTCAAACCATTGGACTTAATATGAATTAAATTATCAAAACTCAGCAGTATATTCATTATCTGTGCTATACACTTATAATTTATTTATCACAGGTTTCAGACCACTGTTACTACATTGCAATAGCATGTGTTGACATGGTAGAATAAAAAGAAACATAAGTCAATTTAAAAGGTTAATTAACTTAGGTGTGAAACTGACATAGTTGATATATCTATCTATCCATATAGATAGATAGATAGATATATCTGTGAACATAGAGAGTGGGTCAAGGGCAGCAAATTTCAATCCAAAGTTGTAAAAACACAGGGAATAATGTTGGATTGATGCATGAAGATTCACAGTTAACTTTGACTTAGAGTTCAGATAATGCTGGAGGAGAAAAGTGACATCCCCATGTGATAAGTAAAATAGGAATAAGAATAAAGTGCTGACTGAGGGAAGAGGAGAGAAAGACCTCGCAAGAATATGTCACATTTTTGTCCTAAGAAGAATGAGTAGGAATTCACACCGAAGAGGAGATAACAGTGTTTGGCCTGCATTACTTCTACCATAAAAATACCAGAAGGAAAGGAAGAATATGAAAGTTAGATTATGTTTCAAAGGCATTGCTGATTTTGAACTGTTATTCGATTTCAGATATATATTGAATTGTGTTGATAAAAAATAGTTGTTTATTCATCTTTTCTTCATTAATTACTTCATTGTTCCTTTAACCTATTTTTTTTTAATGATTATTAAAATACTTGTGAGCAAAGCAGAGTAGTAGATTCTGGGTAACAGGCACAGCCCTGAGAATGCTCACTCGTGTGGGGAGACACGACAGAGGGAGCAGAGCAATTTCTGGGGGACTTCCAGGAAAGGCGGGAATGGGGCAGTGAAGTCACCAGCATTGCTAAGGGGAAAGCCTTCCTTATAGAGGAGATGACTTCATTACAATATTATTTTTTTTATTGGAAAATGTTAGGGTTTTTTTTTAGGATAAAGCTTTGGTAACAGAAAGGTTACCAGAAAATTATGATAAGGAAAATGGTGCTTGCTGTAACAAAAATAGAAGCAATAAAAGTTTTCAAATATATTGCATAATACTTCAACACAGAAAAGGAGTCATTTTAGCTAATCAGTTTTCTTTTTAAAAGGTTATAATGTTACTGCACTTATCCCCCTCAGAAAGGAAATTATTGCTGACCTCTAAAGTCTCTTCCAACACTGACAGTCTGTTAGTTAATAACCATTAAAAATGTTAAAAATAAACAATATTAAGTATCACCTGAGTTTATGCAGAGCTGAGGATAACTTTTCTCAGATATTGGAATGTGTCTTATTAAAAACACCTCTGATTTCTCTAAGATCTTACCGTATTTTAAAACATAATTGCCTTCAAGGACATTTTTTTTTGATATTGCTATGCTAGTTTGATAAGGCAGGAAAAAAACTAGAGTTTTTTTACGTGTGTATTTTTAACTTTAATAGTATTGGTTTGCTTGTGTATATTTAAATTTAAAAATATAGATTATTTCAATGTTATATTCAGTAACATCTTGGGAGCTACTTGTGCATGGCTCGGTTATTTATAGCAGTCTGGGACCAAACCTAGATGAAAATCTTTCTATATAGAAGGCATAGGCACTGAGTACAGAAACTGAGTGACAGGTGTTAAGAGGAAGGGTGGTTTAGAGGACAGAATGTAATATTCAAAGAAGTACCCTGACCACGAGAACAGAGAAAGGATGGAAACAAAACTTTAGGTAGCAGCATCGAGATGTCCAGGAGAACTGCCTGAGGAACACCTGTCTGTAGGTAGCTCACTGGATTCCAGGCACTGGTCTGAGTTTCAAGGTTGATCTCTCACTTTCAGCAGAGACACTGGAGGAGAAAGACAGGTGACAGTCTCAGAGGAACTGGGATCTGAGACAGGTGAGAAAGGCTTTGCAGGCACAAGAAGCAATTCAAGTGTCTGATTACCAAGTATAGTGTATTAGGAGGATGCAGTTTAAAGAAAAACACTAGTTGCCCTGGCTGGTGGATTGAGTGCCAGCCTGCGAATCAAAGGGTTGCTGGTTCAATTCCCAGTCAGGGCCCATGCCTGGGTTGCAGGCCAGGTCCCCAGTAGGGGGCGTGCAAGAGGCAACCACACATTGATGTCTCCCTCTCTTTCTCCCTTCCCCTCTGTCTAAAAATAGACACATAAAATCTTTAAAAAAGAAAAGAAAAGCACTAGTTCATTGGGTGGTTAGTCTCTCCTTGAATCTTGACCTTTTCATCCCTTCTGTTACCCCTTCCCAATCAACTCTTGCTCTCCTAGAAAGGGTTGGAGAAGGACTCCAATCAGAGGTAGCAAATCAGTGGTTACTAGAATCAATTCAGATTTGAGTATTTTAAAAGCAGTACTTCTAGGACTCTTAATATTATTTAAAAATTATCTAAGAAAAGTACAATTCAATTATTCACTAGTAAGCATTTATAGAGAGTACATTGTGTACCTGTTATGTTTTAGGTGCTGAAAATAACAAGATGAATAAGATATGACATCTATCCTTGAGGATCTTGTGGTCTAGAGGGCAAATAGACATGAAAAAGTGTAATGCAGTAAGAAAAATTCCATGATCAAAAAACAGTGGAATAACATTCATTTTTCTAAAATACAAACTTCTGTCCAGAAGGTCTCAATATCTTCAATATCTCCCCTACCAATTTCTGAGTGAAGGATTAACATTCACCTTGTTATATCAGTATACCACATGAATAACCCTAACGCACAATTTCCATAAAAATTCTCCTCTCCATTCTGTGTTCAAATTCTTGTGATGTAACTGTCAACCTTAGACATGGCTCACTGTTTTATGTACCTCCATCTGTGTGAAAATTCCACCTCAATTTTCCCCTTTTTTCTCTTCATATTTCAAATTCATTTAAGCCCATCAAAAATATTGCCTTCTTCATAGAGAGTTTTCTAAATTCTCCATAAGGAGGCAATTTGTTCTTCCTAGCATAGTAAATTCCATGTTTTACACTTACTGCTTATGAACACTGATCACTGATTAGAGTTATACTTGAATTATCTCCTTTCAACTCTTATCATTGACCATATTTAGGGATTCAGAGCAGGAACCATATTTTGGTGTCTTGATTATTTTGTATCTGCTTCACAGCATCTAACCCATAACCCAATATAAGGTAGAGCTCAAAAAATATCCTAACTTTGCAAATATCATGTAATCCCCCTAACTGGGTAAACTTCCATATTCCAGTGAGAATTTTACAAATAAAAGGATTTTGCCTTTTATTTTTACTAAGAAGATTTTACTTATCAGTTAAATGTATATGAGATAATCTAATAATTAGTTGTTGTACTTAATTTATTAAATTAGTTACACTTGCATATTTAAACCACTTTTTTTTCAAACTGTATAATAATTTTAAATTAGGACATTTTCTACTTTCATATTACATGAAAATATTTACTCAAACTCTTACACAAAACTGGAGATCTTCATTTTTCACATTTACAATCATTACCGTCATTTTCCAGGATAAATCAGCTTCACTGAAATCAAAGAACTTTCTGACTATGTCAATCTTAAGGGCTCTGTGAGTTTTATTTCAAATAGAAAAATCCATGTGTAAATCTTCCAAGTAGTCCTTTTTTTTTCATTTGACCTGTGGGTGTACACACATAATCATAACAGAGGCATCTACTGTATTTTAAAATTAATAGGCTATATTTTTGAGCAATTTTAGAATTACAGAAAAGTTGAGTAGAATGTACAGATTTCCCATATTCCCCCCTCACTCCTCCCAGTTTCCTCTGCTGTTAACATCTGGAATTAGAGTGTTATATTTGTTCCCATTGATGAGTTAATATTCATATGTTATTAATAACTAAAGTTCATAGTTTATATTTGTGTTTACCCTTGTGTTGCACATTGTGTGGATTTTTGATAAATGTATAATGATACATATCCACAACTACATTATCATTCAGGATCGTTTCACTGGCCTAAAATTCCCCTGTACTTCAGCTATTCATTCCCATCTTCCTCCCCTCCTATCCCTGATTTCCAGGCAGCCACTGATATTTTTTCCTGCCTCCATAGTTTTCTCTTTGCCAGAATGTCATTTACAGTAGTTAGAATCATAGAGTATGTAACCTTTTCAGATTAGCTAATTTCACTTAAAAATGTGCATTTATGGTTCTATGTTTTTTCATGGATTAACACATTTCTTTTTATTGCTCAATTATATTCTGTTGTATGGATGTACAACAGTTTGTTTATTTGTCTGTTGAAGGACATCTTGGTTGCTTCCAAGTTTCAGCAAATATGATGAAAACTGCTCTAAACATTTGTGTGCAGGTTTTTGTGTATACCTAAGTTTTCACTGTACTGTTTTTAAAGGAGGCTATGAACTACATATTTACATCAATATATTATATGTGTGCGTGTGTGTGTATAAAACTATTTATACATATATAAATTTTGAGTTCATATTCCAAGGAATCATTACTGAATTTGTTTTCATGTATTTATGTCTTTTATAATATTTTTTCTCTGTTGCCCTCATTAATCACTGTGGATCCAACATTACATGAAGTGGTTTGAAGCTGTGGAGTCTTCTCTTGGAGTCAAACACCGTTGGGCTTGTTAGCTGATTGCACCACTTACAAGCAGTATGAAATCATTAAGTTTCCTGTCAGTTCACCTACATGTAATAATCGCAATAGCAGTACTTATATTTCAGGGTTGTTGAGAATATTAGTGGTAGTAAATGGTAGCTATATTTATTAGCAATAATTTAAGCAATAACTCAGAATATGAGACACATGTGAAAATTCCCAGCATATTCTTCAAAAAGAATCAGACTGGGATATCCAACTCTGAAAATCAATGTGGGCCACAGAATTTTATCTCCCACAGCCCCAGGAAAACTTATGGTATTGTGTAATTAAGACATCTAAACCTCATCAAGAAAACACCCACAAAATAAACAGATGTGCATTAATACATAATTTCAAACTTAGTTTCCATCAGAAATATGTAGTTTACAGGTCACAAAATCATTCATACTCCTTAGAGTATGGTATAATCCTCAGGAAAGTAAATTTTTCTGAATTTGTTTCTTAAGTATTTTATTAATATATTAATGTAATTCTCATATATATATATTTATTCCTGCATTTCCAAACACAGTATAAGCTAATTACAGAGGCTAAGACAGACACTGACATCTTGGGAGGCAATTCTGTGTCACAGAATGGACAATGATTTGGCTCTGTCATCGTAAAGAGCTGGAACTGAGTCTCAGCTCAGAGATTTACCAGCTGTATAAATTTGGCAATTGATTTAATATTTCTAAATCTCAATTTCCTCCTACATAAAATTGAAATAATAATTCTTATATTTCTGGGTTATTTTATGAGTGGCAAATAGTATTTGTAAAGTTCCTGATTCATAGTAAATGATCTTCAAATAGAAACTCTGGCTTAGATCTCTTATCTAAATCCCTTATCTGAGCTCTTTCCAGTATTTTATTTTTCAGCAAGTATGTAAGTGACTTAAGAAAATTGGCTGATACAATAGATTTTATTAAAATTAAATTTTTCTATATATCCTGACTTAATCTTCTAAATTTAAGTATATCTTATATTGTATCACTGAGAATGAAACAAATAAAAATAGATCATCAAAACTACAGAATTATTTTTATGTTATTTGAATGTAAATTATTTAATTTTTTCTTTCTCTTCAGTTAAACTCTCTTTCTTTGACAGTAAAGCTGACAAAAAGTAGTTTTAAGCTTTACTTCTTACAGCTTGATCTCTATAAAGAGTTACTAAGTGCTGCAATGTCTGGTTCTAAGTCTAAACATTTCAGAGAAGATAAGGATTTCTTCAGCTTGAGTCACATGCCCTGAAACAGAACCAACATTTGTGGTCAGAGAGATAGAGTTGTATAGGGACATGGAAAATGCGTAGACTTGTAGACTATTGGAACTATTGCCTTTCTAATAACTTTATTTTATATCAGTTAATTGTGACAATGAATGCTTGGAGGCTTGCCCAAATGAAAAACCTGGAACAGGTATAACAGTCCAGTGGTTTTCTGATCCTTAAAGGTATTAAAGGGACAATAAAAATAGATGAAAGGGAAGGAAAGGGAAAGAGGAGAGAAGGAAGAAGAGAAGGGAAAGCAGAAAGGAAGGAAGGTTGAAAGGGGGAAAGAAAATTAAAAGATGAGAGAGTAAAAGAAAGAACAGCCACCACTGTACTCATGTGATGTCATGAGTGGAAGAAGAAGTTATGAGTGGCTGGGTGTTGGGAAGAAATGTCACACTTGCCATTTTGACCCACCTGCACCTATAGACAATGAACCTTATGTGGTATGTAGAGGAAGTGGAATCAATAAATAGTTCCATTTGGTTTAATTTGTCATTTTCTTACTCAATTTATCTCAATTTTATAACAGATGTGCTTCTCAATTTTATCTTATCATTTTATCCTAGTATGGATTTATAGGCTGCTGCTCATACAACTCATTCTTAGATGGACCAAACTCTTGGTACCATCACAAAAAGGAAAAAAAAATTATTTGGTTCTGTCTAGTATGGAAAGTCAGCTTAAAATTTATACTAGTACAATGCACCTTAACTCCTTAATAGGCACTAATTTTTATTATACATGTAAATTTAAGCTCTTGTTAGTAGCATCTTCAGTGACTCCTTTGCATACCAGGTAATAATTATTTGAATTATTAAAACACTGTCTTTACAAAGGCTTACCACTAAATATATGGACTTTTGAGATAGCACTATTTATGTATTGTGTGGTGTTTTCCTTGGAGCTATTTAAATATAGTGAATAATTTGTTCAAAAACATTGACTTCTTGACTGTTAAGTCCAGGCAGGCACTTAGGAGTGAAAAGAAAAAAGGTAATTATTGACTTTTGGTAATGGCAAACTAAATATTTTGAAGTAAACTTCTTGTATAATATAGCAAAATAATTGGAAAAGAAAAGACATTTTCTTAAAGTTGCCAGGTAGTTAAGAAAGCAATAAACAATTAAAGGACCAATATCTGGGAGAAAACAAATCCAGAGAGAAGGGCTAGTTTTTCAAATTGCTTCTGTTCTGTGAGCACTTACCAATCTAAAATCGGTGTCTTACAGGTTGAGCAGAACTTTTGAGAGGTTCCTGGGCCTATGGAGAATTAAGCTGGAAGCCAATGTTACTAAATAGACTCTGTAAATCCCTTGTGACTGGGATTGGAACCAGAGCGGATGCACTCTAAGTCTCAGGGTGATCATAAGTACATCAGCTAGTTTAAGTCATTTGAGTGGCCAAGAAAATTTTAGTTCCTGAATTTGAGTTAAAGCAACAGAAGTGGTAAAGTATTCAGGTAAATATCTAACTGAACATTGATTGTATAAAACAATAGTATGCATTGTCTCACAGGACTTAAAATATTTATTTAATTAAAACAAATGAAATAATGGTTATTTGTTGAAGAGGGAGGTGTTCTAATATGCTTGCATTGTCTGGGAAGAGATTAAGTACCAATTTAATGCATATTATACTATGCAACAGAAAGAGAGAAGGAAATCCCTCCTACCTTTCAGGACAACATGGATGAAGTAGAGAGTATTATGCTAATAAGCCAGGCGATGAAAGACAAATACCATATGATCTCACCCATACGTGGAACCAAATCAACAAAACAAACAAATGAGCAAAATAGAACCAGAGACATGGAAATAAAGAACAAACTGAGAGTGACCAGAGGGGAGAGAAGAAGGGGATAAGGGGAAGGGCCAAGTCAAGGAACATGTATAGAGGACCTATGGGTGTGGATAATGGGGTGGGAATTGACTGTGGGAGCAAGGTGGGGGGCAAGGCAGGGGAGAGCAATGGGGGCAAAAGTGAAACAACTGTGATTGAACAATAAAAATAAATTAAAAATAAATAAATTCATGTTATAACATTAGGATAACTAATAAAGAATAATAAAAGAGATATAGAGTTAATTTGGGAGAAAAAGAGAAAATAACCTTAATCCAAAAAATGGCAAGAAAAGAGAAGAAAGGTTATAGACTAGGTGGGACAAATAGATAACACAAAGCAAGATTATAGATTTAAACCCAAATGTGAAAAATAATTGAATGTAAATAGACTAAATACTCTAATCAACAGACAATTGTTATCTCCTTGCAGGAAAAAAAAAGAAAATTTTACAGAGTTTAAAAGAAATAAGTGTAAAGATATATGGGAATGGTGAATGAAAAATGATGGGAAAATGATATGAAATGTTTGATTTCTGTGACATACATAGAACATAACAACAGAATAACATTTATCAAATGTAATTTTGCAGGAGCCATATTATTTTTATTCCTACAAGGAACACCTAGCAGCAATTAACCAGATACTGGTAATAAACCACACTCATCAAATTTAAATGATTGAAATTATACAGAATATATTTTCTGGCCACAGCTTATTTAAGTTAGAGATCCAAGGACTCATGAACATGGACAACAGAGTGGTGATTGTGAACGGGGGTGGGGGTAGAAGGGTGGGTAGAGGTGGAAAAGGATATAAGGGGGATAAATGGGAATGGAAAAAACACAATAAAATGTTAAAAAATCAAAAACCAAAATAAATAAAAAATAAAATAAAAATATCTCATATATACAAAAATTAAGTAGTATGCTACTACATACTCATGAGACTAAGCATAAATCACAATAGAAACAAAAATACTATTTTGAATTGCATTATAATGAAATTACTATATATTATACTAATCGTATATAGCTAAAGCAATGTTTACAGAGTATTTTACAGCTTTAACTGCATATTTAAAAAATAGAAATATTGATAAATCAATGAACTCATCAATCCTCCTCAATAAGTTAGAAAAGGAAAATTAATAATAAACAAAAAAGAGGTAGGTAATAACAAATATAAGAGCTGAAATTAATGACATGGAATAAAATGTATAATAGAGATAATAAAATTAAAAGAGTTTTTTACAAAGACTAAGTGAATTGATACACTCTAAGTGAGACCAATGAAGGTAAAAAGGAAAACACATAAATATTCAAAATCAGAAAGGAAAAGTGGATGTTAATACTATTCTGCAGACATAAGAAGATGAGGAAAGATTTCTGAATGACTTTATGACAGTACATTTCAAAATTTAGCTAAAACTGATAAATTCTTTTAAAAGATACAGCATTCCAAACTGACACAAGAAAAAAAATATTCATGGTTCTGTATTTATTAAAGAAATCCAATCCATAATTAAATAACCTTCCCACATCTCTGGGCAAGGACAAACCTAAAATGGAAGAGAAGAGAGTCCAGAAATATAACTTCATCTGAGTTTTCAAAAAATAGTGCTGTATTTTAGTGGGAAAAGACTGTCTTTAAAAGAAATGGATCACTTAAACATTTAGGTAAAATATATTTATCTTGGGCCTGCCTCACACCATATGTAAAAATTATTTCCAAATAGAATCAATATCTAAATGTGAAGATAAACCATATTTGTTTTAAAGAAAAACAAAACATCTTATTGACTTGGGGGTGGGCAGGTTTTTTTAAAAGAATTAATCACAAAACAAAAAATAATAAAGTAGGCTATATTAAAACTTAGAACTACTAGTTACCAAAAATACATCTAGAGTAAAAATGCAGCCCATAGAGTGGGAAAATACCCAATTACTTATATCAAGAATACATGTGCAACTCCTAAAATCAGTAAGAAAAGGACAGACAGCCCAACAGAAAAAATAATCAAAAGACTAAAACAGAAGAGGAGATTGCTATAGTCTGAATGTTTATGCCCACCCCCAATTCATGTTAAAACCCTAATCCTTTCTGTGACAGTATTATGAGGTGGGGCATTTGGAAGGTAATTAGGTCATAAGGATGAAGTCCTCATGCATGGGATTAGCACCTTTATAAAGGGATCTCAGTCCTTCTGCCATGTAAAGATACAACCAGAAGTCTGAAGCCCAGAAGAGGGCACACTTCTGACCATGCTGACACCCCAACCTTGGACTTACTGCGAGCAATAAATTTCTGTTGTTTGTAAACTACACAGCCTGTGGTAATTTGTTATAGCAGCCCAAGCAGACTAAGACAAGATCCAAATGGCAACTGAAAACATGAAAAGATACTTAATCTCCTTAGTTACCACCAAAATGCAAATGAGAACCACCATGAGGTAATGTGCTAAACATACCAGAATGGTTAAACTGGGTACTCTTTAGCAATGTGAACACTGTACAGTTATATGCAAACATAGGGATTAATCTCATAAACATAACTATGCAAAGCTGCTAGGCAAAAAAAAAAAAAAAAAAGTACAAAATCTGTGATTAAATTGTATGAAGTATAGGCTTTAGCAAATCTAATCTATGATTTTAGCAGTCAAGATAGAGATTAATTCTCCATCCCTGTAATATGAGGCATTAACCAGAGAGAATGTTGAGCTATACACATTTAGGGTTCACAGTTGGTCCAGCATTTGGTGTATGTTGTCAATATTCCAGATTTTGGCCATTCTATAAGAGTAGAGTTGTTGTTTTAATTTTTATTTCCTTGATGACATGTGATGTGGAGTGTCTGTTTATATGCTAAGTTTGCATCTGCATATCTTCTTTGGTGAGTTGTTTGTTAAGACCTTTTTTGCCTGTGTTTTAATTAAGTTATTTGTGTCCTTATTTTTGAGTTTTAAAAATTCTTTGTGTATTTTGGATAATGGTCCTTTATTATATGGGTCTTTTGCAAATATTTTCTCTTTCTCTATGGTTCATCAGTTATTTCCTTTATGGATCTTGCCTTTGACACTGTATCTGAAAAGTCATCATTATAACCTAAGTCATCTAGATGTTCTTCAAGTATTTTTCAAGGAGTTTCATATTTGCTACTTTTTAAAATTTTTCTTGTATGTTGCTCTTATTTTCATCTTCTACTCTTTTTCTGGTCTTTGTAGTTTTAATTCAACATTTTGTATGCTTTTATTTTCACTGTTTTCTTAGCATAGCAGTTATACTTTTTTTTTTTTTACTTCTTTGAGTTGCTCTCCTAGAGTTTGCAATATACATTTACAACTAACCCAAGTCCACTATGAAATAACACTATATCACTTCACATGTAGTGTGAATACCTTATCATAACATAATAATCCTAACTCATTTCTCCATCCTTTGTAGCACTTTTGTCATTCATTTCACTTATATATGAGGGGGGACCCTAAAAAAGCCCAGAATTTATTTAAAAAGTGTGTATTTATTCTTACATGTTTAAAATTCAATCACCTTCCAAGTACTCTTCATTTGATGCAATACACCTATCGAGACAGTTTTTCCACTGCTCAAAACTGTTTTTGAATTTGTTGATTTTGATTCCTTTTCATGAGTGCTTCTTCCTTTTTTTATTTCACTTTTTTCTACATCGGCAAAGTGTTTCCCTTTGAGAACTTTTTTCTTCTGGGGAACCAAAAATTTACTCGGGACAAGACTGGGTGAATAGGGCGGGTGAAGCATTGGAATCATGCCATTTTGGGTCAAAAACTGCTGAACACAGCACGATGTGGGCAGGTGGCCTTGTAACTCACCCATCATGAAATGGGCAAATGCGAGTCTTCAAAAACAAATTCACTGAAGCCGAAACTCAACCTTTCACAACAATGCCAGCTAGTACACTGATATAGATGGGTTCCTAGGACAGTCACCTAGAGGGGGAAGCTTGTATTATAAGGGACCTGCCCTCCAGAAGGTAAATCTGTTATTTGGGGGACCTTGCCTCATATTAGCATTAGCATAAAAAGCAGATATATTAGCATATAATAGCATTATATAGGACATAAGCATATTTATAATATATGTAAGTATACATGACTGAATACATGATTGTTATTATTTTGAACAAACTGTTATTTCTTAGATCAATTAAAATAAGAAAAATAAGATTTTATTTTACTTTCACTATTCCTTTTTTTGTGTTCTTCTCTTCTTTATGTAGACCCTAGTTTCTGACTTCTATATTTTCCTTTTTTTGAAAAAACTTTTAATATTTTTTTGCAAGTGAGCCTACTGACAATAAGTTTTCTCAATTTTTGTTTGCCTGTACAAGTTTTTTTATTTTTTCTTCACTTTTTAAAAAAAGATTTTATTCATTGATTTCCAGAGGGAAAGGGAAGGAGAAAGAGAGGGAGAGAAACACTAATGCGAGAAACATGGATCATTTCCTCCTGTATGTGCCCTGACTGGGAATCAAACCAGGATACAGAATTTTAGGTTGGTGGGTTTATTCTCTTCACAGTTTAAATATTTCAGTCCACTCTCTTCTTACTGGCATGGTTTCTGAGTAAAAGTTGGATGTAATTTAAGTCTTACCTTTACTCCTCTATGCAAATTGTGTCCAGAAAGCATCCAGCCATGCAATATGAAAAACAGAGACATTTACTGAAGATACAAGATACAAGAAACACTCTACATAGGACAATGATGCCTCAGTTCCCTCCAAAGTAGGTACCCTTGGACCTAACACAGTTCTCCCAATTGCCATCAGCTACATTGTCATATTTCCCTGAATCTCATCAATGGTCTGAAATCTCTTCCCTTTCAAAGGTGATTTTAGTTTTGGGAAAAGCCAGAAGTCACAGGGCACCAACCTGGGCTTTAGTACTCTGAGTCACCTGGGTGATTTGAAGTTTGGCAAAAACATTCTGCACGAGATATAATGCATGAACGGGCACATTGTTGGATAAAGCTGCCTATCACTAGTTGACCATAGTTATGTCCTTATGTATCATCCAAAGAGTTTCCACGGCTGACTGTTCAGGCTTAATGCAGAAGCTGATGCAGATTTGCTACTCTACTGGCTCAGTCATTTTGAATAGGATGGCCACACTGTACATGTGCTCACTCAGTGGCGTTTATCACCCCCACAGGCTAGTACAGTGAAGTCGTCATTGTTCACACATGCGCATTCCAGTCCACTGTCCTTGGCTGCCAGGTTACATCCATGTCATGTAAACCATTTTCATTATATTAATAGTGTTGAGCTTTTTCCAGACAGATCCAGACAGATTTTTCGCTTTTTCAGTTTGCTTAGTTTTTACTTGCTGGAATGAAGGGACTTCCAAGTTCCTTTTATGATGAACCAGAAACACTGTACATGTATTTTTATGTATATATCTTCCCATTGGAAACTGACAAGTTCATATGATTTTATACTGATAAATTCTACCAAATATTCAAATAAGAAATAAGAGAACTCTCATATAAACACTACTAGAGAATAGAAAAATTGAAAATACCTTTTAAATTGTGATATGAGACCAACATAAACTTAATAAAGAAAAAACAAACATTAGATGGAAGGAAAGTAATGGGTGAATTTCATTCACACACAGAAAAGCAACTATTTTAAATTATTAACACACAAATTCAGCAAGACATAAAAAGTACAATTTATTACAACCATATTGGATCTGTTCCAGGAGTGGAGGTTTACCAAAAAAAATCAATTGATGAGATTTACTTTCTTATCAGAATAATGCAGGAAAATCATATATAGAGAAAGCTATTGATAACATTCAACAACCAATTATGAATAAAATACTCTTACCTAAATAGAAATAGATGAAAACTTTCTTATTCTAATAGAGGGATTTAGCAAAATGCTTATAGCAGATGTTTTATTGAAATGTTGAAATATTTTCCATTGAGATAAGCAACATACAATGAATGCCCATTGTTATTTATTTCTCTACCAAATCATAGTACATATCCTGGTCAAACAGTAAGGCAAGGGAAAAAAACGTTAGAAGAATTGAAAGGGAAGAAATAAAACCCTCATTCATTGTGAATGATATGATTATGTGTATAGAATATCTAATGAAAAAATAGATTATCAGGATTATTAAGAAGTTAGCAAGAATATTTGTACAAGGTAATATACCCAATTTAGTTTTATTTCTATAAACCAGCAATACACAATTAAAAGTAAAAATTTAAAAGATACTATTTATAATAGCATTGATATATCACATAGTAAAAACAGAGCCTAACAATAACCTTTGAGAAACTCATCACAAAAACTAACAATGATTATTGAGAGATCTTTTATACGAGTTCATTGAAAAAGTAAGAAACAAAAGTAAAAGATGACAAAAAATAGGGTTAGATTCCTGACACGATTTTCAATGACTACCACATAGAGATAAAGTAAACTATTATGATAGTTAATGTAAGGAGATAGAAAAGAATAATGGAAAAGAAAAAATAAAACATGTGTTCTCTACCAGAATATCCAAGAAAAAAAAGGAAATTCAAACCTAGATTAGGAATGCTAAATGACCACCGAGGTAGTACATTATCTGATCAGGAGAGAATAAAGGGAAGAAAGAAAGAGTATACTGAAAATTTATACAGAATAGACAAAAGGATGACAGAGGCCTTTGAAGAAGATTCCTATGAGGAAGAACTTATAATCCTGGGCTGTGCTGTCTGGCCTGAGGCTTGGATCGCTCACTCTCAAGGTCCCCCTCCTGATTTTTATCCATGCCATGTCAGTGTGGGACTGCCCTTTCTGCCGCTCTGTGCCACACAGAGTCTGAGTGCCTCTCTTCCTATCTCCGAGTCTCTGCCCCTCCTACCTGTCTGGATGAATGTAGCTTTTTAAAATCCTTGGTTGTCAGACTTACATACAGCTCAATTTTCTGATGTTTTTAAGTGTTATTCATTTTGAGATCTAGTCGTAATTTTTTCTGTGGTTGTGCAAGGAGGTGAGGTGTGATTACTTATGCTTCCATCTTGACCAGAAGTCCTCCTGGGAGGACTCCTTAATAACATCAAGAAGACAAAAATCATTCTATGGAAGAAATAACACAGTTGTAACATAGACAATGGAGACATTAAAACTGTGGAAAATCTTCCTTATCTTGGCTCAGTCACCCATTCAAATGAAAACTGCAGCTGAGAAAACAGGAGAAGGCTGAGACTTAGGACAGCAATAGAAGAATTAGGAAAAATCACCGAGAGACCAAGGCTAAGATCATGTACACCCTCGTGTTCCCAATTACCATATACAGATGTGAAAGTTGGACAGTGAAGAAGGCTGATAGGAGAAAAATTGATTCAGTTGAAATATGATTTTGGAGAAGAGTTCTCTGAATACCCTGACCAACAGAAACATGAACAAGTGGATTCTATAGCAAATTAACCCTGAAACCTCACTACTGGTAACAAAATATCAAAACTGGACTGTCGTACTTTAGGCACTTTATAAGAAGCAGCAGGGTTCATTGGAAAAACAGAAAGCAGTAGAAAAAGAAAGCCAAATATGAGATGAATTGACTCCATATAAGAAGCCATAGGTATGAGTCTACAGAAGCTGAGCAGTGCCGTTGAGGACGGGACATTGTGGACCTCGCTCCTCCCATAGCATCTCTAGGAGGAGGAGCTGACTAAATGGCATATAGCAGCACTCACCACCTAGAAAGCACCCCTCTCACCTCCCTAAACAGTAGAAACTTTTGGTAATTTAGCAAGAAGGCATTTATAGGTTGTTAGCAGAGATACTGTAAGATGAACATCAAGGGAAAACATTTCACTTCACACAATTCCATTTTGTGCTAATAACCTTCTTTCATTTTCTCATTTTCATAAAAAACTTTTCTTTAATCATATCAGGACTCCTAGTTCCTGAACCACCTATTGTCCACCTAGGGTATTGACCTCCTCATAACCTTTCTCTTTTTCCTCCCCTCCCCTAATTGTGTCTCCACAATTCTCTAATTGAATGAAATTCTTACTATTCTCAAATCCATTGTTTGTTTGCCATTTTTCCTCACTGCCCCTAAAAAGTTTCAACTTAAGTTGAGTCTAACAATCTATCCCACTATTTACAAAGAAGGACAAGAAACCTCTGAATTCAAGTGATATTCTCAGTTACAAATAGTACTAATTCAAGATTGGAAGCTAGGTTTTGAGTCCTAGTACAGCATTCTTTCTGTTAAATTGAACTTGCATTTTTCAATTGTATTTGTTCACAAATTAATTTGTTACAGGGCTTCCTATACTTTTCTCATGAACAGCAATAGACTGGAAGGTAGTGTGCTGGTGTATAAATCCATGTTGGTTATTGGAGGGCATTGATGGAAAGCCCAGCATGGGAGGACTATCACTTCTGTCAAGGCAAACACACTGACTTCTAGCTCAGCAAGCCTCCCTCTGAAAATGGCTATGATTACATGAAGGTGAGCTCAACTAAGTACAAAACTGAGAATTACTATATTGAGGTCTTGATTAAATTTATGCCTCCTGCATAGAAAAATGTATCATGGGAAAGACAGATAAAATTAGAGAGTAGCTAAAAGACCAATTTATTACCAGCACTTTTGTATCAGAGCAGGGAATGAATATTCATTTCAGTGCAACACTTTTGTAATCAGTAAGATCATTGTCTTTCCAGGAATTAATTTCTCCTTTGGGGTTATCTTTATGGCTCTGGAGTTTCAGCTCCAATGTTCCAGGACGCATTAAAGTCTGCTGAGCTTATCTCATGCCTCTAACTGATGGAGTGGAAATGTAGCTATTATAGGCATACTAAAATGAAAAACTATCCTCTTTGTTTCTTTATGATGATCTTTGTTACAAACCAGAGGTCTAACTATGTATCTGTTCATTGTAATTATTTTCTGATCTCTAGCTTTTTACTTCATTTCATTTGCATAGTTTCTTCTTTGCTTCTGAGACTAGCCTTTTCTAGTTCTTTCTCAAAATTACTCTAAATGGGATGTTTACTCATCACTCATTTCTCTGACAAGAACTCATTAGTGCCTTCCTATCTGTGTTTGACTGACTCAAGAAGAACAACTTTTACTTGATATGTTACTTAGATTGCCCCAGACTAATTTCTCTGATCACTAATTTATTTAAAGTATGTATGTTAGCACCAAGAAACTACTAGAACTGATAAATGAATTCAGGATACCAAATTAATATCCAGAAATCAGTTGCATTTTATATCCCAATAATGAACTATCTGAAATGGAAATTTAAAAAAAATCCCATTCACAATTACTCCAAAAAGAATAAAATTCCTAGGAATAAATCTAACCAAGAATATAAAAGACCTGTACTCAGAAAAGTATAAGACATTGAAAGAAGAAATTGAAGAAGATACAAATAAGTGGGAGCACATACTGTGTTCATGGATAGGAAGACATAAAAGCATTAAAATCCCCATATTACACAAAGCAATCTATAGATTTATTGCAATTCCTATCAAGATACCAATGATGTATTCCACAGAACTAGACCAAATATTTCAAACATTTATGGAACCACAAAAGAACCTGCACAGATTTTGAGAAACAAGAACGAAGTTGGAGGAATCATTCTACTTAATTTCAAATGATATTATAAGGCCACAGTTACCAAACAGCATGGTACTGGCATAAAATCAGACACATAGATCAATGGAACAGAATAGAGAGCCCAGAAATAAATGCACACCTTTAAGTTAATTAATATTTCACAGGGAAAGCAAGCATGCATAGAATGAGCTAAAGACAATTTATTCAATAAGTGGTGTTGAGGATATTGAGCAGAAATGTGCAGAAAAATGAAACGACCACCTTCTTAAGCCACACACAAGAATAAATTCAAAATGGATTAAAGACTTTTAAATTTTTGGCCCCAAACCATATAAATCCTAGTAGAAAACATAGGCAGTAAAATCTTGAACATTGCTTGTAGCAATATTTTTTCTGATATATCTCCTAGAGCAAGGGAGACAAAAGAAAAAATAAATAAATGGAACTAAAAAGTTTTTTCACAGCAAAGGAAACCAATGAAATAAAAAGACAACCCATGGAATGTGAGGACATATTTGCCAATACATTTGATAAGGGGTTATTATCCCTTATCAAATTTATAAAGAACTTACAAAGCTCAACACCAAAAAGACAACCCAATTAAAAAATGGGCAAAGGACCTACCTGAATAAACACTGCTCCAAAGAGGACATAGAGGTGGCCAATAGACATATTAAAAGATACTCAACATCACTAAACAGAGAAATGCAGATGAAAACCACAATGAGATATAACCTCACACCTGTCAGAATGGCTATCATCAATAAGTCAATAAACAATAAGTGCTGGTTAAGAAAGGGGAACCCTTTTGCACTGTTGGTGGGAATGCAGACTGGTGCAACCACTGTGGAAAGCAGTATAGAGATACTTCAAAAATTAAAAATGGAACTGCCTTATGACCCTGCAATTCCAGTTCTGAGAATTTACCCGAAGAAACCTGAAACACTAATTCAAAAGAACATAAGTACCTTTATGTTAATTGCAGCATTATTTACAATTGTCAAGATATGGAAGCAGCCCAGGTGTCCGTAAGTAGATGAGTAGATAAAACAACTATGGGACATTTACACAATGGAATACTACTTGGCCATAAAGAAGAACAAAATTTTACCCTTTGTGACAGCATGGATAGACCTGGAGGACATCATGCTAAATGAAATATGCCAGTCAGAGAAAGACAACTACCATATGATTTCACTCATATGTGGAATCTAATGAACAAACTGAACTAACAAGCAAAATAGAGGTAAACTCATAGATAGCAGGCTGACAGCTCTGGTCGGGGATGGGGCACTGTTATGGGGCAGAGGGATTGAGCAAAAACGAAAAAGCACTCATGGACATGGACCACAGGGTGGTGATTGCAGGGTGGGGGAGGGTATAAGGAGGATAAATGTTATGGAAAAAGAAGATATAAAAATATAAAGTATATGATAATACACAAATATAACAAAGGTAAAATTACTGTCTTTTTCCTAGTGATAACTTCTTCTTTAAATATGGCACTCCAGAACTTTTTCTATACCTTTATACCCAAATAAATTTACACAGAGAAATAAATGCATGTTAGGGTTGAACTTTGTTCCAGGAACTATGGCAGTTGACAATGAGGTATTGAAACTGGAACATTGGGACTCTTCTGAGAAGATTATGGTGTAGAGTTAGAGACAGAAATATCAGCAAATAAATAAAACATGAGTGAAAATGCCCACAGCAGTACTAATGCCAAGGGCTTATGAAAGAAGGGGTGGTCTGTTATGCAGGGATTCTCAGGAAGGACTCCATAAAAGAATTTATCTTTGAACTGGGCCTTGACTGGTGATTAGGAGCAAATCATAGTGTCACGTATTTAGCTCTTGGATTGTATGAGGATAAAAAGAAAGGTCTGAAATTGAAACCAAGTTTTAATGAATCTTATTAGTCATATTATGCTTTATGCTAGAGGTGATAGGGATAAAGTCAATAGATATTTAAACAAAGGAGAGAAATATGGGCAGGTTATTCATGTTGGCTTTGGTGGGTTGGAGTTTGGAGGAGGCACTTGGAATTGTATTACTTCAGTTAATACCCTATCACCACAATAGCTTCTCTGTTTTTGATCCCCTAGCCCAGGCACAGAAAACACAAAAGCAAACAAACAAAAAAATCCTCTTTCCTTTAGTTGCCTTTCTAACAGCTGAGATAATTAGGAACCTTTCTAAGAGTCTTCATTAAATATTAAGAAATATACTACCAAAACCAGTATACTCCTGGGCTTTAGAGCCCTGTTCTAGTCTACCTGTTGTCCTGAGATATATATATATTTTTTTAACCCTCACCTGAGGTCATTTTTTCATTGTTTTTAGAGAAAAAGGAAGGAAGAGAGGGAATCATCGATGGAGAGAGAAGCATTGATTGGTTTCCCCCCACATACACCCGGACTGGGGACTAAACATGCAACTTAGGCCTGTGCCCTGACCAGGAATCGAAACCGTGACTTTTCAGTTTATAGAATGACACTCCAACCAACTGAGCCACACCAGCTAAGGCTGTCCTGAGATGTTTTTATTAACCCTAAAGGACTAAAAGAACTTGAATTGACCCTTAGCCTGAATTTTTTCTTACCTACTCTTCTCTAGGTAAGGGCATTTACTGAAAAATTACATATGGGAAAAAATACAGAGCACATTTGTGGAAGAGGGAGAAACAATACTCGGTCCCACTGACGGTATTTTAACCAAAACACCATGGACACTGTCACTCAGTATTCATGATGCTAAAAGCCCAGAAGCCCCACGCTTCCCTAGAAGAATGTCCTCCACCATGGCTCTTGTCAGATAAGATTATGTCCTGCATGCTACTACTTCCTGTTGCTCATTTCTACAAATGATGACTGCCCAGGACAGTGTAGACAGTGATGAATTTGGGAAGAGGTCGGAGAGAGAGAAACTATTAATGAGGCTATTTTAATGATTTAGAGGTCAGTGACGTGATATGCAACTGAACTGGGCTATGATAATAATAAAAAGGAAAAGAGAAAAGAAAAGTTGAAAGGAAAGGATGGATGGGGCATAAGAGATTTATTCAGATGTATTGATTGATATTGGTGAGTGCTTGAGTGGGTAGAGAAGAAGAAGGTTGGGAAAGAGGAGTGGACTGCCTATGAAGGCCTTTAGTTATTCTAGATCTTGTTTGGACTGTTCCTAGAGGTAACTTTCCAAGTTCTCTGCCTTAATCCATGGAACTTTACATTCTACTTCCTTCATGAAAGCTTACGTAGAATTTAGGCGTGAGAAAGCATTTCTTAGGGTCCCAATTTTTTCTTTGACTCTTACTTCCCCCGAGCTGCAATTGTTTCCTCATTTTTCAGTTTTTTCTCTCATGCATATTGTACTTAACATCTGCATTGCTACTGTTTTCATCAGATTTTATAAAGAGAAATATTTATAATTAATATAACATTAATAGTATGTAGCATGCATCAAGTATGTATAGGTGCTTATTAATTGATGTCTTGGATAAAGTTTTCCTAATGTCTAGAGGCTTTTAGAAGTAACTCTTAAAATTTTAATCACACTCATCCTGTTGCTGTTTCTTCAACAAAAGAGGTTCAGCCTTAGATTAAGGTATTCACATTTCTTGTTCCTTCTGCCTGCCATGTTCTTCCCTCAAACATCTATGTGAATCATTCCTTCATGATCTCCAAAATCACCTTGTTTCTGACTACTCTATATAAAATGGCAAAGGCTACTGCTCACCCTCCTTCTTCCCCCAATCTTGCTTTGCCTAACTCTGTTTTTGTTTCCTTCCATAGCACTTAGCACCATCTGACTGTCTATATATTTAGTTATTTATCTGTTTATGGTCATTCTCTCCCACTAGAATATCTTCAACATAAAGGACAGTGTCTGGTACGGCGTTAGATGCTTGACAGGTATTTACTGAGTGAATGAAAATATTCCTATATTATAGATACAAATATTCATACAAGAACCTGAAGCCCGGAAAAATTAATCAATTTGCTGAATTTCACACAACTAACTTTAGCAATTATTATGATCACTGTTATTGTTTTAGGTGCCTACATTAGCTCCAGTCACCACAGCAATGCTGGAAGATGCATATCCTGAAAAGTTACATAGGTTGCTCAAGGTCAGCTATCTAATGGATGGAGGAATAATTTTCTGACAAAACAGTGACAGAATCCATGTTTCCTAGCTATTTACCTGTGGGTTGCACTGTCTGCCTGTGTTCCTTTGCTTTCTTCTGCATGCACAATAAGGAAGTGCAGAATTATCACTGTCTTTGCCTATCGATTAAATGTATCCTAAAACTTTATGAAATGGCCACAAGAGGTACCGCGAGTAGGCTAGAGCAAACTTGGAGGGGCAGGTACTGTATTACTTTCCTGGGGCTACTCTAACCAAGTATCACAAACTGGGCAGCTTCAAGCAACAAAAATTTATTGCCCAGAGTTCTGAAGTAAGAAATCAAATGTGTAAAAATCAGGGGCCCAAAATCAAGGTGTTGGGAGGGCCATGCTCCCTTTGCAACATGTGGGAGAGAACCCTTCCTTCTCTCCCCCTTGCTTCTGAAGGTGGTTGTCAATCTGTGAAGTTCCTTAGTTTGCATACAGGTCACTCCTAGCTCTGTCTCTGTCATCACATTGTATTCTCCCTGTGTGTCCCTGTCTTCGTGGGGCCATCATCTTCTCTTTACGTGTCTGTGTCCAAATTTCTCTTATCTTATAAGGACATTAACCATGTTGGATTAGGGCCCACTCTCAACGACATTATATTAATTTAATTACATGCAAATACTCTATTTCCAGAGAAGCCCCTATTCATAGATACCAGGAGTTGGCACTTCAACATATCTTTCTTAGGGACACAGTTCAACCCATAACAGGTAGACAGCATCAGCATGTAGGATTGTTAATACTAGGTTTAATACACGAAGCTCTTTCTCAGTTTAGGGGCTCCCCTTGAATTATATCCATTGCTGTAGTACTTTCGTGCCCACTCTTTGCTTGCATTTCAGCAGTGTGCTGGACCTACAGCACACTGGCTCAGAAGAACTGTTTGTTAAATTTCCAGGAGCCAATGGCCCAAAACAGCGATTATTAAAATTTAAATTATATAAACGTATAACTAATTAAATTTAAAAGAGGTAATAAGTTCTCAAACTGATAATTTTCTAATTATTTTGCTATACTTGACTATTATCCATATATGTTCTTTAGGTCATTTAACCTATTATATCTGTATAGTGAGAAAGGTGGGCTTACCATAGGTATTAGAATAATAGGCATGTTGTCTAAAAGGACAGGTCAATAAAACTGAGATGCTCTGGGGTACTAGTAAAGCTGATATGTAACGTAAGGACAGAAGAGGTGGTAGGCATTATCGCTCGCTTCCGGGCTCCAACTCAGTTCTTTCAGGTAGGCAGTAACACCCGCAGGTAGGGAGCAATTCCTTCCAACCCTCAGACTTAATTACCAAAGGGCCCGGACTCAGGAAAGCATGGAAAGAGCAAGGGTCTTGAGAGAAGAGCCACCAAGATATTAAAATTAACTATCCTTTTGCTAAGTGACCTTCTGCATTTTGCTTAACATCTGTGTAGTTAGGTCTATTATCTCATAAAGGGGAGTAATAATACAGATCTCATGGGTGGGCAGAGCCACTGCTGCCTTTTAAGGAAGTTTTGTGTGAATTAATGAAGAGCGCCTACTCTGAGCTGATGCAGCTGCTCTAGCTAGCAGATTGGAGGGAGGTGTAAAGAAAGAGGTATCTCTTCTTTCTAGTGGTCATAGTCAGGTTACAAGATGGCTCAGCCCCAAATACAGAAAGCAAACTATACGACCATTCATTTTGGTCTTGGGGTTGAGGTAAAGATGGAACAAGATCATACATTAAAACAGCAAGCTCTGTCTGAAACAGAGAAATAGAAAGCTGTCACAAATGTCATTTCCCATTCCTAAAAGTCCCTTCTCCTTTTTGTCCATCCCCATGCCGTTATCAAGTGGGATTTCCTTGCCCTTAGAGAGAGAATTAGGCCAGCCCTTCTGCCCTGCAAGGACCCGAATTGGATAATTGAGCGTCACGTGCCCTTCTCTCATGTAGGATCCCTCAACCCCATGTAATTATCCTTAGAGTATATTTTCCTTGCAGGGGTGTCCTGGGTAGTTACTGAGGGTGACTAAGTTCAAGGAGCATGAACTGCAGCTACCTTTCTGCATGTGCCAATGAGCCTGGTTAGCCTCAGCTCTAAGGCACAAAGAGGTAAAACCTGTTGTTTCTTTTCCCTCAAATTATGTCAGTACCTGGCAGTTGTTTATGTTTAGAGTGAGCAGAAGGCAGGCAAGGGTCCAGGGGACATGATTGTTTAAAGGATGTGATTTACTACTCAGCAATGTGCCAGCGATGTGGCATGAATCAAAAACAAGAAGTCTTCCAGGAGAAAAGATTTCTTTAGAGATGTAATTAATTGACCTGGCTTGGGTCTCTCCTTTCCCAGAGAAGCTGTTGTCAGTGAAGTGCTTCCAACTCTGCCCTGGCGGTAACTGTTATTGAAGTTCATGCTGCAAAGTCATCTTTGCTTAAGAATTCTAGCATTCACTGCCCCAAAATTCATAAGCTAGGCATTTGTATTACTACACGCCTTGGGATTTATCCTTGGAATTAGGATGCAAATGTAGCCAGTAAATATTTTGAACATTTATTTTCAGAAATGAATTTTTTTCCTATCTGTCAGATTTGGCTCAAGGTTCTTTTTTAATTGATCTTTGTTAGCATCATGGAAAACTGTTAAGTTAAATGTTTAGGCATAAGCAAGTCATTACTCTGTATCTGAACTATACAGAGCCACTGGTTGTCATGGTAATGTGACTGTATGTGTGAAGTTTGCATTGGCAACCTCACATTTTCATTAAAATATCATGCACATTTGCATGAACTTCTGCCCAGAGCATTATTACTGGGTTTGATTCTTCCTCTTCCCTACCCCCACTGTCCCATAATAGTACCAAGGGATTTCATGTTTCAGAGCCAAGCTTGTTAGAGTTCACTGCATTTATTATTGTTCTGTCTCATATGGAAGTTGATCTATATTAAAAGCTAAACATATGTGAATAGAAAGCTGACTGTGTACTAGTACTGTTACTCCTGCCAATTATTCTTCCACTGAACTCCATTTTTTTCCTAGTGAATAGTTTTAATTTGTTTCTTTATCTTGCCTCCTCCCATACTAGGATGTCTTCCTTCAAATGTCTTCTCCTTGATCGGTAATGTTGCTATTACTCTTGAATATGTAGGATTATTTTCTTTTCCATTTCCCATCCCTTGTATACACTCCTCCATACCCTTCCCACCTCCCTATGCCTTCTTCCCAGACATCATTTGGCTTAGGGCTATGCTTATATTATTTATTCATTTGGTGAATGTATTTATTTAGTTGATAAATGTTTAGTATGTGTTTACTATATAGTGGGCTAGGTGCTGGATCCCAGGTACACAAGGGCAACAATTAGTTGATAAGAGATACAAGCTTTCACTGACTATCCTATTCTTGATCAAATAGTCTGTGTATTTCAGGGATGGCAACTGTCTTCACGAAGGTCTGCAGCATGCAAACCTTTTATTGAGTCCCACAGATTACCAAATAATATGAATTTATTTTTTGTTTCTATGTCATTGTTTAAACGTTCTTTTGTTAATTTAAGTCTTATATAAAAACCAATTACTAGAAGTGTCAGAAGAGGAGCAATATGTTAATATACAAATTAAATTATAAATACATATCAACTCTCTCTCCACTTACACACACACACAAAGTAAGAAACAAGTCTTCTGACCAATAATTAAAGAGTTTCATTTGGGAGAACCTTACAGAAGTTCCATACAGTGCCTCATTGTACTCCTGTACATGTCTCTGTTCATCCTCCTCCTTTTTTAAACTTTATTTTTATTGTTGACACTATTGCACATGTCCTCATTTTCCCACCATTTGTCCACCTCCACCCAGCCCCCACCACCCCTTCTCTCTGATCATCACCACACTGTTGTCTGTGTCCATGGGTTATACATATATGTTTTTTCACTAATCCCTTTGCCTTCTTTTACCCAGTACCACCCTCCCCATTTCCCTCTGACAGCTCTCAATCTGTTCTATGTACATATCACTTTGTTTCTACTTTGTTCATCAGTTTAGTTTGTTCATTAGATTCCACATATAAGTGAGATCATATAGTATTTGTCTTTCTCTAACTTATTTCATTTAGCATAATATTCTCTAGGTCCATCTATGCTGTCACAAAAGGTAAGAGTTCCCTCTTTTTTATGGCCATGTGGTATTCCATTGTGTAAATGTACCACAGCAATTTTATCCACTCATCTACTGATGGGTACTTGGGCTGTTTCTAGATCTTGGCCATTGTAAATAACACTGCTTCAATGAACATAGGGGTGCATGTATTCTTTCAAATTAGTGTTCGAGGGTTCTTAGGATATAGCCTCAGAAGTGGGGTCTCTGGGTAAAATACTTGGCATGTTTTTCCCACCTCAGGCTTCCACTGAATAACTAGAGAACACTTCATCTTTTAAAATTCTATTAAAGTGTCACTTCCTCTTTGAAGTATTTAATCACAATAATGGGAAGTAAAAGAATAAGTGATAACATATACTAAAATCATTCTTTTAGAATTCCAGAGGTAAATTACAGCAGAAACAGCAAAAGAGAATGGAATTAATTACCTCTGGAGAGAGAGTCTTGGGTAAGAACGAGTGAGACTGGAAGGAGATTATTGTTTCTCATTATAGAGCTTGTAGCCCACTTTTCAGTTTTTAAAATTATATATGTAATTTTGAATTTTAAAAATATAAATTTAAATGTTCCACATGCTTACATAAAAAACCTATTAGTTATTCTATAGAATTTCATATTAAGTTATTTTGTTCTTACTTGGATTATCTTTCTCTAAATTTAAATGGACAACAAAATCAGATAACAATAAAGTATGTAATTTGATGTTAGTGTCTCGATGAACCACTTGAAAAATTCTGTCATTTTTGTGTATATGCCTTCTAATTGCAATCTGCTAAGAAGACATCAGATCCATTTTTTAAAAATATAATTCTGTAAAACCCTTTCTACCTAATACTAACTAAATATCAAGGTCTACTATGTACTCTTGGATACCTCAAAAATATGAGAGTCATGGATTTAAAAAGATATTTAATCCACTCTAACAATAGGATATTGAATTAAGTAATATAGAGAAATCTCTTGCATGCCTCCTTCCAAAAGTCTGCATCTTTGTCTATCTACATCCCTCCCCTCTACATAAAGATGCATCTATAGATACACATATAGATGCCTAAAGACATGCTTTAAAAAGTCTGAACAAATTGCTTTTAAAGAAACTTTTAAATTAATAGATTTTTAAATTAAAAACCTAAGAATATAAAGGAATCACCAGGAAAGAAGGGTAATGAGAGAGAATAGAGCTACCAGATATTAAAGTATATTGTGCAACTTGGTAGTTTTTAAAATGCAACTGGTTTATTAATAAATTAGATAGCTTTCAATGAAAAAACACAAAAACATATGTGAAGGTAGTTTATAAATATAGAATTTCAAATCATATTACAAATTTTAATAGTGTTTTTTATTTGGAAAATAAATAGAACATTTTTTTTAAAGAAAACCTAGATTCATGTTCATGACTTATAGGAAAATAAATTGTTCTTTACCTACCTTGCTGCTGTTTCTTTTCAATTATCTCAATAAAGGTAGTTCTTTCATATTTTTTAAAGTACTAGTTGCTATGAGGATATATAAAAATTTAAAATACGAGGCTTAAATCTACCAGTTGAAAATAGGGCAGAGAACTGCAATCCCCTTTTTCCCTTAGGGCCTTTAAATTAGCAAATTTGTCTCTTTGAAACATACAGAAATCCTTTTGCAAACTAGATAAGACTTTTGTTAGCCTGAGGAATCAGGGAAGTCTTTCTCAAGGGCCTGCAGTCTTCTCTTTTTTAAAGGTAAACATCAGGGGAGATAACAGCCTATCTCCAAGTTTCTGTGAAAAGGCAGAAGTCAAATGTGGGTAGATGCCTGGCTCCAAGTTGCAAATCTACTTCCTATCAAAAAGATATTAGAAGTTTGCTTCTCTTCTAGATAAAGTCAAATAGCTAATACAAATGGTCACCTCCAATTACTGGGTAAATTTAAAGAGGTATTGTCATATCCTCTAACTGGAGTACAAGTTATTATTTATATTGAAGACATGTATATATAAATTGTATCTCCTTGGCATATAAAGTTTCAAATTTCTTTTTTAATTATATTTTATTGATTATGTTATTTCAACAGTTCAAATTTTCTCCCATCAACCCCTCTATCCCGCACCCCCACCCCTTCAGGCAATCCCCACACCATTGTGCATGTCCATGGGCCATGCATATAGGTTCTTTGGCTACTCCATTTCCTGTACTGTACTTTACAACCCCATAACTATTCTGTAGCTACAATTTGTACTTCTTAATCACTTCACCTCTTCAACCATTCCCCCAACATCTGCCTCACACCTAACAACCATCAAAACACTCTTAGTATCCATGATTCAGTCTCTGTTCTTCCTGTTTTCTTAGTTTGTTTTTTTAGATTCAATTGTTGATAGATTTTTTTTTGCCATTTTATTGTTCCTAGTTTTGATCTTCTTTTTCTTAAATAAGTCCATTTAACATTTCATATAATGGTTTGGTGATGCTGAACTCTTAGTTTTTTCTTGTCTGGGAAACTCTTTATCTGCCCTTTGATTCTAAATGATAGCTTTGTGGAGTAGAGCAATCTTGGCTGTAGGTCCCTGCTTTTCACGACTTTGAATATTTCTTGCCAGTCCTTTCTAACCTACACAATTTCTTTTGAGAAATCAGCTGACAGTCTTACAGGAACACCCCTGAAGGTAACTAACTGCTTTTCTCTTGCTGCTTTTAAGATTCTCTCTTAATCTTTAACCTTTGGTGTTTTAATTATGATGTGTCTTGAAGTGGGCTTCTTTACATCAGTCTTGTTTGGGACTCTTTTTGCTTCCTGGACTTGCATGTCTATTTCCTTCACCAAATTAGGAAAATTTTCTTTCATTATTTTTTTCAAACAGGTTTCCAAATTCTTGCTCTTTCTCTTCTCCTTCTGGCATCCCTATGATGTGAATTCTGGACCTCTTGATGTTGTCCCAGAGGCTGCTAACACTATCCTCATTTTTTGGGGGTTGTTTTTTCTTCTTGTCATTCTGATTGGTTGTTCTTTGCTTCCTCATGTCCCAAATCATTGATTTGATTCTCGGTTTCATCCACCCTAATGTTGTTTCCCTGTAAATTATTCTTTATTTCAATTAGTGTATCCCTCATTTCTGACTAGATCTTTTTATGCTGTTGAGGTCCTCATCAAGTTCCTTGAGCATCTTTATAACCAGTGTTTTGAACTCAGCATCTGGTAGATTGCTTATCCCCATTTGATTTAGTTCCCTTTCTGGAGTTTTGTTCTGTCCTTCCATTTGGGCCATATTTCTTTGTCTCATCATTTTGGCAGCTTCTGTGTGTTTGTTTCTATGTATTAGGTAGACCTGTTATGTCTCTGAGTCTTGGTAGTATGGTCTAATGTAGTAGGTGTCCTGTAGGGTCCAGTGGCACAGCCTCCCTAACCACCCGAGCTGGGTACTCAAGGTACACTCTTCATGTGGGCTGAGTACACTCTCCTCTCATAGTTGAGCCTTGATTGCTGTTGGCAGGTCAATGGGAGGGATTTACCCAGGCCATCAGCTGTCAGGGCTGGCTGTGTCCACTGACCACCAATCTCCATCCTCCATGGAATATCAGCTGTGCAGGACAAGGGTTGCGATTCTCTACCATGGTCTATATCTATCCACTGGGTTGCAGGCTCTGGGGTTTCCTGGATGGTGCAGGCCAAGACCAGCCCTTACCTCTGTTTTGTCCAGGGCCGCTCTGCCTGAGCGATAAAGCAATGTGAGATGGCTGCTACTTGTGCTGGGCTTGGAGATTCCCAGGGGAAGCCAAGTTGTGAATCTGGGCTGGCTGCTGCTAGTGCCGGGTTGGGACCACTTAGCAAGAATTATGGGGGGCTGGGAGCTCATTGAGTCTGTGTATTTCTTGTTTGAGAAGATTTAGGAAGTTTTTAAGCATAAGCCAATACCAGCCATTCATACAGAAAAGTCACTGTTAACTGTTTGGGTGGGCGTGTAAGCTGGATTTGATGGAGCCTCAAGGGATCTCCAGAGCAGGGCAAACTGCTCTCCAGAGCAGTTAGCCAGGTTAATGGAGCCTCAGATATAGCAACAACCTGCTGGCTCTATGGCTCTGTCGGGGGCGAGTTCATAAAAGGGACAATGGCCTCTGCCCACATTTCTGTCTGTGAGAAATTTGTTCCCCAATTCTTGACTCAATGCTAGGCACTTAAGTTCCCCTTTGTATGCCACTGGTGCCTTTCAAGCTGCCAACCCAGTGCAGGAGATCAGAGGGAGTGAGTCTGAGTAAGTCTGTGTGTGGGTTCTTTAAGAGGAACTGCTCGGGACTCAAGCTGTTTCTTCCACCAACTCAATCCTTACTAGTTTCTGCAGGCAGAGGTTATGGGAATTTATCTTCCTCTCACTCAACCCTAGTCTGCAGGGCTTGGTGTGAGGTTGTGGTTACTTCCTCCTGAGATATCCCTCCTGAATTTTTATTCACCACTTCGTGGATATAGGACCAGCCCATTCCTTATCTGCACCCCTCATTCCAGTCTGAATGAATGTCGTTTCTTTAATTCCGTAGTTGTCAGACTTCCATTCAACTTGATTTCTGACTGTTGTGAATGAAAGTTATTCTATAGTTTAGTTATGATTTTGATGTGATTGTGTAAACCCAGCCATGTTTACCTATGTCACCAGCTTGACTGGAAATCCCTCAAATTTCTTTCTGTCTTTGAAATTTCCTCATGAATTGCCTGTGATACATGTCACACTCTGGTTTAAAGCTTATTCAGTAACAAAACAATTTTGTTTCTCTACTACTTTTGTAGAGAGGATTCCTGGATTATGAAATGTAATTTGGTTTTAATTACATTTCCCCAACATTGCTAAAATAGAATTCTTCTGCTGTTGATAGCCCTGTTTTGATACTGTTTCTCTTGCCTAAGTTGTGATCCAGACTATGTGAGATAGAGTAGTGTGGGCTGCGACAAGTTAACTGGTATGCTTTGTTTTGGGTTGAATAGGTGCAGAAATATATTAGCTGGCATTAAAACCAAGCAGGTTGATTCTAGAATGTCTTCCTTCCATTAGGAGCCAAAGTAAATGGGGCACTAATGGTGATGTGGGGCACGGTCTTTCTCCCAGTTGGTATCAGAGTAGTGTTATAATAGGTAATAAAAACATGTAAGTCTTGACAGTCGCACTACCTTAGTGATTTGGACTCAGCATTGAGCACTTGATGAAATTTGTTTTATGGGTCAGGGAATGAATTCCCATCAGCTTATTCCCAGTAAATCTGACAGTGCCTAGATTCTTCAGCTTTTGATCCAAAGTTGGAACTGAATCATAGAAACTGAAGGGGACAATCTTTGTTATATATTAAATACCTACACTGTGCCCAGATCTGTGCTTGCAACTGAGGAAACACAAATCAGTGTAACTGAAGCATTCATCTTTTCTTTGATCCAGTTGGTGATTCACCTAGGGTGAGTGTGAGTGGGCAGATCTGAAGGCAGGAAGAATAGTTAGAAAGCTACAGTGATAATGTGAGGCAATGAATTATAAGAGGGTCATCATCATAAAGATGGAAAGAGATGGAGATGCAAAGTCAACAAAGTGAAGAAAGAATTAGAGGAACTTAATTCTTTATCCTTCTTCAAAGGATAAATTAAAAGAGATCAATTACCAGTAACGGACATAAGATAATGCGATAAATAAGATTATGCATTTTGGTGTCCGTGAGGACTGAATTCGAGCCCCAGATTGGCTATTTTCTAGATTCAAAAGCTATAAGGTTTCTCTCAGTTTCATTATGTGTAAAATGGAATTAATAAGACTTGCTTCAGAAATTTATTACTCGTGTTTTACAAACTATGGGTTGTGATTTGTCAATTGGGAAATTAATTTTACAGTTTAGTAAGAAGCAATCAGCATTTGTACAAAAATGATTTGGAATAAAAAGTAGAATGACTCACACACAGTAAGAATAAGGGTTCCGTAACACTTTGTGCCAGTGATACGCACACATACACACACACACACACACACACATACATGTTTTGTGTGTGTGCATATAAGGGATGTATTGGAGCATAAAGTATATTTATTATCATGGATTGTGTTAAAAATAAGTTTGAAAATGTAACATATATATAATTCATGTAAAGCATTTCGTATGATACTACCACGAAGGAAGAGAAGATTTGCTCAGAAACTAAGAGAGCAGAGTTTCGAGGATGATTTGATTAATGGTGTGAAACAGAGCAGAGAGTAAAACATAAAGAGGATAAAAATTGAGAGAAGGTAATTGCTTTGGAAATAATTAACTTGTAGAAAATCAAACTGATCTACAAAACATGGACAAAGGCTGCAAATATTTATTATTAATAAATATACAGTAACCTTACTTTATAATGTTAAATAACAGTAAAGGTTATAAAGAAAAGTTATAATGGAAAGAAATAGACAAAATGATTTCTACACAGCTATTATACTAAAAAATGACTAGCCGCTCCATCCTTTTAAGTTTGTTTTTTAGAAGGAGGTAAAATCATTACATTGTGTATATAGATATAGATGATATAAATATATTTTTCTTGTTCTTGCAAAATCTTTAATTTTAAAAAGAAACCAGTTTAAGGATTAGGATACATGAAATCTTTACGTGACTCCTCTTTTTTTTTAAACTGTCAGATAGGAAATGATACTTGGGTTGAATTTCCAGTAAGGCAGGTGAGTCTGGCGATAAGCTCTATGGCTTCTCCAACGGGCATCTGCAGGCTGCAAACACGCAAAAAATATTCTTCTCTGGTGCAGACAACATTCCATCTACCTTTTCATAAAAATATCTCATTTGGGTTAAGGTTGTCAAGGTGTTCAAACAGTTATCCCCAAGTGTCTGAAGGGAGTCGCATGGAAGGTGAGAGCAGGAGAATTGGGACAGGTGGCCAGAGAGGAAGGTGAATACGTTGCTCCTTTTTACCCAGTAGAAGAAGGCCTCGCTGTGAGGGCGCCAGAGTGTCTTCCTTGTTCTCCAGCTTCACTGATTTTTTCCTACACACCCTCTACCCTTTTGCTCTTTTTATCTACTGAATCCTACCTTTTCTATTTTCTCTAGAATCTAGAAAATCTATGAATTTTTACAAAAATTATATATACTTAATCTCCATCTCCTGAAATGTCTTATAAAACTATTCATTTTAGGGATTTAATTTCCAAGGTTTTTTCTTTGTTTAGTTACTTTTTCTCTGTAAGGTTTTTGCCGTGTTCTTTTGCCCATAATGTCCCCACCCCTGTCCTATGGGGAGAGACAAAAAAGGTCCATTATTCTCGGTCTCACATACGAAGCGTGCAGAGAACTGCTGAGGGCCTTTTGCTGTGCACTAGAGATGTACGCTCCCAGCTGTGATTCCCAAGCCTGGGAGCTTTAAACAATACCCATGCCGAAGCCCATCTCAAACCAATGCAAACAGAGCCTCTGAGCGTGTCTCCCAAATATCATCTGTCTGTAATATCCATTATACACTTACGGTGTCAGATATTTTGCTATACACTTTATACACATTACTTCGTTTAATCCTTGCACAAACTCCAAAAGAGGTAGGCACTGAAAAAAAACTGATGGATAGCTTAGAAATCATAAATAACTGAAAAGGTTATGTATCTTGCCTAGGTCCTGTAGCTAATACATGGAAGAGTCAAGTCTTTCTCTTCAATTCATGCTCAGATCCATGCAGCCAGCTTGAATGAAGAATCAAAGATAAGTTTTAAGCAGAAAAAAAATGATCAAAATTTTTCATATCAGAAAGATTATCCCATGTGTGCAGGATAGATTGCACAGGACAAAAGCAAAGGCCTGGAGACCAATTAGGATTCCTCCTCTGAGTTGCTATCATTTCATAGGATTATCACTATCATATGAGAACTGAGAATGTGTCTTATTGTTTTCATTATCTTCAGTTAACACAGTGCCTGAATTTAGTAGGCATGAATATTTATCGAATGAATAAATGATTACTATTATAATTATGTAGAAGAGATATTATAAATATCTAAACTCAAGCAGTGGGTTAGAGGTTGGAATGGATGAAAGAGCCAGTTGAATAAATTTCTGCCAGGCTAATAAATTAATGTAACTTTTAGCAACCAAAATGTTTGAAATTCATAGGATTTTTCTAATATTTTTAATTCAAAGGACAAATTCTAATAGTAGATATAGCACAAACCACTGAAAGGCCAAAAAGGGAGTAATGGGGGTACATAAGCCTTTGGATGCTTCTAAGTTGTTCCATGTAGATAACCTCGTGTTCCGGATCCAGCAGGTGGGGCAGAGGTTAGGAGATGGGTGTAAAGCCCTGATTCTCAAGTCAAAAGACTGGTTTCAAGCCTCCTTTTTGTGGGAGTAGGTCTATGACACTAGTTCAGTAGAGGTCCCTGATTCCTCATTATGACAATGGATTAATGTTGTGGGGAAGGGATGAAATAATAACAGTCCTTTTAAAATGGTATTTTTGCTGCCCAAGTTGGAGTATTAATTAGGCCATTTCTCATGCAAGGACTGATCAATTGTATTTATAATTGACTTTTAACATATTAAGTCTGGTGATTTATTGTTATCTATGAATTTCCCTATTGTGACAATATTAATACTGATGTTGGAGATTATTAAAACTGAAGATAAGTATATTATAAAAGCCACTGGAAATTTTGTGGACTTTTAAATTTCCTGTAATGAGCATATATTATTTTTATAGCCTGCAGAGAGCTGGAATTGTTTTTGAAGTCTTTGAAATTATATTTGCCAATGATTTTTATAGGAATTAGGTAAGAAGTTTATAAATTTAAAATAATAAAGTCATTTTTATTGATTTAATAGGTAGATTGCCAAAGTTAGACTCTGAACACATTTTTTTGAAAGATTTCGATGGACAGAAGCAACCTCATTTCCACGGCAGCAGTCCACACAGGAAAATATACACAGAACTGAATACATAGCATCTAATATATGATCTTTTGTGGAAAAATCATTTGGAACAGCATTGGTTCTGCCATAACTGTCCTGTTACATACAGACAGAAACAGGACAAAAATAAAAGTTATTGCGGTTTCCTTCTATTCACTTCAAGATCACTTTGGCAAAAGCACAAACTACCAGCTAAGTTAAATATAAAAGTTCATGAGGCTTTGCTAAATAGAAATCTTATTAGTCATAATGCACGGAGCATCTGGACTAGGTTATGCTGCTACCAAGTTTGGGTTTTTTAGGAAACTTGATAATTGTGTGGGGTCATAGGATGGATATTTTCTTTTTTGGTAAATTTTAGAGCATCATAAAATGATGAGTTAAAAGAGCGTTTAAGGGCGATGTAGCTTTGAAATAAGGTAGTTATGAATTCAGGCCCTAAATCCTTCCAGCCAGAGGACGGAAGGCAAATTACTGAGCCCCTTGTCATCTCTCCTTGTGTTTGCTGCAAAACTGGGGTAGCTGTACATACTTAACAACATTGTTGTAAAGATCTAGAGAAACTATGTAAGTAAAGAATCATCTCTTCTAAAACTTCTTAGGTGTTCAGGACATGCAAGCTCAATGCAAGAGTCCCAGACAGAGGGCTCTATGTGAATGATTTGAATATGCCGCTATGCAAAGCTGCCTATTCCATTTTTAAACACTTCCTTTATTCTAAGATTTCTCTTTGGTCATTTTGTTAAAGTGCTCTGGCCCTCTGACCCACTTAATCATTTCTGGTTCTGCATTTGTATGATTTTGCATTTAAAAAATTGCTTTTATTCTATTTTGGAGGAGGAAAGAGTAAAAAAGTATTGATCCCTCCCCTCACAGAGTTTATAGTCTAGGCAAGAAGGCCATGCAATAAATAAATGCAGAACATGGGAACAGAGATCAGGAAGATGTAACCATAGGCAAGGGAACTCTGAATAGCCTATTGAAGAAAAGAACATTTAAGCAGAGTCCTAAGGGAAGAATGGAATAGTTCTAGCACAGTAGAACCTTAAATATTGGTTGAACTGCAACCAAATCATTGTCTATGCCTGGGCCTGAAATTTTAGGAATATAGTCCTTAATATTATGAAAGAGCCTGTAGTAACAGGAAAATGACTGTTATGATTTTTTCAAAATAACAGATCTATATGTTTTTTAAAAATGTGGGTACAGGATAACACAAAATGGAAAAGAGTAGGTTCTCTCTCTCTTTTTTTTTTTCATTCTTCAACCTTACCCTCTGGAGGCAATTACTTTTAAACATTTCTAATTTTATTTCTCCTAGTTGTCAGCTTCATTATTATTAACAAAATGTTTATAATTCTATTGCTTGGTGTATTAAATTTAGATGTATCTATTTACTTCACACAATTAAAAGTGAGAAGGAAAATTGACTCATACTATTTGCCATGTTACATTTACCAGTTTTTAATAATTATATTACTACATATCATCATTTCTTACTTATATAAATTTATAAAATGTACTAAATCCTACCTTTTTTCAGTTTTTTCTGCCTTTATTGAGGTAAAATTGGCAAATAAAAATTGTATGTATTTAAGATGTATAGGCTGAGTTTCGATACACATATACATTGTGAAATCATCACCATGGTCAAGCTAATTAACATATTATCACCTCTCATAGCTACCTTTTTCTTATCTTTTTTCTCTTTGTAATGAGAAGCTTAAGAACTACCCAATTAGCAAGTTTCAAATATGCAATACGGTATTGTTAAGTATAGTCATGTTACCATACATTAGATCTTTCAAACTTATTTATCTTGTAAAACTGACTTGTACCCCTTGACGAACACCTCCCCATTTCCCCTTCCTACAGTTCCTACCAACCACCGTTCTACTTTCTGTTTCTATGAGTTTGACAAGTAAGATAATACAATATTTGTCTTTGCATGTCTGGCTTATTTCACTTAGCATAAGGTCCTCTAAGTTTATCCATGTTGACACAAATGGCAGAATTTCCTTCTCCTTTAAGGCTGATAATATGCCATGATGAGAACAACCTGTCCAGAAAAAGCCCAACCATTGTTAATATAACAAGAATAGTTTGAGTGACATCAGTGTAACCTGGCAGCCAAGGTGAGTGGACTGAAATACACATGCATGAACAATGATGACTTCACTGTATTAGTCAGTGGGGGTGGTAGATGCTGTTGAGTGAGCATGTGTACTGTGTGGCCGTCACATTAAAAATGACTGAGTGAGTAGAGCAATGAGTCTGTGTCAGGTTTTGCGTTAAGCTTGAACATTCCTCTGCAGAAACTGTTCAGATGATTCAGAAGGCTGCAACTGTGGGCAACTGGTGACTGGCAGCTTCATCACCATGATGTGCCCACTTCTCGTGCAGAGTTTTTTGGCAAAACATCAAATCACCCAGGTGACTCAGCCCCCCTATAGCCCAGATTTTATGTCCCACAACTTCTGGTTTTTCCCAAAACTAAAATCACCTTTGAAAGGGAAGAGATTTTAGAGTGTCAGTGAGATTCAGGAAAATACAACAGGACAGCTGATGACAATTGGGAGAATTGTGTGAGATCCCAAGGTGCCTACTTTGAGGCGGACTGAGACATCATTGTCCTATGTACAATGTTTCTTGTATCTTGTATCTTCTTCAATAAATGTCTCTGTTTTTCATAGTACATGATGGATTCTTCTGGATAAACCTCACAGTATGTACATATTGCATATAATTGTATTATTATATAATATATTTGTATATACTTTATATTTGTATATATTTGTATTATATAAAATATGTATATATTGTAAATGTGTATATTTTTCTTCTTTTTTTATTTTAGACAGAGGGGAAAGGAGGGAAAAGGAGAGTGTGAGAAAAACCAATGTGAGAAAGAAACATCAATCGGTTACCTTCTGCAAGCACCTGACCAGGGATGGAGCACAGAGCCCACAACCCAGGCATGTGAACTGACTGGGAATAGAACCAGATACCTTTCTGGTGTGGGATGGTGCCCAGCCAACTGAGCTATGCCAACCAGGGCAAGATCTGCTTCTCTTTAAGGACTTTTTGTGACTCATATCTTCTTTGGATTTATTTTCTGTTTTTTCTTTAACACTTTAAAATTTTACTAATAGAAGATCTGGGTTTCTGCTTAAATTGTTACCCTTATTGATGGGCAAGATGACAACATCCTTGTTTCAGGCAGTAGGACAAAGGAAAGGAATACAAAGAAAAGGACAAAGAGTACTTTTCAAAGCTATCCCATTCCATGTCATCTTACATTTCCTTGAATAGATCTTCTCATAGCCAAACCCAACTTCAAGGAAAGCTGAGGCATAGTCTTTATCCTGAACAACATGTACCTGGCTGAATATTATATTACTTTGGAATAAGGAAAGTATGAATATTGGTGACAATAAACAATCTCTGCCATAATCTTAATCAATAAGCCTCAATAAAACACCTACTTAATATCTAACTTTAAGCAGGTTGAGTACTAAATAAATAAATTTTTCTAAATAAATTGATTAAAAAGGATGCTTTGAGTTTTCTGAGTGATTGTCCAATTGTATAGGCCTGCTGGCTACAAGCAAATAAATATTAGATGACATCTGTCCCAAATAATTATTTTCATTTTAAAATTATTTACTTTGAGTCACTGTTGGACAATTATTGGGAAGCACAAGCAATGACCTATTGAGCACAGATTTCTTACTTTTCAGTGACATCGTCTTCAGTAGAAAGAGAAATATTCACCTTCTTTCAGAAGATGGAGAGCAGTTCTGTCATAGGGTATATAAACAGTTGTTTGAAGGCTTTCAATAATACAGTGGTCTTGTCATTTATTACATGGTGCAAATACATAGCTGTGTTTGTTGCAGGACTCCCTTTGTGCTGGGTGGGCTGTGTGACTACTTTGACCAACATAGAATAGCAAAAGTGATTCTGTGTCGGTTTCTGGTCTGAGGCCCAAGGAGTCTGTCAGCTTCTACTTCCAATGTCTTAAAATGCTCTCTCTTAAAGGCCTGAGTCATCATGTAAAAAATCCAACTTGAGGCTTCCATGCTTTGAGGAAGCTAGAGAAAGAGAAAGAAAGAGTGGGAAATTGTCCATTTCCCATCCTGAGGGTGTTCGGTTGAGAGTGAAACACATGGGAGGCATTGCAGCGCTGCAAGCCTGGGGAGAGAAGGAGAGTGCCCCTCGGAGGAGGACACTCCTGTTCCCAGGTTCCCAGGGTTTTTATTGAGGCTGGTTACTAAGGGTGTATAGAATTGCTAACAATCACATCTGTTACTGGGGTAGGGGAGGAGAGGGGTGAGGGAATGGTCAGGTAATGTTTACCAGGACAACCAAGAGGGAGGGAACACTGGTTCTCCTTCAACGGCCGCATTCATGTCAAGTTCCACGTTTGGAACTCTGCTCTTGGTGTCACAGGTACACATATCAAGGTGGTCAAACTCCCACAGGAAATAAGGAAGAAAGACAGAGGAGAAGGGAGAGGGTGTATGGAGAGACTTAGTGTCTCAGTCAGTTAGGGCTGCCATAACAAAATATCATAAACTGGGTGGCTTAAACAACAGACAGTTATTTCTCATAGTTCTGGATGTTGGGAAGTTCAAGACCAAGGTGCCAGCCCTTCGGTTTCTGATGAGAGCTCTCTTTCTTGCTTGCAGATGGCCATCGTCTTGCTGGTTCCTCACAAGGCAGAGAAGGAAAACAAACTCTCTGGACTCTTGTTATAATGGCACGAATCCCATTATGAGGACTCTACCTCATCACTTCATCTAATCCTAACCACCTCCCAAGGACCCCATCTTCTTATGCCATCATACGGTGGGGTAGAGCTGCAACATATGGATTTTGGGAGGACACAAACATGGAGTTCATAACACCCTGCCCTGAGGTATCATGGAGCAGACACAGGCTATCCTTGCAGTGCCTGGTTCTTAATTCCTTGCAAAATTGTAAAATTAAGAAATGAACTTGTTTTAAGTCACTAAGCACTGAGTTTTGGTGTAATTCATTACATAGTAATATATAAGTAGAACCAAAATAGAAGGTCAGAAGGGCATTTACATATAACTCTGTGAGGCATGCTTATTCATCAGATCAAATGACTGTTTCAAATTATTTTATTTTCAATTCCAAAGTGTTTTTGGTATGCTTGCAAAGTGAAGCTTTAGCTATTGATGGGCTGGCTCCATTATTAAAGGCAGAATTTCAGAAACACTTTTATGTCAATGTCATCAGATGTTTCTAGAGGGTAATCATTAAAAAATTCAGTTAATGGTTTGAAATTTTGAAGACAATTGTCATAAATTTAATGAAAAAAGAAGTAAAATTTATAAAACAACATTGAGTTTTTTGCTCAAGGCAGGAACAATAGGTTTTGTTGGATTAACCTGTCTACAGATAAAAGTTATAAACTCTGGATGAAATACAATAAGCACTACATGAAGCCTATGGAAAGCATCCAAATACAAGCAGATTTTAGAAGCTATTCAGCACATGGATGAAGGAAACTACACGAGGATGAGTTTTCCTGTGTTTGTGGCTTTTAGTGTGAGGGCAGGCTCCATTCCATGCTGAGTGAAAAGCAAACTTGTAAAGAAGTCACAGAGGGCTCACAGCAGCAATTTGTAAACTTTTTATCTTATGGCACACATAAACTAATTACTAAAATTCTGCAGTACACCAACAAATATATTTTTTGCCAATCTGACAAAAAATAGGTATGACTTTGATTTACAAAAAAAATCTTAATAGTAATTACCTACCTTTTTTGCTCCAAAGTGACTTCTTTAAAAATGAGGTGCCTATAGTTGTCTATAAGAATTTTTGATACCAAGAATTAACTGATGAGGTTCAACCTTATTATGAGACATGACCAATAAGATGCAAATCTATTACATGACCTATATATTTATGGGTCAAGACAGGACATTCACACCATATGGCTATTGTTGTGTTGGTTGTTATTTTTTAAATTTGACAGTCTAAGGTAAAAGAGGTTAGTGTCCTTGACTAAATAGTCAGATATTATATATTTTCAAAATTCTTGTGGCACACTGGTTGAAAACTGATGGCCTAGGTAAAAAGAGCAAAAACGTTATAATTGCTCAAACCATGTTCTGGTTCAGTACTGCATGAGGAAAACACAACAGGTATTCTTAAATTAGGTAGTTGGTTCAGGGACACTACCATGGGAAAAAGATGGGAGAGAAATTTGAACCAGAGCTAAGGGTGAAAACACATGTGCAACTGGTCCCCTCTATATCGTATGTGCTCAGATATAAACTCAACTTCCAGAATTGAGAACTGACCTTAGACTTAAAAAATCATTATGTGTGACAGATTTTTTTTTAATGTTGGATAGTGTAAGTGAATATCTGTAAGTAACATCACTGGATCTAAAATCTATGCTTTCTCTGTAAACTTACAATTCAAAATTAAACACACTTAAAATAAGCTGGAGGAGAAAAGGAAATATTTGTGTTTTTAGTATCATCCTTTATATAGAACATATGTAAGAATATTTATATATATTGTATAATAACAACTCAAGGGACATACCTTTTCTCTGTAAATATGAGTATGCTTTTTTTAATCCTCACCTGAGGATATGTTTATTAATTTTAGAGATAGAGGAAGGTGGGGGAGAGAGAAAGAGAGATTGATATGAGAGAGAAACATCTATCAGTTGCCTTCCGTATGTGTCATGACCTGGGATCGAACCCACAACCTTTTGGTGTACTGGATGATGTTCCAACCAACTGAGCCACCCAGTCAGGACTGGGTATGCCTTTTAAATTAAAACTTATTATGTACTTTAATGATCAATATAAAAAATGGAATAATATATTCAGTAGGTCATAATGTTTGCATAACATCATTTTAGAACATTACAAAAATAAAGCAGTTCCCAGTTTTGACGAAGGACATTGGCTGACATTTCACTTCCAGCATGTTACATTCTGTCTTTATGTTTTTAAACAAAGGCAAAAATTCAGAATATGAAGAGCCAAGCTGCTCTTGTTGGCTCTGGGTATGCCTTGCTTTTTTGGGTCCCAGTCAAATATTTGACACCAGTTCAGTTTATTTTTATAGTGTTAATTTCAAAAGTGGGCATAATCCCCTTTATGTAGCTTGGATGTACAGTTCTAAATTCTCCAAAACTATGTCATTATTTTCAAAATGAAGATTCACCAACAAACCCTTCTTATTGGAAATGATTATGGTATAAAAGAAAAAGCAAGGTTTTAAATCAGACAGTTGGTTTTGAGTTCTGGCTTCATAACTTTTAAATCTTAGGAAATTAAATTTAGCTGTCAATTCAATGAGGGCAATTGAGTGAAAAATGGGATGGTAATACCCATGCTGTACTAGTCATAGGATCTAGCTAATCATAATCAGAACCATAATCACAATTAACTCATGATCAGGAGGTAAAAAGTAGTAGCTGTTGTAGAAGGAGTACTAATAGTAACAGTGCTGGTAAAACTGGAAGTAATGTTAATAGTACTTACAATAACATTTACTGAATTGCTTTTGATGTACAAGGTATTATTTGAAGTACTAGAATGTCTAAATAGATGTAATTCTTGCAGTTCTAGTATAGTACAATTCTTTAGGTGCTGAAGTGAGAGTGGGAAAAGGAGGAAAGGGAGACATCACATATTATTATGAAACTGCAGAGATAGAAAAGGGCCAGATCAACAAAAAAGTCTGCCGAGGTTATTGGACTTTATTAAGTGAGTGACAGGGCTCTGCAAAGGTGATTAAACAGGACAGAAAGATTTAACATGATTAGAAAGATAATTCCAGATGCAGCTTCAAGGAAGGGTTTACTCAAGTTTTCCAGATAAGAGAAAGTTTAGTTATGAACTAAAAGACTATGAAGTGTTCTGTCTCACTCAGTATGTCCATCTTTGGAAATTTATCTTCTGCTATTGGGATAAATATCTTCTTTTGTCTATTTTTCAATGGTATTTTTAGAAAAAAATTATCTGTAATATATTATGACATAGTGTGGCTATAATTAATTTTTTATATCACTGCTGTATAGTTTCTCAAATAATTTTTTAAACTTGTTCATTTAGATTCATTTAAATACTGTACTTTTTTAGTTAAACATTTGTGTAAATTCTATCTTAACGATCTTGTATCCTGGGATGTTATTAGTACAACGCCTACTCCTAGAAAATGAGAGAGGGGCAGGAGGAGAGAGAGAGAGGGAGAGGAGGAGACAGAAGGCAAGAGAGAGACAAAGAGAAAAGTAGAAAGGAAAGGAGGAAAAAGGCTGACTATGATAATAAATTACATTAAGGATTGGATGAAGCTTTGTGCTATAGGATCTGATGGGTCATTGTTATTCAGGCCCTTTTCAAAGGAGGTAGAAAAGATCACCTTTCACTCTTTTAGTTGATAAACTAATGCTGGTTTTTGGACAATTATTTGATCTTAGGTGTTACTGAAAAATCAGTAAGCTCCATTTTGGAGAAGTCACTTAAGTATATCTCTTGATTCAGCATTTAGGTGAGAGGCAATTGGAAAGCAAATAGTCAAACAACTAAAATCCCAACTGGGGTAGGATAATTAGTTACAATAAAATTTAAGAAGAACACTATAATCATAAGCCTGTTTATAACATCTTAATTTGTAAAACATGGCTGGGTACAAATTGGTAGTTAGAGAATAGTCATGGGGTTGTAAAGTATAGCATAGGGAATATAGTCAATACTATTATAATAACTCTGTGGGGTCAGATAGGTACTAGATTTTTTGGGATGATCACTTCATAAGTTATATAAATGTCTGATCACTGGGTTGCATACTTGAAACTCATGTAATGTTGAACATCAACTGTAACTGAAAAGTAAAAAATATATTTAAAATAATAAAATTTTTAAAATGGCTGGGAGAGAATAGAAAAATGCTAACATTTATTATACTGTGCCAAGGCTAAATAATTGTTTAAGTTGCTTCTTTCTTCCCTGCAATATGTTTACTAAGACCTTGATTTTAAAAACATAACAAAAAATAAAAATTCAAAAAATATTTTGTGATGATGTCAGAGGAATGGTGGCATGAGAGGTTTCCTTGGTCTCTCCCCTTGAAGTTAAAACAATTTGAATAGCTATGATTGAAAAAAGGATTCCCTACTCAGCACACGAACACATTTGAGAAATTCAGGCACTGAAACACCTGAAGGTGGGTGAGTTGTTGTGAACTGGGGAGGACAGAAGGGAGAAGAGTAAAGATGGGTGCCACAGATGCAGCCTGGAGTTCACTGTGGGTCTTGGAAAGGGTAGGAATCAGGTTGCCACCTGCACTCCCTGCAACCAGAAGGGGCAGTGAGATACAGCGAATGCTCCTGACAAGGTGACCAGAACGTGCTGCAGCTGAACACAGAGACCTGGGCAGGAAAGGAGGTTAGAGGTACTGCTATGGATGTCAGGCAGCCACCACTACCAGGCAGAAAAACAATGCCAGGAATGGCTGCCTCCTCTCACCCTCCCAGAGCTAGCAGCAGGGTTCAGGAGGAGCTGTAGCAGTGAGTGTTAGGCTACAGAGCACATTATTGGCAGCCGTGAGAACTGGAGACACAGAAGTAATTTTCCCTGAGTGGGAGGCATACTCTGCAGTCAATCCCAGTGGCAAGGGTGCAGATAACAACAGAGGCAGCTGAGGTTTAGCCATGAACGTTACTAGGGGAGCAAAGCCACAAAGGCACCACATGGCCTCTCCCAGTCCATCCCACTCCCACCCATCACTATTGCACTGGTTGCAGGGGACAGTTCTGGGGTTTCATGAGTTTGGAATTCCATTGCCCATCATTTTCCCTGACAGGGGTAGTGCCCTGAGACCGAGTAACCAGATCACAGAGGAGACATCCACCTCCCCAAAGAATACAGGGCATTTTTCTACCACCCAGGAGAGAGCTAAGAAGACATAGTACTGCAAGAGTAACTTAAAAACTTGCACTTCGGTGCCACCCACTGGAAAACAAAGAAAGACTTCTTAAGAACCTACTAAATAGAAAAGTGCCACTCAATAAAAGCAGATGCCATAGATGCCTAGGCAGAGAAGGAATCCATCACATACAATGAATAAACAAGGTAATGAGGAAACTCAGAAAGAAAACAAAAAATCCCCAGAAAATAAACTTAAAGACAGGAAATATGTGATTTAAATGACAGAAAATTCAGGATTAAAGTTCTGAAAAGACTCAATGAGATACACAAAAACACAGATAGTCAGTTTTATGAAATCCAAAATGAAATTAATGAACAAAGGGAGCATTTTGCCAAAGAGATTGAAACTTAAAAGGAATTCTGGAACTGAAGAACTCAATAAAAGAGGAGAGTGAAACAGTGAGCTTAGGAGATAGAGCTGACAAGTTGGAGCAAAGAACTGGTGATATTGAAGATAGGAATTTAAAAATAACAAAGATTGAAGAAAAGAGAGGCTTAAGAGTAAAAATAATAAAAGAATTCTTTGAGAAATTTCTGACTCCATCAGAAGGAACAATATAAGAATAATGGATATACCAGAAAGAGAAGACAGGGTGAAGGAAATAGAGAGATTATTTAAACAAATAGTTGCCCATACCTTCCAAAACCTATAGAAATACTAGATCCTCAAATACAAGAAGCAAACAGCACAATTAATTACCTCGATCTAAAAAAGCCTTCTCCAAGGCACATTATATTAAAACTGTCAAAAGTTAATGGCAAAGAGAGAATTCTCAAGGCAGGTAGGGAAAAGATGGTAGCCTATAAGGAAAATCCCATTAGATTATCACTGAATTTTAAGCAGAAACTTTATAGGCAAGGAGAGACTGGAATCAAATATTCAAACCATTGAAATAGAGAAATTACCAACCAAGAATAATATATCTAAAAAAGTTATCTGTTAGATATGAAAAAGAAATAAAGACTTCTCCAGACACACAAAAGCTGAGGGAATTTACCACCGCAAGAACTCCATTATAGGAAATACTCAAGGGGTTATTCTACCTGAAACAAAAAGACAAAAGGATACAAAATTGAGAGTACAATGACTAACAGACAGACAGAGAAGCAGGATATTGCAAACTTTTTTCAAAATAGATATTATTCACTTAAATATAACATAAAGTTTAAAAAGGAGGTAAAAACATTAAACAAGACAGAAGACAATAGCTAGCTACAATTCAGAAATAAACTCACAGCATAAATAGGAATACTTTATGACAAGAAAAACATAAAAAGAGAGGGAGTAAGGTCTGAATTTGGAAGGAAAAATGGAGATAAGGTGCATCAGAAGAAAAAGCACTACTGTATATATGACACTTTCTTTTACATAAATCTAATGGTAGCTACACAAAAATCCATAACTGAGACACAAACATACAAAAAGAAAAACAGCATATGGAAGCTGCTACTTGTTTGAGAGGATTTAGGAATACCTGAAGCATGAGCAAAGACAAGCCAATCATATGGGAAAGCCACCGTTACCAACTTGGTTGTGCCTATAACTTTGGTTGGGTGTAAATTTGACAAGTAGAACCAAACTAAAACAACAGACAAAAACAACAGAAAAGAAACAGTGGAGACGCAGAGATACCAGCAAACGAAACATGAAATAGCTGCAGTAAATCCTCATACATCAATAATTACCATAAATGTAAGTGGACTGAACTCAAAAATAAAAAGGCATAGAGTAGAAAGTTGGATTAAAAGCAACAACAACACCCATATGCTGCCCTCATGAAATACATCTCAGCTGCAAGGAAAAATATAGACTTAAAGTGAAAGTGTGGAAAATAAGCGTCTAAGAAAATGCAATCCAGAAAAAAGCCAGTGTAGCTGTACTGATATCAGATAAAATAGACTTTAAGATAAAAAAGGTAACAAGAGATAAAAATGGATATTTTATAATAATAAAGGGGGCAGTACATCAAGAAGACATAATATATTGCCCCAACTTATATGGTTCAGTGTGTTGGGTGTCATCCCACCAACCAAAAGGTCACTGGTTCAATTACCAGTCAGGACACATGTCTGGGTTGCAGGCCAGGTCCCTAGTTGGGAGCATGTGAGAGGCAACTTATAGATGTTTCTCTTGCACATCCATGTTTCTCTCCCTCCCTTTCTCCCTCCCTTCCCATCTTTATGAGTATAAATGAGTATAATCTTTTAAAACAGGTTTTATATACACACACATACACACTCAATCAGGGAACAACTACTAACAGAACTAAAGGACAAACTGACAAAACACAAGTATACTAGGGGACTGAAATACACACTTGACAGCTATGAATAGATCAAACAGAAAATCAATAAGGAAATATTTATCTTAACACTTAAGAACAATAGACATAATTGACATTCACAGAGCTTTTTATTCCAGAACACTAGATTATACATTCTGCTTTAATGCACATGGAACAGTCTCAAGGATAGACCATATAAGGGGCTCAAAACTAGCCTCAACAAACCTTAGAAGATTGAAATAATACCAAGCATATTGTCCAACTATGATGCTTTGAAATTGGAAATCAACTGGAAAATGAAGGCAGGAAAACCCACAAATATGTGGAGATTAAACAACATGCTACTAAAGAATGACTGGGTCAAATAAGAAATAAAAGGAGAGATCAAAAGATACATAGAGACAAAATTAGAATGACAATGCAACATAGCAAAACATTGGGGATGCAAGAAAATAGAGTCTTAAGGTGGCAGCTAGGTAAACACACCTTGCATTCTCACACAACCACATCAAAATTACAACTAAACTATGGAACAACCATATTCAGAACCATCGGAAATTGAGCTTAATGGAAGTCCTATAACTAAGGAATAAAAAAGAAAACACATCCATTTAGACTGCTAGGAATGGAAGAGACATGGAGACACAGAGACATGAAATAGGCTGGTCTCACACTCACGTGTGGTGGACAAAAATTAGGAGGGATATTTTGGGAGCAAAGGGATCCTAGCCCCACACCATATTCTTAGCCCAGGGTTCCAGTACCAGGAAAATAAGTCCCCATAACTTTAGACTGTAAAAACCAGTGGGGATTGAGTCAGTGGAAGAAACTGCTGGATTCCAAAGCAGTTCCTCTTAAAGGGCCCATGCACAGGATTACTCAGACTCACTTCCTCTCAGTTCCAGCACTGGGGCAGCAGCTTGAAAGGTACCAGTGGCACATGGGGAGGAACTAGTGTCTGGTATTGGACAAGAGCTAGGGGACAGCTTTCCCCCAGAAAGAACTGCTGGCAGGTGTCATTGTTTCTTTTCTGAGCCCTTCCCTAAAGAGTCACAGAGGTACAGGCACCACATCCGAACTCCATCAACTTGGCTTGCACTATTTGCCCCACCCTGGTATTCCCTGAGGCTCTGCCCAACCAAAATTATAGGCACAGCCAAGTTGGTAACGGTGGCTTTCCCATATGATTGGTTTGTCTTTGCTCATGCTTCAGATATTCCTAAATCCTCTCAAACAAGCAGCAGCTGGCCTCAGTGAGCTCCTGTGCCTCTTGCTAAGTGACCTCAAGCCTTGCACTAGTAGCAACTGGCCTTGGTTCACAGACTGGCCATGCTTGGGTACCTCCAAGCCCAGCGCAAATAGCAGCCATGTGCAGACAGCTTTATAGCTTATGACAAATGGCCCCAAATAGAACATAGGCAGTAAATGACCTTGGCCTGCATCACCCAGGAAACCTCTGTAGACCCAGTGGACAGCTATAGACCACATTGAAGCACCACTACCCAAACACCTATACAAGTGACACACACTCAAACGGTAGACACAATTGACCTCAGAGCCCTACTGAAGTAAGTCCTGCTCTGTGAACTGGGTCCTGGCACAGCTGATGTCCATGGAGAGTGGAGGTTGGTGATCACAGCCAGTTCTGTCAGCTGACTGGCCTGCATACATCCCTCCATTGACCTGTGAAGAACAATCAAGGCTCAACTGCAAAGGAGAGTGCACTCAGCCCACATGAAGGGTTCACCTCAAGCACCCAGCTTGGGAGATAAGGGAGGTTGTGGCACTGGGCCCTACGAAACACCTACTATATTAGACCGCACCACCAAGACAGGGAGTCATAGTATCTCTACCTAATACATAGAGAGAAACACAGCAAGGCTGCCAAAATGATGAGGCAAAGAAACATGGCCCAAATGAAACAATAGAACAAAACTCCAGACAGAGAACTAAACAAAAAGAAGATAAGCAATCTATCAGATGCAGAGTCCAAAACACTGATTGTAAGGATGCTCAAGGAACTTAATGAGGACCTCAACAGCATAAAAAAGATCCAGTCAGAAATGAGGGATACACTAATTGAAATAAAGAACAATTTACTGGGAAACAACAATAGAATGGCTAAAGCCAAGAATCCAATCAATGATTTGGAACATAAAGAACCAAAAACAACCAATCAGAACAACAAGAAGAAAAAAGAATCCAAAAATATGAAGATAGTATAAGCAGCCTCTGGGACAACTTCAAGAGGTCCAATATTCACATCAGAGGGTGCCAGAAGGAGAAGAAAAAGAACAAGAAATTGGAAATCTATTTTTTAAAAAATAATGAAAGAGAACTTCCCTGATTTGGTGAAGGAAATAGACATGCAAGCCCAGGAAGCACAGTGAGTCCCAAACAATATACGACAAAAAGGCAATCATCCAAACAGCATGGTATTTGCAGAAAAACAGACAAACAATTGAAACAGAACTAAGAGCTCAGGAATAAACCCATATGTATATGGGCAAATAATTTTCAACAAAGGAGCCAAAAACATATCATGCAATGGAGAAAAGAATGCCTCTTTAAATAAATGATGCTGAGAAAATTGGAAAGCCACATGCAAATGAATTAGACTAGACTTCTATTTGTCACCATACACAAAAGTTAACTCAAAATAGATTAAAGACCTAAATATGAGACTCAAAACAATAAATTAAATAGAAAAAACATAGGTACTAAACTCATAAACCTTGGTTTTAGAGAGGATTTTATAAATTTGACCTCAAAGGCAAGGGAAGTAAAATTAAAAATAAATGAATGGCATTAGATCAAACTAAAAAGCTTCTTCACAGCAAAAGAAATCATCAACTAGACAAAAAGAAACAACCAATCAAATGGGAGAAGGTATTTCTAAACAACACCTCCAATGAAGGATTAACATCCAAAATATATAGAGAACTCATACAACTCAACAACAACAAAACAACCCAATTAAAAAAATAGTCAGAAAACCTGAACAGACACTTCTCCCTAAGAGATCTACAAATGGTTAACAGGTATATGAAAAGATGCTCAACTTCACTAGCTATTAAGGAAGTAAAAATTAAAATTAGAATGAGCTGCCATCTTATATCTGTTAGAATGGTGATTATGAATAAGACAAGTAATAAGAAATGTTGGAGAGGTTGCGGAAAAAAAAGAATCCTCTTTCACTGCTGGTGAGAATGCAAATTGATATGGTCACTATGGAAAACAGTATGGAGCTTCCTCAAAAAATTAGAATAGACTTACCATATGACCCAGCATCTCCTCTTCTGGGTATCTACCCCCCAAATTTGAAAATCTTTCTTTGTAAAGATATATTTAGCCCTGTGTTCATTGCAGCATTATTTATGGTGGCCAAGACATGGAAACAACCAAAGTGTCCTTTGACAGATGATTGGATAAAGAAGATATGATATACATATTCAATAGAATACTACTCAACCATAAGAAACAATGAAATACTGTCATTTGCAAAAACATGGATGGATCCTGAGAATATCACGCTAAGTAAAATAAGATGCAAAAAATCAAGAACCATATGTGGGATATAAAACTGAAAGTAACAAAGGAACAAACAAGACAAGCACAAACCCATGTGCACAGACAACAGTATGGTGGCTACCAAAGGGAAAGGGGGGAGGACAGGGGTAGGAAAGGGTAAAGAGTGTCAAATATTTGGTGATGGAAGGAGACTGACTCTGACTGGTAATCATACAATGCAATATAGATAAAATGTATAATCCAGTTGTATCCTTGAAATCTATTTAATTTTATTAACCAGCCATCTCAATAAATTTAATAAAAATACTAAAAATGTTTTAGAACTGCATAGAAAGATTACATTTTTGTATAAAAGCTCTATTTTAAATGACTTTTCTGCTTTATAAAATTACACTCCAAATTTAAGTCACTGGAGTAGGGAAGGATTTAAAAATCCAAAATTACTTAGAGACTTTCTCTCAGAATTGAGTTATCATATACTCTTATGCATAAACCATCATAAGGTAAACAGTTCTATGTAGAAAATATACTGGAACTGAACAGTAAAATCAAAAAAGATAGAAGCACAGTGTAAAAAAAATTCAGTAAGGACAGCCAAACTTGCAAAAACACCAAGTCCCAAATGTTCATCTCCCTCAGGTGTGTTTCCAGGCAAGATTTCTGACAGTCCAATCTAATGAATAAAATTATTCAAAAGTGTAGAATCTTGGAGTACTCTGAGGCCATTCTAAGCTAAGTTTCTTTCTGACAGTACTCTGAGTAATTCAGGGAATTTGATCTAGCCCCAGAGGGAAGTTCTCTGGAAAGAGCTATACAGAGAGATCTAAAACAAGTCTTATGGGGTTGCAGACAGTGGCGGGGGCGGGGGGGGAGGAGTGCCTATGGGAAATTTGAATATTTTGAGGATGAACCACATCAGCTATGTTGTGTGTGGTATGGAGATGGTGTGTGTTTGTTGAAGGTGAGGGCAACTGGAAAGAGAAGATTAAGAGAGTAAAGAGAAGGATTAAGACTGTAGATTGTGCCAATAAAGGTAGAGAGGAAACTGAAAACACTAAATCAGAAATGCGAGGTCAATGTTTATGCCCACAACAAAAACCATTCTTCAGAATTCCTAGGAAGGAGTCTTCCTGTCTAATTTAATCATAGAGTAGTGTCACAGAGTGAGCATGACCAATGAGTCCTTGGAGAATTAAGAAAAGCATAAAAACAGAAACTGAGATTTGGAGTATATGAAAAAGTGGAATGGAAACTGTCCTTTTTGTAATACGGACTTCGTTCTAGTTTTCCGCCAAACATAGTTGAGCACCTGAAGACAAGACAGATGCTGTGTGGTGAGTCAGGTGGTATAACCAGACATCACCCTGGAGACCTGTGTTGGGGGAAGGACATGAATAGTGGAGAGGAAAAGCATCTTGAGATGGATCAACAGGAAGGAGTCAGGACAAGCTGTGTTAAATCAACAACATTTAGAACAAACAATAATCATGAATTTTTACAGGAAAGTGGTCCCTGCGTCTATGCACAGATATCCACAAGCTGGGGGCCTATGTTCAGAAATGGGGATCTGGTTCTTGTGATCTAAATTACTCAATATATTAACATGAGTTGTTATAACAAAGAACTCCAAATTTTTAACCCCTTAGCAGAAAAGAGTTCTATTTCTCACTCACAATGGTTTGGAAGAGGATCTAACAGCTCTCTTGAGTGACTTTTCTCTAGACAGTGAACTCAAGAAACTGGGGTACAAAGTAATTTCTCCTGAACCTCTAGTTTGAGTTAGATATTTCTATGTTGTTTCAGTTTAGCACAGGAGCTTCCCTCTAGTGTTCCACCCAGGCTGTGCAATTTTTCTTACTAGACTACGAACCCTTAAAGGCAGTAGCTATATTTTTAGTTTGTGTCTCAGGCGGGCAAAAAAAGAGGCAGAAAAAGAAAGAGGAAGTGAGACAATAAAGAAAGGAAAGAGGGAAGACTCTGTTACAAAGAAAGATTACATAGAAAATCAATTTAAGGAATTTACATGTCACTTGTTAGCAATAAAATAATAATATCAGAATTTGGACAACTAATAAAAAATACCATTAATTAAGTACCTCCTGTAACAAAACACAGGCCTGGCTGCCCACCTCTTTGAAAGCAAATTCTCGAGAGACAGGTGCTTAGGTAAAGGAAAGTGGTTTTCTTCAGATGCCAGCAACCTGAACAATGAGAGACTCTCATCTCAAAGTCCATCTTACATCTCAGTACAGGAAGGGGATTTTATAAGGAGGGAAAGGGACAAGAAGAAGAAACGGATCATGGGAAGAAGATGTAGATGTGTAGGCAATGTCCTTGCTGGTCCCGACATGGATCTTTAATGTCAACATCCTGGAAGTGGTTGGTTCTATCCAAATTCCTGCAGTCAGGTGACCTGAGTAACCTGAAACCATGGTCAAGGCCATTTCTTTCACAATCAAGACTGGAACTGCTGGTGCTTACAATGTACTTACAAAGAAACTGTAATTATGTGAGTTCTTTTATTCTGTTTGTTCATACATTATATTCTAATTCTATTTCATGGTAAGTCAAAGTAGTATAAAATTTTCATTGGCTGTTACACTATTATATGTCCAACTAGCACCAGGTATTTTATACAGTGTATTTCTAACTCATACTACCATAATTTGAGATATATGGTATTATCTCCATTTTTTAATATCTAAGGTTTAGTGAGACTAAAATGACCTTATCAAGATCACTCAGGTAGGTAGCATCTGGGATTAAAATTTAGGTCTGATTTACTCAAAATATGCATGTGTCTTAATGCTGACACATTTGAATTGCTAGTCTAGGTGTCTTAAAAGCTCTGTTGTCTAGAAAGAGGTTTGGTCCTCAGCATGTGGGTGAGGCTTGCAGAGTAAGAGATCCACTCAGATCTTGAAAAAAAAGACATAAATCCCTGGAATCAACTTGATCTTTTAGGTCAGCGAGGTTTTGCCTATTTATCTGCTTGATGAAAATCAACTCTAGTATATTTGGTATTAGAACTGTTGGACTGCATGTAAAGAAAAGTGGCTGGAGCTCACTGAAGCTAAAGAGAAAAACAAATTATAATGGAACAAAGGAATGTCCTGTAATCCTCAGGAAGAACATAGCTGAGCTACAGGAAGTACTGAGAGTGTGTTCTGGGATAGAAACTATTGAAGAACCCAGGTGGAAATCTCTGTTTCTGACATCTACTTTTCTCTGAACAGATGTTTCTTCTTCTTCTCTATAATTTGTCATCTCTTGCTTCCTGGTCTACAAAACCACACACTTTCCTCTTAATTTTACTCATTTATCATTAATTTCAAAAAGCTAGGAAATGGACTTTAATTAGTGTAGCCTACTCCTGAACCAATACACTCTGGCCAGGAAGGAGAGAAGTTATGTACATGAAATAGTGAAGTAAATCATAGTCTAAAAAAACTGACTTCTGGAAGAACCAACCTGGATCAGCTAAGAATGTGTGTGTGTGTGTGTGTGTGTGTGTGTGCGTGCGTGTGTGTGTATGAAAGAAGTGAGGGGAAAGCAATTACGAGGTCTTTGTGAGCTAGACTCTCTGAAGAGTCCACTACAATGACAACACCTCTAGCTTGTAGCTGAGAAGAACATAGGATTTGGGGCCAAGCAGATCTGAATTTGAGTATTATCTTGCCAACCCATGTAACCTTGCATAGGTTGTTTTACCTCTATTTAAAATAAACTTGGCTTTCCCTGGCTGGTGTGGTTCAGTGGGTTGAGCACTGACCTGCAAGCTAACGGGTTGCCAGTTCGATTCTCAGTCAGGACACATGACTGGGTTGAGGGCCAGGTCTCCAGTAGGGGGTGCATGAGAGGCAACCACACACTGATGTTTCTCTCCCTTCCCCTCTCTTTAAAGCTAAATAAATAAAATATTTAAAAAATAAACTTGGCTTGATTTTATTTATAATATTGAAATTATAATTCATATTCTTCATAATTACTGTGATTCTTGACAATAGAGTATATAAAATAACTAGCATACAGTGGGTGCTAAAAACTGTTATTTGTCATTATTATTTTCATGTATTTTCATTCCTTTTGCATGTTCTGTTTATATGAAAGTAAGTTCATCCCCCACCCCCCAAAAAATAACATGTAGGTTTTATAATCACATCAAAATCCAGTGAAATTCAAGATACTGTGCTATGACTATTATCCACAAGTTTAGCATGTCCAATATTTGAACATTGGACCTGATTTGGTAAACAACCTTGTTTATTTTGTGATGTTGGATACATTTACCAATGAAAGCTTTTCAGTGTGTTGCTGAAAAAAATGAAAGCATTAAACTCTCTGGAGACAGGATTTTAGAGTTTGTATATTCCCTCTAGACACAGTTTATCTTTTTAAAAAATAATTGGTGGTTGGTATTTTGTTTTCTCTTCTTTTGATAGATTCCTAAAGAATCTTGAGTTTCTAAACATCTCAATAGACATTCTGGAGTTAACATGAAATAAGTATACAAACATGATAGCTGTGGCTTTTTAAGGACTAACCTTTGGCTTTAGAACTGTCTAGAATCTGTTCCTAGATATTTTATCTGATTAAATGTCTTTTAAAATTATTATTTATTTGATATATTGATGGTCCGTATATTCAGACCACTTTTCTCTAATTTCCCCAATATGTTCTTTTCTTTGCCTGCTCTACACTGATATTTTGGTTTTAGTTAACTTGATTATGGTTGTAATTAAATATTTATACTTTCCGGTTTCTGCCTTAATGAGTCTTATGACAAAGTCACGTTAAAAATAAACATAAATCTTCTTCCAAAAGCAATTGAAAAGAAATATAAACCTTTACTAAGGGTCCCTTGAAAGGCATGAAAAAAGGAATTAGATGGTACCTTAAACACAAAACTTTCTAAGACTCCTGCTTGTCCAACATCCCTACCTTTCAAAAATCAACCTTATTATATAGGCACACCTTTTGTCCTCCTTTTTTTTTTTAACTCTTTCTCTGAGTCTTTCCACACTTTCTGGAATTTGGCTTCTTCACTGCACCTCATCTTCTACCTGCTTGCAAAACAAGCTATCTGTATCAGAAACCACACTTTATGGAAAGGGAGGGGGAAAGGCATTATGGTCATTATAATTTAATATTTTAGCCTATTATATAGTAATAGCCAGTATATTTCAAAGCACAGTGATAAATGTAATATATATTCCTTAAATAAAGTTTGAGAGATTAATATTTTACCTTCATTTAATAGAGAAGAGCAAAGTTCATGGAAACACACCCAATGCCTCATAATTAGGATGCACAAATATGATTTCCATTCAGATCTGTATGATTCAAACACTAGATTTTTAAATCACTATATATAGTTCATTACTTTGTAAGCCTTCATGTACATTTGTTTTCATACTCCCATTCAAATATAAAAGTTATAGAAACTATATATTGTTTTAATTTTTCCATGGCATTAAAAAATCATCATTTATTTAATCAATATAATATTTGTTATTGTCATTTTTTTCTTTGTTCTTATAAGTAATGATGCAAAAAACATCCTGGATTTGACTGATTATTTTCACAAGAAAAGTTCCTGAGTAGAATTAGTGGACCAAGCATAAACAATTAAAAAACAGACACCCACAACTTTTTAACATCCTTGAAATGCTGTTCTAATTTACCCTCCTTCTGAAGGTAATGAACCATTTGTAAGTCACAGCATTTCTTGTCTCCTGACCTGTCATTACTGTATATCTCTTACAAGATCCACCTGAAACATCACCTGTTTCCTCATGGATCATTCCAAAATGCAAAAGTTTCTTCCACTGCCAATGACTGAGGCTTCTGCAGTTTCTAGTGTTAGCTTCGCAGGAAGTTTAAAAACAATGAATAGAAACAATGGTTATCTATATTTCCTTCTAAAAATTTACCCTCTGGAAGGAAATTGTCTTTCACAAAACACCTTGATAAGCTCTGGAGGTATCAGGAGGGCCAAACTACTCAGTTGGCTGCAAATAGGTGGAGGAGGAGGAGGAAGAGGAAGAGGGGTAAGAAGAGGGGGAAGGGGGAGGGAAAAAGTTATTATTAGCTAAACAGTTCTCTTTGGAAAAATTTCTACACATCGTTTCTAGATACATGCATTTCAAACCCTCTCTCCTTCATTGTGCCCATTTTACCACTGTTAGAGTAAGATCACACTGTAATAGGCTTTGGCCCTGTACCTTCAGGTCAGAACGTTGGGTTCCTTGGTACAGTAGATAGAGGAATATTCCTGCATTAGCAGAGTTTACAATATAGTAACGGTAAGTGAAAGTGAACTAAAAGTTTTTACCTTTAAACTTAAACCAAATGAATCCTTAACTCAATGTTGCCTTCATCACATCAAAAACCACCTGACACCACAACTATATCACAATGAAGAATGTAGTAAGTTGTTTCATGCGATTGCTAGTATAATATGATATAGCATATTTTTAAAAGCTCATATGAATCCTTAACAAAATATTATAAAATTGAATCAAACAATATATAAAAATTCTAACATATCACAAGCAAGTGTGGTTTGTATTAGAATCTCAAGGTTGGTTTAATATTCAACATCAACCAATGTAATTCACTAAATTAACAAAATGAAGAAAAATTCTGCGATCATCTAAATAGATGCAGAAAAAACATTTGATAAAATTTAACGTTTATTTATTATAAAAACACTTCAGAAAATTATGACTAAAAGAACTTACTTACTTGGATAAAAGGCATCTAAAACCCCACAGTACTATCACCATACTTAATAGTAAAAAAAAAAGAATGCTTTATTCCCAAGATAGAGACAAGGCAGATGTTTTCTCTCATAACTTCTATTTGACATTTTACAGGCTTTAACCAGAGGCTTTAATCAGGTGAACAAGGCAGGGAAAAAGAATAAAAGCACACCAAATGAAAAACAAATAAAACTGTTTTATTTGCAGATGACATAATTATACATGTAGAACATTATAAGGCGTTTACAAAAAGTCAACTAAAACTACTAAATGAATTTAGTTAGAGCAGACTATAAGGTCCATGTACAAAAATCAATATCATTTCTATAAAATAGCAACTGGAAAACAAAAGAAAAAAATTTATTTCAATAGCATCAAAAATATGAAATAGGAATAAATTTAACATAATATGTGCAAAACATATACAATAAAAACTATAAAACATTGCTGAAAGAAATTTAAGAAAAATTCTAAGAAATGGGGAGATATGCCATGTTTGGTTATTGGAAGACTAGAATTTGTTAAAATGTTTTTTCCCAAATTGGCCTGAAGATTCAACTAAATCACAATCAAAACTGTAGCAAGCTTTTTTGGTAAAGACACTGACAAGCAGTTTCTAAAATGTCCATAAAAATTCAAATGATCCATATGGTATTACTTAAAAAATCTAAAAAAGGAAAAGCAAAGATGAAGACTTATACAACTTGATTTTGGGACTTATTGTTTATGAAAAGACTTATTGTGAAAACTCTATTAGGCAGGACAATGTGATCTAAGGTAAAGACCAAGGGAAAAGAATAAAGAGTATCTATAACAGGCTCGTAAATGGTAAATTTTGGACAAAGATATCAATATAATCGAATGGGGAAAGAGACTCTTAAACAAATGTGGCTAAAATAACTGAATATTTAAGTGGGGGAAAATGAGCATCATCTTCACCACATGCCATACAGAAAGATTAAACTGAAATGGATTAAACACGCTAATGTAAAATCTGAAATAATAAAATTTGACCCTTTCGCAGTCCTTCTTTCCTTTGGTCTGGTCCCACACAACTACTGATTTCTTAACACTGGATTAGTTTGTGTTTTCCAAATTTTTTTGTCAATGAAATCATACTATTCATATTCATTTCTGTCTACATTCTTTTGTCCAATAAGATGATTTTGACATTCATCTGTGTTTTTAGATGTATTGGCAATTTGTTCCCTTTTTAATCAATGAGCAGGTTTTTCTTATAGCAATATGCCATATTTTGTTTACCCATTTACTCACTGATGGACACTGAGGTCATTTCTAATTTGGGGCTGTCATGAATAAAGGTGCTATAAGCATTCATGTGGAAGTCTTTCATGTGAACAGATGTTTTTATTTCTCTCAGATATCTAGAAGTGAAATATCTCATAAGAAGCCCTTTAATTTTAATGTCTATAGAGGGAAACAACAGAGAAGGATGCTCATATAATGAACAGTTAAATAACAGAGACTTATTATGCATCTTTTATACGAATGAAACACTGTCATTTAGAGAGTATCTTTTAACCCATATATTTGGGTACCATCCTTTCACTCTCAGACTACTTTACCTTTTTATATTCTCATTTAAGTCTCTTCTCTCGTCCCTGGGTTTTCTTTTGCTCTTCCTTGCAGTCATCATTACACTGATGACTACACTTGAGAGTTTACTTTCTCATCTATTGTGCCTAATCGATTATTCCAGGAATCCGTATAACTAACTTAATTAAACTTGTGAGTGACATTAATACGAAGACATGAAACTATGATAAGGCCTTCCTGTTGCCAAAGAACATATGTTCTAGGGATATCTAGCTTAACATCTTGAAGGACTTTGTTTTCTGTCTTCATCCTAGCCACTGTGGCTGCTGAGAAGTACCCTGAGATAAACTGAATAAACAGCTACAGATTGACTCTACTATCCTGGTAGATATCGTTGTTACAGTCAAGAAAATTTTTAAAGTTTACTTTTTATTCATGGAAACTCTTTTACAAATCTTGAATCAATTTCTTATGTATTTTAATAGTCCATATTCAAAAGTTCTCATAACTATTTTATCATTTTTTAGTATTTTTCAACATCTCCATCTCACATTAAGTTCAAACTGACCTTTTACTTCTGAAGTGTGTGTTTGTGTTTGCTGATGGTGTGCGGGATACATGTTTGGAAATATATTTCCTAAATATTTTGTTTTGGTGGGACTAAGTAATGAAATGTTATTGAAGGCTTGACATTTGAGGAATCATTAGGATGTTTCTTTTAAAATCGGTATATATTTATCAAGCACTTACATGACAGTATGCACTGTCACATGTATCAAAGGGAAAACACTTTAAGACTTTTTTTCACCTTTTTTCCCCTCAACTCCCCAGGGCAGCAACTATAGTGTGTAAGTCTTTTTGTCTGCCCAGAATCTGCCTCCTCCTCGAGAGTTACCTCTCCCCCAGCTCTTCCCAGTTCTAAGGGGGCGTTAGTCACAGCACCCCATTCTCTCTGGCCACAACAGTACAGACTCAGGCCTGGCCAAGCATCATAACTCATTTTACACTTCACAATGATTGTTGTAAGTGATCTACAAAGAAATGGTGGAGTCATTCATTATATCTGATGTGTGAATGTTAAGGGTCTGAGAGAGGCAAAGAAAGAGGATGACGATCTTTTATGTGCGTTGCTAAGGTTTAAAGGTATTGGTTTAGAGAGACCTGTAGCAGAAAACGATTAAGCCAGCACCCATAGAGGAGCAGAGATAATGAGAGTCAGGGCACAGAGAGAACCTTGATGATGTCATTTGTCTCTAAATATACATGGGGGAACAACAACAACAACAACAAAAAACAGAATTTGTTTATTAAAAAAATTGTATATTTATTCTTATATGTCTAAACTTCAGTACCTTCCAAGTACTCTCCATTTAAGGCACTACACCTGTTCAGACATTTTTTTTCAACAGCTCAAAAAGTTTTTAAACTTATCAGTTTTGATGCCTTTTAATGCTTTTTGTTTCCCACCTTTTCTATATCTGCAAAATGTTTCACTTTGAAGGCTTTTTTCTATCTAAGGGAAAAAAATTTGCTTGGGGTGAGATAAGGTAAATAAAGAGAGTGGGGCATGGGGGTCACACCATGTTTTGGTCAAAAACTGCTGAACACTCAACACGGTGTGGGCAGGTGCACTCATAAATCACCCATCATGAAATGGGTAAATGTGTTGAAAGAATTTTCAAAAAATTCACTGAAACATAATGCAGCCTCTCACAATAATACCAGTTGGTACAGTGATACAGATGGGATCCTAGAACACTCACCTAGCAGGGGAAACCTGTATGACAAGGGGTCTGCCCTCCAGAGGACAATTCAAGTTTTGGGGGGGATCCCCCTCATAGATGTGTCTGATTCTTGAAAGACACCCTTGAACTCCCCACATATATAAACCATGGTAGTCCTGTTCCCTAATGCAGAATTTTGTAAGTGACATTGTTGACCACTTGCTAGTTCTAGAAGCTTTGGCTTAATTGAATCTCTTCTTTTTGAAATGCCACAGCTTCCTTGATAATGTCCTTGATTTCTTTAGTTGGAGGAAATTTTCATACTTTTAAAATGGAAGTAATTTGTAAAGATTAGTTTTTATGTCACTTTTTAGTTTTTATTCAATATGTCCGTTATCTGTATTTCACCTTCTGTTTAAAACCATTATCGCCTTGAAACCAGGGCTTGCTTGATTGCATCTGATAATCTCCCTACTATACATAGCAGTTTCATACAGAAGATATCATCTACCTAGGAAACTTTTCCCTAACTTCCTGAAAACCAGCTGAAATGATTTTCTTTTTTAGTACTTTGCATTTATTCAAATCACAGCACTCCTCTCATGGTTCAGAACTTTTCTGTTGACCCATCTCCTTTACTCACTTATAATTTAATTGAGAACTTGAAATGTGTTGATTACCGTTTTATACCCACAGCTTAACAGAGTCCCTAGAAACATAAAAGACACTTAATAAGTATGTACTGAATCAATGAATAAATGCAATGCAATTAATGCTATGTAAGGACAATGAGATACTTTTTAAAATCTGATCATTTAAAAAATTAATTCCAATACTCTTTTAGGTAAAGCTTTAGAAACACAAGTGAATCTTTAAGTGGAAAATTATTTGAATGACAAATTAAGAAATCATACAAAGTAGAATATTTGTTAGATGTTATCTTGTTGAGTCTTCTTACTTAGTCAATGAGAGCACTAAAGCCCTGCAGTTTAATGAAATACTTCATGTCACACAGTTCATTAAGGACAAAGCATCTCATTGAATTTCCCATTGCTCTCTCTATTATGCCATGCAACTTTTTATTTAGTATTGAATTGAATTATCTAATTTAGCAAAAGTATAGAGCAGTGATTTTAGATTTGCTTTTTCTCAGTGAAGGGGGAGTTGCTGTAGACTCATAATTTTTATATATCTAAATAAATTTTTATATAAATATATAAAAATTACCAAGATAGAATCTCAAAATAATCATATCATTTTATTTTGGGTAGTTACTAGTTATGATTCTGATTGTTTTCCTGTGATTTTACTCTTTTCATCATAAGCAAGTAGTATGCTTAATCCTTCCAACCCACAGATTTTCTATAGCTGTCCAGAAAATGAATGTATGTTATACCATTTTGATCCTAATTTGCATTTCCCTGAAGTTCAGTACTTTTTAATCTGTTCATTGGCTATTTTGTCTTCTTTTGTAAAGTATCACTTCAACTATTTTTCTCACTTTTGTATTGGGTTATTTGTCTTATTGTTCTATATGACTTCTTCAGGAAGTGGATAAAAGTAGTCTCAGAGAGATGTTTTGCATTTTCCATTACATGTATGTTACAGATTTGTGATTGTCCCACAGGTCTTGAATACTGCGTTCTGCCTTTTTCATCCTTTTCCTCCTTGTGCTTCAGTTTTGGAAGTCTCTATTGACATTTCTTCAAGCTCACTGATTCTCTCTGACCATGCCCAGTGTATTGATGAGCTCTTCAAAGACATACTTCATTTTTGCTACAGTGTTTTTGGTTTCTAGCATTTCTTTTTGATTCTTTCTATTTCTCTGCTCATATTCCCATCTGTTCTTTTACGCTGTCTACTTTATTCATGAGAGACCTTCGAATTTAATTATAATTCTTTTAAAGATTTTATTTATTTTTAGAGAGAAGGAAAAGAAGGGAGAAAGAAAGGGAGAGAAACCAATGTGCGAAAGATACATCGATCAGTTGCTTCTCACATGCCCCCAACTGGGGATGTAGCCCACAACAGGCATGTACCTTGACTGAGAACAGAACTGGTTACCTTTGGGTTTGCAGTCTGGCACTCAGTCCACTAAACCACACTAGCCAGGGCTTAATTATAATTCTTTTAAATTCCTGATCTAATAATTCCAATTTTTCTGCCTTATCTGAGTGTGGTTTTGTTACTTTCTCTGTCTCTTCAAAAACTGTGTTTTTTGTCTGTTAACATGCTTTGTAATTCTTTTGTTGAAAGTCAGACATTTTGCACTGGCTAAGAAAGTGAATTTAATAACCTTTAATATGAGGTTTTATGATCACCTAGCTAAGTATTTGACTGTATTTACTGTTTGCTGCAGCTGTAGGTGTCAGAGGCTAACATTTTCACAGGTATCCTTGTCATTGTCTCCCTATTACCTCTGGGATTCCCTAGAAATAAAATCTGAAACATACAGTTCTTTCTGTTGCATTCACCTGCTACTATAGAAGTTCTATTGATGGTGTGGTCTGGTTCAAAGAGAAGATAGGTATTCTGTAGCCTATGGTTTGGTTTAGGAGCCTGTGCTCCTAAATTGTGACTTTCACAAGTGATTTTCAGTGCCCTTTACCTTTGTTTGACACAAGAAGGGTATAGAGGACTATAGTTGGTTATTTGCCTTCCTCATGTGAATGGGTAGAGTAGGGTGCAGCTGGTATTTCTCTTCCCCCAGTTCATTTAAGCTCTGATAAAATCCCAGTTTGTTAGTCTATGATAAAATAGTTCTGTTTGTTTTTGAGGTCAAGGCTTGTTAACAACAGAATCCTCTGGAAGTATTTTTAAAAGGTTCTATTTCCCCTCCTCTCTGCTGGAAGCATGAGGGGTTTCCCCCTAGTTTTTATTATGAGAAGCTGGCAGGACTTCTGAAGGTAAAATTTATTAAAATGTAGGGTCTGCTAATATGAGTAGGCCTTCCTGGAATTTTTGACCCTCAGATTGGCCCCCACTGAGTCTCTAGCAATTCATCAACTACCTGCCCTGGAACTGCTTCCCAGGGAATTCGGTTCCTCGGTTTCTGTTTCACTAAGTTGTGATTTCTCTGAATTTCCCTGTCCATCTGTTCAATATTAGGGGCAGTGGTTTACCCTGTGACCTCAGTTCTCCAAAGAATCCAAAGGAAGGGTTGTTGATTTTCAGTTTGTTCAACTTTTTCCTTGCTATGTGGGAAGAAGTGACGGCTTCCAAATTCTTTACATGCTGGACTGGAAACTGGAAGCCCCACTCTAGGTACATACCCCAAGAGAACAAAAACTTCTGCAGATCTTTGATAAACAATCATTACCTTGTACATACTTCCCCACCTCCCTAGGAGAGGCATGCCTTGGCAAGAGGGCATGCCTCAGGAATTCCTCAAATAATCAGCATGTCTATAGCAGGGACTGTTAGCCTGTAGGCCACAGGAAGAATGCAGGTGAGGGTGGAGTCAGTGACCGAGCATTTCGTTTTGTTACTATATATGTATGTTCACAGCAGCATTACTAATAATAGTCAGATTATTTGACAGACTCAATGTTCATCAAATAATGAATGGATAAATAAAGCGTGGTATACCCATGGAGTGGAATATTTGGCAATGAAAAGGAACGAAATGCTGACACATGCTACAGCATGGATGAATTTTTATTAATGCTAAGTGCAAGAAACCTATCCCAAAAGATCATATATTGTATAATTCCATTTGGATGAACTGTGCAGAGTAGGCAAAAAAGTAAACAACAACAACAACGAAAAACCCCCAAAACAAGAGCGAGTCTTTGTCAAAACTGGGGTCAGGGAAGATAAGGGAAAAGAGTGGAGACAGAGAGTAAATGCTCACAGTTAATGGGTTTCTTTTCCAAGTGATGAAAATGTCCCAAAATTAGAATACGGTGATCATGAAAGAACTCTGTGAGCGCACTAAAGAACTGATTTGTATACTTTAAACAGTTGAACTGCATTATGTCTGAATTATATTTAATAAATATACAGAGGTTAAAAATTAAAGAAAAGAAAACACCCTAATGATTTCCTGGAGGCAGGAGTGGAGGGAAGAATTACCTCAAATAGACATGAGAAACTTATGAGGTTGCTGTAATTATCCTGGAACTGATATCCTAGAAATATCTTAATTGTTGTGATGGTTCCATGGATTTGTGCATTTATCACAACTCGCTTAATTATACTATTAAAATGGATGAAGTTTATTGAACATCAATTATATCCCCATAAATTTAATTTTTAGAAAGTCATATGAGTAGTAGGGAAAAAAATGAGTATGTTGACAGAGACATGGGTTTATATTATGGCATACATATTCAGTGGTCTGGGATAGATGACTGTTACCCACCCTGAAGTTGGTTGTTCTTTTTCTTCAAAATGAGGATAATAATTTACACATCACAGTTTGCTCTGAAGAGTAAATACATAGAATTTTAAAAGTGCCTTACTTATTTTATGTAACATAGGAGGGACTTATGACTTTTATTTATTTTTTATTTTTTTCTAAGAAGGTCAGTTTTTCTTTCAGAATAATTTGTTTTTAACCAGCATCCAAATAATTACAAAAATTGGAATCTTTATTTAGATGCTCTAATTGAAAATGAACTGAAAACACATGGACTTTACCTCCCTAATATCATAAAGCTCATATTTATATGAGTTATTGAAGATTTAAACATGATTTTATAGGGATATTCTTACCAGGAAATTTTTCTCTTTCTCACATGCAGTGATGAATGAATTTCTTAATGAAAACAATCATATTGAAACTTCACAGCCAAGTTTGAATACCTCTAATATAAATTGTTATATTAAGGGAATTATAAAGGTTCAGCTTCTTGGATAAGGAAAGTAATGAGAAATGCCTATCTGGTATCTTTACAGGTGATTAATATATGGTGCCACCTATACCTTATGTATCACCGAGACACCAACCTATGTTTAATGAGCTGTTATTTGTACAGATTGCAAAAAATAATGCAAGGTCCTAGGGCCTCTTGAACTAATGTTATGAAAACTGATCTGTGAATAAACAATGTCATCTAAGGGCAGTTAACTTTATCTGCCACTATGATTCTTAGATTTTATTCTACTGAAACAATTCTGAACTTTTTTGAGTTAGAAACTGAGATAAGGAAGTTATGGGTTCAGACACACTTGGCATTTTTGATCACAATTGCGGGAGGTTTATGAACTTCACAAAACTAATCCACGTCCCACCAGATTAAGAATTCCTATTATAAGGAAATTTGAACACCATTTCTCCAAAGACAGCTCCTTTTTGAACAGTATTTCTGCTCCGCATTCTTAAATACACTGGCACATTAATATGTGATCAACCTGAACCTAAACAGGAGTTTTTAATGTATAAAAAAACCTGTCTTTCTTCTGTAGACTAATATTTTTTCATTCAGCTATTGCAGTACAAAAATTGTTTTGCTTATGTTTGAAAAATTGTAAACAGATTCCTTAATTTCTGTGGTATGTCATCATAAAGCCTCACTAGCTAGAAAGTTTTTCATTCTTTTGAATTTTTGTTTTGTGTTTATTTTTCAGTGAGTCTTAAAAACAAGGTTTCTCACTAATTCAAAATAATATATGCACTCCTATGTTCACTGCAGTGTTATTTACAATAGGTAAGATTTGGAAGCAGTCCAACTGTTCATCAGGCGATGAGTGGATAAAAAGCTGTGGTACATTTGCACAATGGAATACTACTCGGCCATGAAAAAGAAGGAAATCTTACCCTTTGCAACGGCATGGATGGACCTGGAGAGTATTATGCAAAGTGAAATAAGCCAGGCAGAGAAAGACAGGTACCATATAATTTTATTCATATGTGGGATCTAATGAACAAAATAAACTAACAAACAAAACAGAAACAGACTGTCAGATAAAGGGTAGACTGACAATTGTCAGAGGGGAGGGGAGCTGTGGGCTGGGTGAAAAAGATGAAGGAATTAAACAAAAACAAAAACAAAAAAAGAAAACAAAAAAAACCCCCTGGAAAACCCTAAACAAAACTCACACAGGCAAACAGCAGTATGGTGATTACCAGAGGGAAAGGAGTGTGAGGTGAGGTAAATGGTGATGGGCGATGGAAGGAGACTTGACTTGGAGTAGTGAACACACAATGCAATATACAGTTGATGTATTATGGAATCGTATATCTGAAACCTATATAATTTTAATAATCAATGTCACCCCAATAAACTCAATAAAAAAGTAAAAATAAATAAATAAATAAATAAATAAAGTTTCTAGGGGACCTAGTGAGTTAAGACAAAGTTCTGTTGGAATTCCTTTCAGGAGCAGGTTCATATTATAAAAGAATGTCAAAAAGATTTCTCCAAAGATTAAAATAAAAATGATTTTTTTCAACATATTTTTAGCTCTGTGTCGGCACTCCACTAGATACTGGCCATGTGGTGGTGTGCAAGTCTGGACAGAACTCTGCTCTGATGACTGGCACGCTTTTTGTGCTTATTTACATACCTATGATTAACTGCAAGTGTAACGAGTGGGAAGAAATCACAGGATGGTTTAGAAGCATAAGACAGGTGAGGAAAGGATTCCCCAGTTAGAAGGTGTTTGACATGAGATTAAGAACAATTTGGTTTAATCAAGAGAAAGCAACACACCATATAAGGCAGTCCTATAACAAATCAATTAAAACTTTTTTTTTTAAGTGCTCTGTTGAGCTCAGGGTAAGCTCAGCAGAGCTTAGGATAAACACCTACTAATTGCGTTTATTATTTCTAAACAGAGAAGATTGGTAGTCCTAGTGAGAAGATCTTTCTTTTCTTTCTTTCTTTCTTTCTTTCTTTCTTTCTTTCTTTCTTTCTTTCTTTCTTTCTTTCTTTCTTTCTGGATGTATTTATTTATTTAATCTGTACAGGAGTGTTCATACCAGTTTTATTTATGAGTACCCCAAACTGAAAACAAAGTTGAATGTCCACCAATAAGTGAATGGATAAACAAATGGTGGAATATCTATACAATGAAACACTGCTCAGCAACAAAAGGGAGCAAGTTATTGATAAGTTAATATAGGTATATTTCAGAATCAATTTGCTGAATGAAAGAAGCCAGTCACAAAATTGTACATGCTGCATGATTTCATTTATATGAAATTCTAGAAAAGACACACTAATCCATAGAGGCAGGAAGGAGAGCAATGTTATGGGAACAGTGGTGGAGGGAGAGACTGCATGGGGCCCAGGGACACTGGATATATTCTGTAAATTTATTGTGCAAGTGGTTTCATGGGGCATACATTGATCAAAACTATCAAATTGCCTTATGTTGAAGCCCTACCCCCAATATGATGGCTTTTGGAGATGGCACTTTTGGGAAGTAATTAGAATTAGATGAGGTCTTGAGAGTAGAGCCCCCATGACAGGACTAATGACCTAATAAAAAGATACCAGAGTTTGCTTGACCTCTCACTTTCCCCCACGTGAGGACACAGTGACAAGGCAACCATCTGTAAGCCCTCAACAGAGCTGACCATGCTGGCACTCTTATCTCAGACCTCTAGCCTCCAAAACTGTGAGAAATAAATTTCTGTTATTTAAGTCACATACTCTATTGTATTTTGTTATGGCATCCCGAGCTGGCTAACATATCATTCATAATCAGTGAGATACAAATTAAAATGACAATGATGCAAAATTTCATGTCCACCAGATAAATAAGCATTTAAATGTTTTTGTAAAGTCGGTAACAACACAACCTCCTGAACAGAAGTTTGTTGTATCTCCCAATGTTGAAGTTTTTATTCCCTGTGGCTCAGAATTTTACTCTATGATAAACTGTCTAGAGAAACTCGTGCACTCAGGTACAAGACATACATAAATATGTTTGCTGCTACAATGTCTAATATGGCAAAATATTTGAAAGAACACAATAATTAATTATTCAAAAATAATGGTTAAAGCATGATATGTATATCCCATGAGATTTTCTGTAGAAATAAAATGAATAAACCCTTCAAACCCTTCCTCTCACTAGTGAACCATCTCCACAGGCCAGTGATGATCACCTTCACTTATTGCTCATTTCTTCAAATTTATATTCTCATTGCTACATATGTTTAGAAAAGTGTGTGGGAAGGATTTTCAAATCCAGAATCAAAAGAATTTCATCATAATTATTGTTTCTCTTATCTACGAATTTCTTGGCTACAGTCAATTTATTAAATTATTCTGTGTCCATGGCCTTACGGTGACCATAACACTTTCAGTTGTGTATAAATAACCCTCCAAATGACCTCCATATCTATAATTCTGCTCCCATTTTAGTTGTTTGCTAAGTTTGTTTTTATTTTTATTTTTTAGATTCAGTTGTTGATAGTTCTTTATTGTCATTTTACTGTTCATGGTTTTGATCTTCTTCTTTTTCTTAGATAAGTCCCTTTAACATTTCATATAATAAGGACTTGGTGATGCTGAACTCCTTCAGCCTTACCTTATCTGGGAAGCACTTTATCTGCCCTTCCATTCTAAATCATAGCTTTGCTCAATAGAGTAATCTTGGTTGTAGGTCCTTGCTTTTCATCTCTTTGAATACTTCTTGCCAGTCCCTTCTTGCCTGCAAGGTTTCTTTTGAGAAATCAGCTGACAGGCTTATGGGAACTCCTTTGTAGGTAACTCTTCTTTTCTCTTGTTGTTTTTAGATTCTCTCTTTCTCTTTAACCTTTGGCATTTCAACTGTGATGTGTCTTGCTGTGGTCCTCTTTGGGTCCAACTTGTTTGGGATTCTCTGAGTTTCCTGGACTTGTATGTCTATTTATTTTTACCAAATTGGAGAAGTTTTCTCTCATTATTTTTTCAAACAAGTTTTCAGTTTCTTGTTCTTCCTCTTCTCCTTCTGGCACCCTTGATACATTTAAAGTTGTAGAGGCTCCTAAACCTCTCCTCTTTCCTTTGAAATCTTGTGTCTTTTTTCTGTTCCAGTAGAATGTTTATTTCTTCCTTTTGTTCTAAATCATTGATTTGAACGTTGGCTTTGTTCCCTTCACTGTTGATTCCCTGTATATTTTTCTTTATTTCACTTAGTATAACCTTTATTTCTTCCCTTATGCTTTTGCCATACTCATTGATTTCTCTGAGCATCCTGATCACCAGTGTTTTGAACTGTGCATCTATTACGTTGGCTATTTCTGTGTCACTTAGTTCTTTTTCTGGAGTTTTGGTCTGTTCTTTCATTTGATCCATATTTCTTTGTCCCCTTAATTAAGCAGCCTGCCTGTGTTTGTTTCTGTGTATTACACAGAACTGTTTTGAGTCCCTGTCTTAGCCTACTAGTCTGGATGAATATAGCTTCTTTAAATCCTCGGTTGTCACACTTCCATACAGTTAGATTTTCTGGTAGTTCTGGGTGTTTCCTGTTTCGAGGTTAGTTGTGATCCTTTTTATGGTTGTATGAGGATGCAAGGAGTGTTTACCTATGCCTCCATCTTGACTAAAAGTCTCCATTTTTAATTTTGTGAGATATCTCCATTCTGCATTCCACAGTGGCTGGAGTAATCTGCATCCACACCACAACAAAAGGGTTCCCCTTTCTCCACATTCTTGCCAGTACTTGATGTTGGTTGATTTATTGATGATAGCCATTCTGAGAGGTGTGAGGTGGTATCTCATTTTGGTTCTAATATGCATTTTTCTGATGGTTAGTGACATTGAGAATCTTTTCATATGCCTATTGACCATCTGTATGCCCTCTTTGGAGAAATGTCTCTTCAGGTCCTTTGCCCATTTTTTTCTCCTACTCACTTTGTGCTTTGTTTGTTGTCCTTTTCCAAGTTCCTTTAAGTGTTAAGTTAGATTGTTTATTTGAGCTTTTTCTTGTTTTTTTTATATGGACCTATAATGTTATGCATTTCCCTCTTAGAATTGTTTTCCCCGTGCCCAACAGATTCTGGATTCTTGTGTTCTTATTTTCATTTGTTTCAAGTTGTCTTTTGATTTCTTCCTTGATCTTGTTGTTGTTGACCAGTCATTGTTTAATAACATGTTATTTAACTTCCATGTCTTTGTGTGCAGCAATAGTTGGGGATTTTACTACCCCATTGACTTCAGACAGAAAATTAACAAGGAGGTGGCAGCTTTAAACATCACAGAGGATCAAATGGATTTAAGGAATGTCTTCAGAGCATTTCACCCCAATGCAGCAGAATATCTATAGTTTTCCAGTGTACATGGAATGTATTCTAGGATAGACCATGTGTTAGGACACAAAACAAGCTTCAATAAATTTAAGAAGATTGAAATCGTAGCAAGCATCTTCTCTGACCACAATGCTATGAAACTAGAAATCAATCACAAGAACTCATATATTTTCAATCCAAGTGTTATGAAATGTATAAAGGTTTATATTATATTATATTATTTCTTTTAAAAAATATTTTATTTATTTGTTTTTAGAGAGATGGAAATGGAAAGGGAGAGAGAGATGTGAAATAGAAACATTGATCAGTTGGTTGCCTCTTGCACACCCCAAACTGGGGACCTGGCCCACAACCCAGGCAAATGCCTTGACCAGGAGTTGAACCCGTGAAGATGAGCAAGTTCTTTCCTTGTCCATCATGAAACTTAAACTTTAAAAAGCATGGGAACTCCAACAAAAGAACAATGGTAAAATTTCTGCATACTGACATAACACAAATATATTTTTAGAAAAAAATGATGCAGTGTCAAATAATTTTAAAATATTTATCTGGGACCTTTGACGCAGTAGCAACAGGATTGTGTTAAAATTAAGAGACTGACTCTGCCCTTAATACTGAAGAGAGTGGACTGCAAACCCCAAGGGAGGCCATTGCTTTCTAATTTGTTTTAGGAATGAACAAAATTTAAATCCTGGAGTAGAATCATCACAAATTAAGCATTTTCTGGGTCCAAGCCAGTGTTTCTCAAATAATAGGCATAAGAAGTCTATAAGCTAGATGCGTCTTCCTGCTAAGATGAAAAAAATTGTCATTTAAAAAAAATCAATATTTTAAGGTTACAGAAAGTTCTTGTTTTTTCATTTCCTATGACTTTTTACTTAAACCATTGGTATCTTCTATTATGTATCAACACTATATTCAAGTATAAATTGGCATCAGTTTCAGTACAAATTACATGGTTTGATTGTAATTAAAATACAATCTTTCCTATTGTTTTGCAAGAAGTACTGTGACTTTGGGGCACTCCCCCAGGTGCCCAATTTTGAAAACTATTGATCTAGAGCTGTAATCATCTCAGTCTGTCACACTCATTGTCAGGCAGAACTGGATCCCAGGGACATGGAAGAACATTCGTGGATTTCATATTATTGCCTGGTGTGAGCTTGCCTATCTTCAGCTTATGCAAATAAAAGCTATATCCTGGCACATTTTTATATCTCTAAGCAGCAAACATAGGCTTCTTCACTCTGCATGACATATGAGGACTTTTATTTTTCTTCTTCCTAATAAATAGTTCAAGTTCTCAGCCTGTGTAAAATCTGGATGAGGAGGGTGTCTCCTAGGGTTAGTCCAAGGGGGTGGTTACTTTGGCGGCCTAGCAATCTCCTTCCTGGCTGAAGGCCCAAGAGGCACATTGCACAGTAGCATCTTAATGCTTTCTGATTATATCAACATCTACTTTCTTCAGAAGAGCCACGAACTCTTAGGAAGAAGGCAGAAAGCTGTCTCTTTATTAACCACTTTGTGGGTTCTAATTTTCTCAGTTATGAGAGGTTGTGCATGGTCCTACCACCAACCACCCCCAGGTCATCTCTTTGACTTTTGAGGCCTAACCGTGTCTGACATAAATGAGGTTTGGAGTGTGAGTCAACACTGTACACCTTTACACAGAATGACATCAGAGGACTTTAGTTGGTTAAAATTGGGAGACAGTGACACACTTGTGGTTTAATTTTCCCTCCAACCCCTGAATGACTGTGTGCCATGGAGCAGGTTACTAAATTTTGTCAAGTCTAAAATGATTCACTTTCTGTCCAAAGTGTTTCCTTCTTCTGTGCATTGAAAGCTGACTCCTACTGATGCACTATTTAGGTAAGTTGTAAAATTCAGTTTAAATTCAGTAACAAAGTTTTTGAGGCCATGACTGTTCCTTCAGGTAGCTTTCCTGAAACACTCCTTTCCTGAATCATTATGTATTTGTTTTACAATTGCTATTCATTTCCATAGTTTGTAAATTCTCCATGACGCCCCACTTTTATCTCCCATCTAGTGAGAGCTGGGTCCCCTAGACAGACAGACCCAGTGGTAGACAGAATCTATTACAAATCTGTCTGCTTTGTAATTCCAGACAATCGCTGTTCCTAGAAATGCCATTAAAAACGGCAGTTGAGCCTGGGCAAGGCAGGCAGCCCAGACAGGCCCCTGACAGCTCATGACATTGCCCTTTTTGTTTCTGTAAAGTCGATTTTCATTCCAGAATGACACTATTTTCAATTAATTGTGCAAGTTAATGTTTAAGAGATACTATCAGTTACATTAGTAATTAAGATATATTGTGTCTTTTGTACTTCCATTATCTTTTGAGCATGTGATTCTGTTGGAAGGAAAAAAAGTAATTAGTTTTGTTCAGACTGATTTATTCATTATAAATATATTCTGCTTATTGTTTCTGATTCTATTATTTAATTTTTTTAAGGAAAAGAATTATGACATTCATCATTTAAAAAATAAAAGCAGTATAAGAGACATATTTTCATAAAGTCCTGAATGAGATCATGATCTGAATTTGTATATGAATTACATTTCCTGAATAATAGGAAAACACTAAATTGTCCTGTGTGCTAGATCTTTTTATTCTGGAAACCCTATGCAGTCATACAACAATGTGTTTAAAAAACAACTCTATTTCTATGTTGCTTTGACCTGGGTGGTCAAAAGGTTAAGTGGGCTTAACCTTTTATAGCCTTAGTTTTTCAGTCTGTAAAATGGGGTTAATAATAGCTACCTTTAAGAATGTTGTGAGCACTTCTGGCTAAGTTGGAGGTGTAGGTAAACTTGCTTCGCCTCCTCATACAACCATAAGAAAGGTAATGACCTATCTAAAGACAAAAAACAACCAGAACTGCCAGAAGATTGAACTGTATGGAAGTCTGACAATAAAGGATTTAAAACAGAAATGTTAACCCAGATGGTTAGGAGGGACAGAGAGGATGTCATGTGGCATAGTGAGGCAGTGGAGGCCAGGCAGTAGTGGGGGTAGCCTGCAGAACAGGCAGTCCTGCACTCACGTGCAGCAGAAAAAAACTGGGAGGGACAGCTGTGGCGTCAGCGATCCCAGCTCCAGGTCAAATCACACAGCCCTGGGTTCGAGAGCCAGGAAAATAAAGCCTCATAACCTCTTGCTGTAAAAACCAATGGGGGTGGCGCTAGGGCAAGACACTGCCAGTCCCTCAGGAGAGTCTGTTTAAAGAACCACAGGGTCCTAGAGTGTACCCAAACCAGCTCTTCTAGGAATCACCATCAGGGGAGCAGCTAGAAGGGCTCCCGTTGCTTATGGGAAGTGGGGGAAGTAACTGGGAATGGGGTGAGAGCTGAGCAAGTGGCATTGTTTCCTCTCTGACCCTTCACTCACATACAGTGCCACAAAGCATGTTGCATTACCCTGGTGAATACTCTATCCCATACATTATAATAGGTGTACTCACACAGGGAGTTAAAGCAGCTCTACCTAATACACAGGAACACAAGGAAGCTGCCAAATTAAGGAGACAGAGAAATATGGACCAAATGAAAGAACAGACCAAAACTCCAGAAAAAGAGCTAAGCGACATAGAGATAGCCAACTTATCAGACACACAGATCAAAACACTGGTGATCAGGATGCTCAGAGAAATCACTGAGTATGTACACAAAATAAAGGAAGAAGTGAAAGCTATACAAAGTGAAATAAAAATATATAGGGAATCAACAATGAAGGGAAGGAAACCAGGGTTCAAATCAATGATTTAGAATTAAAAGAAGAAATAAACATTCCTCTGGAAGAGGAATGAAACAGACAGAAGAAACAAGAATTCAAAGAAAAGAGGAGAGGTTTAGGAACCTCTACAGCTTTAAATGTATCAGGGGTGCCAGAAGGAGAAGAGGAAGAACAAGAAACTGAAAACTTGTTTGAAAAAATAATGAGAGAAAACTTCTCCAATTTGGCAAAGTAAATAGACATACAAGTCCAGGAAGCTCAGAGAATCCCAAACAAGTTGACCCAAAGAGGACCACAGCAAGACACATCACAGTTGAAATGCCAAAGGTTAAAGAGAAAGAGAGAATCTAAAAACAACAAGAGAAAAGAAGAATTACCTACAAAGGAGTTCCCATAAGCCTGTCAGCTGATTTCTCAAAAGAAACCTTGCAGGCAAGAAGGGACTGGCAAGAAGTATTCAAAGAGATGAAAAGCAAGGACCTACAACCAAGATTACTCTATTGAGCAAAGCTATGATTTAGAATGGAAGGGCAGATAAAGTACTTCCCAGATAAGGTAAGGCTGAAGGAGCTCAGCATCACCAAGTCCTTATTATATGAAATGTTAAAGGGACTTATCTAAGAAAAAGAAGAAGATCAAAACCATGAACAGTAAAATGACAACAAACATAAAACTATCAACAACTGAATCTAAAAAAAAAAGCAAACAACTAAAATGGGAGCAGAATCGTAGAAATAGAGATCATTTAGAAGGTTATCAGTGGGGAAGGGGGAGAATCAGGGAAAAAGCGTAGAGAATAAGAAGCATAATTGGTAGGTAAAAAATAGGGTGATGTTAAGCATAGTATAGGAGATGGAGAAGCCAAAGAACTCATATGTATGACCCATAGAGATGAAGTAGGTGAGGGGATTGTGAGAGGGAGTGGGGGGTGCTGGTTGAAGGGTGGCAAAAGGGAAATAATAGGACAACTGTAATAGCATAATCAATAAAATATATTTAATAAAAAAGAATGTTGTAAGCAACATATAATACAGGGTCTATGATAGGCCTTCCAAGGTGCTTAGTACATTGTTGCTATTAGTTTTCTTCTCTCCTCTCCTGTCTCTGTGACTTCATCCTCATAAATCTTCCGTAAGAAATGTCCCCATTTGTGCAATCTCTGATCGAGTCTAAGTGTATGAAAATCTATGACATGTCATTTGTTATATGATTATGTCTTATTTCAGTGGTTAGAATCTGGCCCAGTCCTGGAACATTACAAATATTATAGCTTTTAAAAATATATATAACTCTATTTTCTCAACATGAATAATTTTAGAAAATCTAAATAAAAAATGGTGCTGATGATGAAAGTAACCATCAAGTGTACTGACAAGCTCTGGACAAAGAGTACACTTGTGACCTCTTCCCACAGGCCAGCTAGAGAGCAGCACTTTCCAGAGAGCTAGCACTCACTTACAGGACATATCACATCCATAGTTCAACACACCAACTGTGGGACCTTGGGATGCTTTTGATATTCAGTTTTGTTCTTCAGCATAATGAAAGTTTTGATTTTGGTGGCCCTTATAACTGCATACTATTAAGGTTCTTAGATCTAACAGTATCCTGGGAGTTAGGGAACAGTTAATTGTATACCAAGAGTTTCTGTATTATACTATTTTTAAAAGCATGTTTATTTGATCTTCCTGGTTGTATGTATTCTAAATGAATGAGTGATTAGCATAAGTATAAATCTTCTCCTATGTAAACTATGAAGACAGATGCAGGTTTAAATTGGTTTAACTGAGAGAGAATGCTTAACTATTTGAATTTTAGTTCCAATCTGTTTAGATTATTTGACCTTTGAATTAAGCTGTGAATTTTCTAAGAAATTCTTTTCATTTAAAAAGTCCTATTACTGTTATACTTGGGGGAGAAAATAGTTTCCTCTGGAAACTTACTTCTACTGAACTCAGCTCTGAATTAGTTAATATTTACTGTGTCCAAAGTACTAAGCTGGGCTCTGCAGAAAATAAGAGAAGGGTAATACTGAATTGCAGCATGGGATAAATTGGACGATGACTTTTAATGAAAGGTCACTTACATGCCTTCAAATATACATCTTTAATTCTCTTTAAATATGTATATGTATATATATTTTTATTACTAATATATTTTTATATATTACATATGTGTTACATTTAATATATACATACACAGATACATATAACTTTATTGAGGTATAGTTGATATAAAATGAGCTGCACAAACTACAATTATTTAAAGGGTACAATTTGATAAAATCTGACACATGAAGGTATCTGTGAAATTATCACCACAATGAGGATAATGACTGTCTATATTGCCAAAGTATCCACCTTTGTGGTCCCTTGTCCCCCCTTCTTATCCCATTCTATCCCATCCAAAGGAAATTACTAACCTACTTTCCATCAATAGAGAATATAGTTTGTATTTTTCTAGACACTTGTAAAACTTAAACAGTATATACTCCTTTATGTCTTCCTACTGTCACTCAGAACAGTTATTTGAGATTATACATGTTATGGTATATATTAAGAATTCATTCCTTTTTATTGGTGAATAATATTCTATCATATGGCTATACCACCCAACGTTTTCCAAAGTGGCTATACCATTTTGCATTCCCACCAGCAATGAATAAAAATTTTTGTTGCTCTACATTCTTGCCAGTATTTGGTGTTGTCAGTGTTTCAGATTTTGGTTGTTCCAATAGGTGTGTAGTGAGCGATATAGCATTGTTGTTTTAATTTGCACTTCCCTAATGACATATTATGTGGAACATTTTTTATATGCTTATTGGGCATCTGCATATCTTCTGATGTCTGTTAAGGTCTTTGACCCATATTTAAATGAAGTTGTTTGTTTACTTACTGCTGAGTTTTAAGACTTCTTCATATATTCTGGATAATAGTTCCTTAGTAGATGTGTTTTGTGCAACTATTTTCTCCTTGTCTGTGGTTTCTATTTTTATTGTTTTGATATTGTCTTTTGCAGAGAAATAGTTTTGAATTTTAATAATATTCAGCTTATCAATTATTTCTTTCATGGGTTGTGGCTTTCGTGTTATATTTAAAAAGGCATTGTCATATCCAAGATCAGCTAAGTTTTCTTGTGTATTATCTTCTAAAATACTTATAGGTGTGTGTTTTACTTTTAAGTCTTGTGATCCAGTTTGAGTTAATTTCTGTAAAGTCTGTAAAGTCTGTGTCTAGATTCACTTTTTTGCATGTGGATGTCAAGTTAGTCCAGCAACACTGAGATTAGCTTTGCTCCGTTGATCCATTTGTCTATTCTTTCACCAAAACCAACTTTTCTTTATAGTAGCTTTTTGGTAAATCTTGAGGTCAGGTAGCATTGGTCCTCCAACTTTGTTCTTCTTCAATATTATGTTGGCTATTTTGAGTCTTTTGCCTTTCCATATGAATTTTGTGGATATTTTGCAAATATCTACAAAATAACTTTCTAGCATTTTGACTGGAGTTGAACTGAATTGATCAAGTCGGGAAGAACTGACTTCTTGACAAAATAGAGTCTTCCTGTTTGTGAATTTGCAATATCTCTCCATTTAGTTCTTTGATTTCTTTCATCAGTTTTGTGGTTTTCCTCATAAGTAGTTTTCAGTGAACATATTTGACCTCTTTTGACAGAGTTATCACTAAGTTTTTCATATTTTCTGTTATTGTACTGATACTATTTTAAATGACATTGTATTCTAATTTAAATTTCGGATTGTTTATGGATAGCACATATTAATACAATTGTTTTTCCCTTGACCTTTTCTCCTGTAACTTTGCCTAACTTCCTTATTAACTGTAGTAGTTTTTTCATATATTCCATTGGATTTTCAATTTAGATGAACATGTTATTTGTGAATTAAGATTATTTTATCTTTTTATTTCCAATCTGGAATTTTTTCTTCTTATTCTGCTGGCTGAACCATTGTGATATTGAATTGAAATTGTAGGAGAGGATGTCTTATACCTGACCTTGGGATGAAAGCAACATTTTACCATTAAGTGTGATCTTTGTCATAGGTTTTTTGTCGATGTTCTTTATCCAGGTGAGGAAGCTACCTGCAATTTCTAGTTTTCTGAGGCTTTTTATCAGATATATATGTATAATTTTGTTCAATGCTTTTCTGCATTTGATATTGAGATTACCAATATTAATTGATTGGTATTTGATATTGAGGTTATTATATTTTTTGTTCTGGTTTTCTATGATGGCAACTGTATTTATATATATATATAGAGGGAGATTTTAAAATGTTAAACAGGCCTTGCATTACATGGATAAAGAAGGTCATCTAATAATAATAAAGAGGTTAATCCATCAAGAAGACACAAAAATCTTACATATTTTACTCCTAATAATGGAGTTTTTAAAATACATGAAGAAAAACTAATAACACAAGGATAAAGAGGCAAATCCACCTGATAGTCAGAGATTTCAATATCCCTCTCTCAAAAATTGATAGAATATCTAGGCAGAAAATTATATGTGAGAATATAGAATATTTAACCAACACTTTCAATCAACTTGACCTAATTGACATTCACTGAAGTCTTTACCCAATAATAGAATATATATTCTTTTCAAGTGCACATGGGGATTTAATAAAATAGATATTTATGGCAAGAAAACAATTAATAAATTTGAAATAATTCAAGTCATAAAAAATTTCTCTAACCATAAAGGAATTAAATTAGAAATTAAAAATAAGAAGCTCTTCAGAAAATCCCCAAATATTGGAAACTAAATGATATACTCCAAAGTAACTCTGGTAATATGCTTTTTTATGAAATCTACTTTGTCTGACATTAAATAGTCACTTTGGCTTTCTATTTTTAAATATTAGAATTTTACATATTTGCATATTTTAAAATTATTTTACTTTCAAATTAGTCATGTTTTTGTATTTAAAATGCATTTATTTTAAGTGGTTTATGTAGTTAGTTCTTGCTTTTGGAGGCAGGTTTATAAAATAATTTTAAAAATTTATTATACTTGATTTTCAATATTGTATTAGTTTCAGATGAACAGTATAGCTGTTCAAAATTGATATAATTGACAAAATGACCCACCTCTCCACCAATGATGAATCTGATACTCATCTGTCACTGTACATAGTTATTACAATATTATTGACTATATTCCTTAGGTTGTACTTTACATCCCTGTGACTGTTTTCCTTTTTTATTGTTCTATTACAATTGTTTTCTAACTGTACTTCTTAATCACTTCACCTTGTTAACCTAGTCTTTCACCTTCCAACTCCCAATCAGGAAATCATGGATTTGTTCTCTGTTTCTATGAGTTTGTTTCTGGGTTTTCATTTTTGTTTGTTTTTAAAGATTTTATTCATTTATTTTTAGAGAGAGAGGAAAGGAGGGAGAAAAAGATGGAGAGAAATATTGATGTGAGAGCGAAATATCGATCAGTTGCCCCTCATATGTGCAAGACTGGTGACTGAACCCGCAACCCAGGTATGTGCCCTGACTGGGAATCAAATAGGCAATCTTTTGCTTTCTGGGATGACACTCAATCAACTGAGCCACACTAGGCAGGGCTGTTACTGTTTTGTTTGCTCATTTATTTTGCTTTTTAGATTCCACATATAAGTGAAATCATACGATATTTGTCTTTGACTTCTTTCACTTAACACAATACCCTCTAGGTCCATCTATGTTGTCACAAATGGTAAGATTTCATTCTTTTTACGGTCAAATAATATTCTATTGAATAAAGAAGCTGTGGTACATATATACAATGGGGTGGGCGTTTTATTTAATTAGATAAACTCAGGCTTTCAATTAGATCATCTTACTTTAATGTGATTAATTTTGTTTTGTATTTGTTTCATCTATTATCCATTTTTTTCTCTTTTTATGCATTATTTTGGATTGATTAAGCGTTTTAATGATTTAATTTTATCTTCTTTGTTAGTTTGTTAGCTATAACTCTTTCTTTAATTTTAGTGATTGCTTAGGGTTTATAGCACACATATTCCACTTTTCACAATCAACCTTCAAGAGATTTTATAGCACCAAACACTGGGTAAGAATTCCACAGCTCATACTTACTTTTCTCCCCATCTCCAACCTTTAGCTACTGTTGTCCTGCATTTCACTTTTACATATATTATAAACTCCACACCACATTCTTAATATTTTTGTTCGAACTGTCACTATATCTTTTAAGGAGATTTAAGTTATTTAAAAAATCTTATATACTTACCCATGAAGATCTCATTTGCAATGGTTGCTCTTTTTTGCACAGATTTATATTTCCATCTGTTATCATTTTCCTCCCACCTGAAGGGCTCCATGAACATTGTAGTGTGGGCCTGCTAGTGATAAATTTTTTCAGCTTTTATGTATCTGAGAAAGTATTTATTTTGCTTTCATTTATAAAAGATATATATATTTGTTAGATACAGGCTTGCATATCTGGATATTTTACATTAGATGCAAGACACTGTATTTTAACTTATTTGGCATTGAATAGTTTTACATTCCTATAAATATTTTACAGTAGATGATAGACATTGTGTTTTACCTTATTTGATGAGTTGGAGAGTTTTGTGTCTTCTTAAGTATACTTGAGGATTTTTTTGTTCTGGGTTACAATTAAGATAAGATGATACAAGAGTTAACTTACATGCAAACAGCAACCTTTTTGTATATTGATTTTAAGTGTTGTTTTGCAGGCCAATGCAGCATTTAATCTAAAGTTAATTTTTCTCCACGACTGACATAAGATCCTTCTGAGTACTTTGCCCAATATCTTGTAAGTTACATATTTTCCAGGTTGACTAGGAAGAGGCACTATTCTTGTCCCTGTTTGACCACTGGGTATGGTTCACTCTTATGTTATTGGGTAATTCTCCATTCTCAGGTATGCATTCACTGATGATTACTCAAGAAACTTCTGAAAATCTCTGTAATTCACTCTGTGCATCTTCTTTTCTATGTGAAAATCCTTGGTCTCCCAGACCCTCAGTTCTATCCTGTCAATTGAAGAAGACCGTTGGGCTTTTTTTGTGTCCCCACACTACACACCTCAACCTAGAAACTCTCTGAAGGAAGGAGCTGGGGCAATGGTAGGACTCACCTTCTACTTTTCCCATTTTTAGGACTCACTATCCCTCATTGCCTCATGTCCAATGTCTTGAAAGCCATTGTTTCATATTTTTTTTTCTGGTTTTTACTTGATTCTGGAGGAAGGCTAGATCTGTTCTCTGTTTCACTCATTTGACTAGAGGAAAAAGTCCATTTAATTGTATTATAGTATTTTTATGTTGATTACAAATAATGTCCCTATTTGTAGAACTGATATCAATTAAGTTTTTGTTGCAGTAGTAAATTATCCACTTTCAAGATCCCTGTGTTTCCCTAACATTACACTTCCTAGAATAAGTATTGTACAATATGCTCACTCTCCCCACTAAACACTCCCTATGGCTCTAGCCATATTAGCATGTGAACCCTCAGAGACCTCTTCCACACTGCCCTCTCTTTTTGGAACATCCTGAACCCAAATTTTAAGTTTATTCCTCTCACTTTCAGCTTAATTATCAGGTTCTCAGAAAGACCTTTCCTGATCCTTGCTTTCCCATTATTTTGATATTAAGTACTTTCTTTTTTATTATGATTTGTCTCATTTAAAATTTTATATTTACTTGTTTGTTTACTCATTTAACAATGATCTGGGTTACCCTAGTTTACTCTTTCTGTAGCCAGTAACTTAGTTTGTCTTCTCCCTTTGTGGGCCTAATTATTATAATTTCTCTATGTCTTGTAGGGAAGGCAGACTTTAATAATGTCTAATTTTAAAAGTGCATGAAGGAACAACAATAAGATTATACAGGAGTTTATAATGAGGGTATTTAATTTTCCTGCTTTAGGCTTTTCTAAAATTAAGGCAGTAGTTAATCTGAGACATAAAGGATGAGTAACAGCTAGCAAAGTGATAGAGGAAAGAAAGAATTCCTATGCTTAGCCTGGGGAAAAGAGGTGTGATGTGAAAGCAAGGTGGGGTTAGAAGGAAAGGGGATAAGTGATACAGTCACTTTGATACGCTTGAACTGTTGCCCCGTCTAAGAAAAATCCATCATAATCTCTATTGCTTTGGAGTTTAAAGGTAAGAAGGGGAATCAAGGTGATAATTAAAGTCCAGGGATTCTGACACAATATCAGGAAGGTCTTTCTAACATCTAGAACTATCCAAAAACCAATTGCCCTTAAATACAACAATTTTTCTGAAATTGGAGATGCACAAATAAAGATTGTATGACTATTTATTCAATGATTATGGGATGAATACTTGCCATACACCAAATTTCTATTCCTGGTTCGAAGAGAACAGGGATATTTAAAAACAGTCCCGGTCTCTATCCTTAAGCTTAAAATCTAGGAAGTATCAGTTTAAATAAAGCGGCAAGGCCTTGCATTCAGTATTTCTCATTTGAGAACTGTTCTGAAACATCTTTGTGTTCCTCAAGGTGGCTTGCAGTAGTAAGCTTTCCTTGAATGATGGAAATAGTTTATGAATGAACACTAGATTTCAGTATTTCTCACTTGTGTGTTATTTTGTCTGAAACTTTCCTTTATACCTCCTCCTTTTACCTTCCTAACTAATACTGACCCTGTCAGACTCAGTTCAGATGTCTCCTCCTTTAGAATGTGTTCCCTGGAAAACTGTTGATACCCCTAGCATTTTAGTGTTTCTTCTTTGGCCAGTGCTGGCATACGGTCATACTGGGAAGCATGATCTGCCATCATTTCAAAATAAACTCTTTACATTTTTTAGATTTGTTTATTTTTAGAGAGAGGGGACAGGAGGGAGAAAAAGAGGGAGAGAAACATCAGCGCGTGATTGCCTCTTGTGCACCCCCTACTGGGGACCTGGCCTGCAACCTATTTGGGAATCGAACTAGCTACCCCTTGGTTCGCTGGCTCACACTCAATCCATAGAGCCACACCAGCCAGGGCTTTAAACTTTTGTTAAGCTTTTATTTGAGAATAGGAGAGACTGAAGTAAGGATAAAGACATATGACCCTTCTCATGTCCACTGACATTCTTCTCGCTTTCATTGCCACCAACCCCTACTTTATTTCTCCAATATAAAAAGCTCTAATTTTATAGTCACCTGACCACAACCTCCATTGTTTGAGAGATCAGCTTTTGAATTGTTTAGATGAAACCTCTTCTGCCATCCAGAATTCTATAGCCTCCAGTTACTGTGCCAACTGTTTTCCCTTTATCTGCCAGGATCCTGCTCTTCCCTCCTTACGGATCTAGCACACATTCTGTAGTCCACTGTGCCCAGCACTTTTCTCCTCTCTATGCTCCCTTGCCTCTTCGCCCAGCAAAGCATCACTCTTAATTAATAAAATTCTCTCCTTGGGTTTCTGGCTCCATTCTCCTAAAATTCACTTAAGTAAAACTGCAAAAGCAGAGATCTTGTCCTATGATTCATGACTACCTGTTTTAAGTGTCTCAACAGAGCCTGGCTGTATTCCTGTGTTTCTCTAATTAGCTGTCTCTCCTACTTTCTAAAACTACTATTTTAAAACTTCCCCATTCTCCTTAAACTTCTGATATCTTGGCTTGCTTCCAGCGATTTCATCCAGCGAAACTCTCTATTTTGCAGAAAAATGTGGAAGCCATCGTAATGGGACCATTTTGACTTTCTGTTTTTAAATTTATAAATCTCCCTGCATCCCCATCATCCTTTTCTCATTCCTTTATGTTAAAGGATATGTCTCTCCTCCAATTAAACACTCCCTGTGTTACGGATCTCATTCTTGTCTATGTTTTTAGGCAAATTTCCTATCTGCTGGTCTGTTTATATCTTCTTTTCTAATTTTTGTTCTGTATTATTTACCTTTCTATTGGATCCTTTATAACAACATTTAAATACATTCTCCCATAATTTAAAAAAATAAAAAGAATCCCTGGGTTTTCTCAGCCCTGTCAGATACTATTCAAATTCTCTTCATCCCTTTATAGTGAAACTTCTAAAAAATTCCCAGTTTTATTTTTTTGTTCTCTATTGATTTCTCAGTGTCCTCACTTCTGATTTCTACCACTCAGTGAAAACTACTTCTGCTAAGCTCTACAGTGACCCCCGTGTCAATTACAGATGTTTTCAACCCTCACGTTATTTGACTTTTCAGTTGCTCTCCATATAGTTGATATTTCATTTCCAGGGTACCATCGTTCCTTGGTTTCTTGACTCTAAGTGCTTCGGTGCCACCTCTACTCCCACCAGCCTCTGCTACTTCTCTGGTTACTTTTTAGTTTCCTTGTTTTTTCTTCCTCTTATCTGGAATATATTGACTATCTTTAGTGTTTTGTCCTGGACCTTTTCTTATTCCCTTTTCCTCCCTTCTCTTCTCTTTTTTCTTTCTATAGTTTCTACCTTGACAACTCAATCTGCTCCAGTCATTTTATTTTAACATTCATGTTAATAACTCCTAGCTTTATAATATCTGTAAGATAATATATATTATATATCCAAAATATCTCTATTAAAATTTAGACCTCTGCATCCAAATGTTATTCAACATTTTCCTAGGATGTTGCACAGGAAACATAAACTCATTATTCTAAATTGAAATAATTACCCCCCGTTCTCCAAAGTGGTTACTCCTCTGGTATAACCCAGCTTAGTGTATGTCATCTGTATCTTCTAGTTGCCAAGGCCTGAGAATATGGAGTGACCTTTGAAATCTCACATTTCTTCAACACCAATATCCAAACGAATCACGATTTTGGTTGAACCTAGCTCCTAAATGTATCAAAAATATATCAATTTATTTCCATTTTAGCTATTAACACCCTGTTAAAATCACTATCATCTTTTATCTGTCTTCTATGATACTCTGATCTGGGCTCCTTATATCCATAATTGTCACCAACAAATTAATCAATGACACAGTAATGTTTTCAAAGCAAAACTGATCACATTGCATCCTTACTTAAAGCCCTTCTATCTCTTCTAGTCTATCTTTGTACAGAGTCCAAAATTTATAATATGTTTGTCTTTAAGGTTTTAAATGCACTGAATTTATCTACCTCTCCGCTCTCATTTTGCACCACTTTCTCCCTCACTCTGGGTGCTACTGCATCACTGGCTTGGTTTCAAGAACTTAATTGGGCCAAGAACTCTATTCCACCACAGGGATTTGCTCGTGCCGTCTCCTCTGCCTGGTCTCCCCTCCGCTCCCACTCCTCTTTGCCGGGCTGGAGCTCTTCAGCTCTCAGCTTAAACGTTCCTTCGGAGTGCTAGGGAAGGTTCCTGTCCATGTCAGGGAGATGGACTAGAACAGCTTTGCTTGTTTTATATCTTATATCGTTGTCTGCCTTCCTTGGGAGCACTTCCCACAAATGCAATTACTTATTTAGTGTTATATTTATTAATATGGTCTCTGTCTTTCCCCTTAGCTGTAAGTTCCAGAAGGATAGGGATTTTGTCTGTCTTGGTCATTTTTCTTTAACTTTGATCCAACATGGTGCCTAAGAGAAAATATATTGCTCAATTAATATATCTTGGATGATTTTCTAATGTTATAAGATGGATTGGAAAATTTATAGAATCGCAAAACTCTACAACCAGAAAATGCCTTTGTAATCATCTAGCCCGTCCTGTTAATGCTATAAATTAAGAATTGGAAGCACAGAGTGGTTCATTACTTGTCTAAAGTAAAAAATAAAATAAAATTTAGTGGCAGGGTCAGGACGCAGTGGAACCTAAGTCTTCTAACTCCATACTCATTGCTCTGTCTAATATATTAAACAGATTCCTGACACAGCATTTTCAGTTTTGCAATCTGATTTTTCACTTACTGAGTAAAACAATACCGTATCTAGTACTAATGAGCTCAAAGGAAGAACTGCGTTGTGATAATAACAGGAAAATGAGTGACAGCTTTTCCTTTCATTGTGTTGAGTATTGTGGCCCAGTTATATTATTTGTGTTCTCCACATTTACTCTTTATTTATATTCTCTTAGTAACCATATCAATGAATGCTGCCACTCAGATAATTATCAAAAGTAAATCTGGACACTTTTCTTGTTTAGATTAAGTTTCTGTGGAACAGGTTATTTGAGGATTTATTTCTGTGTGACCTCATAATATTTTGTAATACTGCACTGCAGTGTGGAATTTGCCACTGAAAATTTGGCTGTGAGTTCATAAAAATATAAAAAGGAACTTTTAAATCTTTTACAAACAAGCACATCTTCACACTTACCAAACACTTAGTCTATTTTGTTCTAAATTTGTTGTTAAAATTAATGATTAGAATTTTCTAAGACAAGTAAATAGAGATCAAGGGCATTTTTCATTGAGACAGGGCAAATGCGAGAAGTAATTCAATTCAAATCTCGATGAGAAAGCACAGACCTGGACACTAAGGAAACAAGTATAATTAATTGGTAATGTAGGCTGAATTAACTTTCATTTAAAAAGCTATTTGAATCATGTAAACATTCTTACTTTGCTATTGTTATTATGTGAATTACTTGACTAATTTATGTAAGAAATATGCATTGAGTACCATGTCAGGCAATAGGATAAATGTTTAAAATATGGAGATTAAGATACAGTCACTGATTTATCAATAATTTAAGATGTAATAAAAAACTTTTAGGATATGAATATAGCTGTGTTTCTTAATATTAAAAACATTCCTCCATTATAAATTCAAACTTTTATAAGCCAATTATAATACTTAGGATATAAACTAAGATACTGTAACATAAAAACTCCAAAAATAAAGTAAATCCATCAGGGTGGTAGATTTTTTTTTCTCTTATATAGAAATCCATCCACTCTTGGCTAGCAGGGATTTTGCTCCAGATCATTTATTTAGGGACACAGTTACTCCTATTATAATGCTCAACTATCTCCTAGAGTATCATCCTAATTCTCCTGCTAAAAGATAGTTGATTGTCTCATCTTTGTTTCAGTTCTATAAAGGGGAAAGAAAGAGAAAATGAAATGTAAGCATTTTTCTTTTTAATGGGTGTAACTATAAGGTTCAACACATCATGTCAATTAACATCTATTTGTCTAGAACTTGCCCACTTCTCTCTTAAATGTAGTCTAGGAAATGTAGTATCTTTCTGAGTAATTCTATGCTTAGTTAAAACTCTGGGGCTTCTATTATTAAGCAGACTAAGAGAATGAATATACATGGACAGTTAACAGTCACTATCACAGTTTTGCTTTCTAGCCACCTAGGTATCTATGCCTCCTCCTTTTTCCTCCCAAATACACTCAAACCTTTTTTAAAGGGAGCCCACCTAAAGTCCTAACCAGAAATCCTATCCTGTGCAGCTGAAAGTCCAGGACCCGAGTGTGATGCAGTCAGCTGTATCAGGCCTGGAAATAGCTCTTTATGATACGACAACCCATCAACTAATCACAAGTTATATGTCTTCCCCTACCCAGAGTAAGAAAAGGATAACTGAATTTAAAACATTTCAGTTGTGATATCCTGAGAAAGATACAATATCATCTAGGGAAGTTTTCGGTCAAGGATAGATATGATGGAATATTATTAAACCATAAAAAGGAAAAAGTTACTGACCTCTACAATGTGGATGAACCTTGAAGACATTATGGTGAGTGAAATAAGCCAGACACAAAAAGTTAAATGTTATATAATTTTGCTTATATGAGGTACCTACGATACTCAAACTCATAGAGGAAGAAAATAGAATGGTGGTAACCAGGTGCTAGGGGGAGGGGGAAAAGGGAGAGTTAATAGTTTAGCAGTCTCAGAATTTCAGTTTGGGAAGATGAAAAAATTCTGGATAGATCACGGTGAGGTTGCACAACAATGTGGGTATACTTAATGCCACTGAGCTTACATACTTGAAATGGTTAAAGTGATAAATTTTAAGTTATGTACATTTTACCACAATATTTTTTAGTAAAAAAGAAAAAGCGCCCTCTCCTGAATGTAAAGAATGGAAAGTTCAAAGTAGATTTTGGTCCATAGTAAATGTTAAATTCTTCTGGGCAGGAATTGAGAAAACTTCCTGCTGGTGAAATAAGTACCTTGGTAAATTCATCTGCTTATTTCTGACCTGTCTCCCTTGTTCATGGTTCCTTTGGCTTTTTGTTTTGTGTGTTTGGAAATATTTTCCCTGTCTACCATCCATATCAAAAGGGCAAGAAAGAATGCATTCTATTTGGGACAACTTTGAGGAACTGAGTATCATGTTAGAGATTTAACAATCATAGGTTCTGATATATCACCCTTGTGATTTCTTTGCTAAGAAAATTCCTTCCTTCAAAACTTCAGCAGCCCTTTTGTCTATTTGCTTTTAGTCAGTTTATAGAACAACCACGCTCAAAGACCTCTTTTCAGCAAATTTCCTTAGAGCCTGTAAGCTCTCGTCTTTAATGTATTGTCTCCTCTGCTCTGTTCACCTCCCTTTCCCTTACTTTAATATCAGCTAACTTAATACCATGTAAAACACAGTTCTGGGACTTCTGTTGGGGAGCCAATAATCTTAAACTGATCTTTGCCCCTGGGCTGGCTCTGATGACAATCTTATGTCATGCTGTTTAGGAAATATAAGAAGTTGACTTTCCAACCCTCTGAAGGCCAAAAATAATAGCATTTTAATCCATTGAATTGCATGTCACAGGCAGAAATTATCCATTAGTAAAGCTACATTCCCTTTCATTTCCTTTTGCAAAAGGGCCACTTCTTGTCTAACTTTATCTCATGTCTGTAAAGCACTTTGATAAAAATTTCAAGTAGCAGCCAACATACACCATATCTGAGTTGGTTTTTCTTTAGTATATTCCCCTAGAGCTACAAGCTTGATAGTAAAGTGATCTATTTCCAAGTTAGTATGCATTTTCAAACCCCATAACAAGGGTATGTACCTCTTTCTAGCCTAAGTATGATTTTGTCTACCTGCCTCACAACTTGCTAAACCAGTGCACATATTTTGATTTTTATGATGACTGTATTCCACTTCCAGGAGCAAATTTCTATGATAATACAGTCCAAGCTAAGCACATGTAACCTAAATTATAGTGCTTCACATAAAGCAGAATTTTTATTTCTTTCTCTCTCAACAGCCAAGAAGTGAGCCATATTGGGGGAAGGGTGGTAAGCTATGATTTACCCACAAAATTATCCAGATTCTTTGGATCTCATTTTTTTGTTTCACTTATTGTCCTTCCTTTCATGTTTTAAGCATATTTCCAGAATGTGGAAAGGGGAAAAAAGAACATGGGATGCAAGCAATTTCCTTTGTAACAAGGATGTACATATCCCTTCTGCTCACATGCATTTGTCAAAACATGGCCAATGCCTACTCCTGGAGACAGGAGAGGCTAGGATGTGTAATTGCTACCTGGGCACCTATGACCCAGCAGGAACTCAGGAGGATTTATTACCAAAATGAAGAAGAAGCGAATAGTAAAAGTTTGTAGACTCAGTTGCTCCTGAGAAATCCCACCAATCTGGAGACACTTGTGTAGTAAATAATTGCATCGCAGTGTAATATTTTGACACATGTAGATTTGAACTAAGGACTACAAAAGGTCAGAGGAGGCATAGTGTTGGCTTTTGATTCAAAAGAGACTCCAGGAAAAAAATTGATTGAACTTGAAGAAAAGGCCAAAAATAATTAGGATCCAAAGTTTTCCTCTTAACCAAAAGTTTCTTTTTTAAAACACAAATATGAAGCTCTATGATGTAAGATCATTCTGTTTGTTAACATTTGATAACTCACAATATTTTTCTCAGATATTAATTACTTCTAATGAGCTAGGCTCTACATAACTGTAAATGTACATGCCGACATTTAAGTTGCTTTGTCAACATAAATAGGAGTGATTCAATATGTGAGAATAAGAATAAATACAAAAAATACTTTGACATGTCCAATCTCAAATTCTTGGAGAGTAAGACAACAGTTTGTATGAAGGTTAAATTGCATGGAAAATTGTTGAGAAGGAGGTAGACAAGACAAAAGTCGATTTCTTTTTTTCCTTTTATGTTCCTGAACTTGTTTTCTATCAGATCTAACCTAAAACCATTGCTAATTAGAATAATATTTGATGAGTGTTGATTTTTCATTTTGAAAATAACCTGAACTGTTTTTGCATGCTAGATTTTCTTTCATTCACTCACTCACTCATTCATTCATTCATTCATTTGTTCATTAAGTATATTTTGAGCATTAACTATGTGCCAGGGTTTAGGTAATGAAGAAAAGTTTCCTGGCTTCAAAGGGCTCACAGGCTAGTTGGAGAAACAACCTAGACAATACATCAACAAATGCAGCCTGATAACGGCTCCGAGAGAGGGCTGTGCCGTGGACATAGACTCACAAGTAACGGGCCCCTGATCAAACTGGGAAGAATCCATATGCGCCCCTAAGATACAAGCATACATGCCTTGAGTTTGGAGACTGAGTGAGTATCCCTAGGTAGAATGTGCCAGGAAGTAGAAATAGCATGCACACATGGATGAAGATGTGAGAAAACAAGATATATTTGGTGAAGAAAAATAATTAAAGTACAGAATACCATGTCAGTGTAGAGGAGGAAATATCAGTGTGTAAATATTATTGGAATAGAAGTTGGGAAATCGATTCTCCTTTTGGCTTTCATTTCTTCAATGCAAAATAATTACTGAGCTCCTACCCATGTTCTAAGCCCTGTACTTGTCTCTGGGGAAATGAACCTAAGCAGATTCAGACGCCTACTTTACCTTTGGGGAGTTCACATCTTATGACAGAGATAGACAATCAAATAAACTCATGAATGAATATAAAAATACAAGTTATCAGGCTGTGCAAAGGCCTAGTAGTATGGCATGAGGGGAAGCTACGTGAAAAGGGGCTGAGGAAAAGATTCCAGGTTCCACTCTCTCTAATCAATTAAGTCAAAATTATCATGCTCTCTAAAGCCTTTTTCTATTCTGATATTTTAATGATTCAAAACATTATTATCATTTAACATAAATTTTAATAGTAATGGCTTAAGATTTTTTTATCCTCAGAAAGTAAAGGAAAACTAGGGTAAAAGTCGACCTTATTTCCTCAATATTTCAAAGGTGTTTGAGGATACAACCAGGAACATGGAAGCAAGTGTTAAGAACATATGGTGGGGGGTAAAAGTAGGCTTACAGTTGTTCATATGAAAAATAATAGAATAATTAATAAATAATAAGACAGGGATAAAATCTGTGTCTTGTTTACTCACAATTGTAAATCTACTTATACCCTACCTTGTATTTTGGTCTTTTGGAATACTTGTATTTAAAATTTTAAGGACGATAAAATAACACAAACATCCTGGAATTATTCTGTTAATGGGAATGCCATACAGTAAAAACAACAAATAATAGTTTCAACGATAGACAAGACAGTCTTTTGAGAATGTGCACTGTCTTGGCAGTGCAAAGACCACTGGCAGATCCCTGCACACTTCAGATGCTTGGCGAAAGTTGAATACCACAGCTCCATTTGAGGTCTAAAGAATTATGACTCTCTACACAATCCTTGTTCAGAAATGACTGCATGGGTAGAGGAAGGAGCAGGAGCATTGGCTTTTGGGCATTTACTGCTTAATACCTTGGTGACTTTGGGCAAGTTAGTTACTTTTTATGTGCCCCAGTTTCCTCATGTATAAAATTAGGATAAATATAAGAATGGCCCTTATAGAAGAGATTTAAGAATTGAAAAAGAAATAGCCTAAGGAAAAAAATAATCTGAGGAAAGAGAAAGGAATGAGTTCCTATGGAAACTGAAAGTAGTATTTCTTACATGTTTTTTGTATTTAACCTTTATTGTATTTTTTTCCCATTACCATTTAGTACCCTTATTCAGCCCTCCCCCCAGCAATCACCACACTGTTGTCCATGAGTCCTTTTTCCTTTTTGCTCAGTCCCTCCACCCCCTAACCCCACCCTCCAGCAGTTATTCTGCTCTCCATCTATGAGTCTGTACATTTCTTTTTGTAAAAATAAATTTTCTTTAATAAACATGCAGTGTATGATATTTTTATTTTAAAAAATTGCCCTTATTGCAGCAAAAATTTGAATAGGATAGTCTATGTTGGTTTCCATTTATTTTTTTCTTTTTGAAATTTTATTGGTCTATTGAATCCAGAAGTTTGGAAAAGTGTTCTATGCAAGAAATTTCTAAACATAAGTTCATTATTGTTTAGTTTTATTCAAGAAACTTTTATCCAGAGGCTTTAGTTTGGCATTCTTAAATTGTCTTCACATTTGTAAGTGTTATTTTCCAACAAAGCATCTGATACTTGGAGGGGTAGAACCTCTTCAGGTTCTTCAGTATTTCTCAAGGAGCTGATCTAACTGTTTGGAGTACACATCATCCAGAGGCTTTAGTTTGGCATTCTTAAATTGTCTTCACATTTGTAAGTATTATTTTCCAACAAAGTATCTGACACTTGAGGGCATAGAACCTCTCCAGCTTCTTCAGTATTTCTCAAGGAGCTGATCTAACTGTTTGAGTACACAGCAGACATTCCTCAATGACTGAATCAGATGATAGTCTATTCTTGTTTTTGTATAGAAATAACAATGAATCACTATCTGGAACTCGATGATGGGCCCTTTCTCACCTCTTCCTTGGGGGACTAGCCCCTCTTCCCTCCAAGGGTATCAGGGGCCCTTGGAGTAGTTTCCATTTCTCTTCAATGCAGCTGTTAGTTATTCACCCTTTAGGGTTCTCTGCTTCCTCCACCAGTTTGCTGCCTGTTGAGTCAGAGTCTCCCTACTTTTTTCTTTTCTGCTTGTAAGAAAAACATACAGATCACTATCATTTTGAGTTTAATAAAATCACTTCTGATAATCAGATATGGGATAAAACATAATAAACTCAATCAAGTCACAAAGGTTAAGAAATCTTAGCGAGTTCTAATAGGCATGCTTCCTGGTCTATACTTTTTGACTTCTTAACAGAAATGCTAACTAGAAGTCCTAACTTTTATTTCTTTACTTTTTGCTAAAGTACAGTTGATGCGCAATATTATATTAGTTTCAGGTGTACAGCATAGTGATCCTTTATGTTTATCCCTTACGATCTAATCACCATGATATGTCTACTAACCATCTGTCATCATACAAAGTCATTATAATATTACTGACTATATTCTGTTTGCTGCATATTACATTCTTGTGATGTGTTTATTTTATAACTGGAAGTTATAAAATCTGTGTTGTTCCAAAAGGTATGATTTAATTCTTTTTTATTTCTTCAACAACTCTACTCTAAGGCTGGTATGTCTAATTACGGAAAGAAAATTAACATCAAGAAGTCAATTTAGATGCTGTAGTAGGCTGAAAAAATCACCACCCAAATATATCATATCCTAATCCCAGGAACCTATAAATGTTACTTATAAGGAAAAGAGGGCTGTGCAGGTGTGATTAAGGTAAGGATATTAACCTGGGGAAATCATCTTGGATTATCTGGGTGGAACCTAAATATAATCCCATGTGTCCTTATAAGAGAGAGAGGCAGTTGGTGGTTTGATATACATACAGATAGATGAGGAGAAGGCAATGTGACCACTGAGGCAGATGATGGGATGGTGCAGCCACAAGTCAAGGTATGCCAGCAGCCACCACGATCACGAAGAATGAGGACACAGGTTCTCCCCTAGAGCCCTGAGGGGAAATATAGCCCTGTTAACACCTTGATTTTTGACCCGGTCATCTGATTTCAGGCTTCTGGCCTCTGGAACTGTGGGAGAATACATTTCTGTTGTTTGAAGTCACTCAGTTTGTGGTAACTAGTTGCCATAGCCTCAGGAAACTAATACAGTTGCCCACTTGTCTCAAATGCATGTCCTATGACCTGTGCTATAGGTGAGACCATATCAAGGGGTCCTTACCCTATTTGTTCTTTTCTGGTATTTAATTATCAAGCTAAGCATAAACTTTTCTTTCTTTTTTAAAAAGATTTTATTTATTTATTTTTAGAGAGAAGGGAAGGGAGGAAGAGAGGGAGAGAAGCATCGATGTATGGTTTCCTCTTGTGCATGTCCTACTGAGGACCTGGCCTGCAACCCAGGCACGTGCCCTGACTGGGTATTGAACCAGTGACCCTTTGGTTCATAGACCCGCCCTCAGCACACTGAGTCACACCAGCCAGGGCACTTTTCTTTCATTACTGGAATTTACACTTGAGAGGGGTTTGAGAGGCACAGAAAGACGATATACTTAATTACTATTTATTCATTTAATAAACATTCTGTAAGTTTCTGCTATGTATCGATCTTTGCTCTAAGTCCTGGATTAAGACTGAATAAGATGGGATTCTTGTCCTGGAGGAGGTCAACTGATGAGGGTAAGTAGATGTACATATACATACAATTAAATTATTGTGTGGAAAATGCAATAATGATCATAAAATTGAGGGAGGGTCCTTATGACTTTGATTAAATTTAGCTTTAAGTCTCAGGTCTAGACATCACCTCCCTCTCTCTAAATATACCCCTCAGAGACCTGGCCTTTCCCTGGGTAATGAATAACTCCCTCTCCTACCAACCCCATCCCCAGCAGAAGACAATATCCTGTACGTGACTAATGGTCACCAGGTCCAGACAACGGGCAGGTTGAAGATAACATTTTGACCTAAGTTATGTTTTGACTCCTGAGCCTTACTGCAGAATTGTTACTGGACAGGTGCCTCACCCTGAGTGGGCCTGCCTAGGGCAAGCTGTAGTGTGTGGGTTCTTGACTTCATGTAGGAAAGATTTCACAACACGAGTCCAGATGACTGTGAGGATCCATTGATTAAGGCTGGGGACAGTCAAACAAGGACAGGCTTAGCACAGAAGGAGCAACAGGAGAGCCTGGGCTGAGCTGCCTTGGCTCACTGGGAAGTCAGAGAAAAGGGGACCCTGGGGACAGGTGCAGGGGATCAGCCTGGGACAAGCTGCCAGTTGCCCATTGCCTCAGAGTTTAGGAGACACGTGTTTATGGGGAAAGCAGTGGGAGCAGGGAAAAGAAATGGCACAGGCCGCTCCCCAGAGGTAAAGTGCACAGGCTAGGTCTTTTGTCTTGAGATTTTTATCTCTTTTTGCAGGCAAGGACCTTAGATGAGGTCTCGGGGAGGGTTTCAGTAGAATATTCATCAGTTCTTCAGGCATGCCCTGTCAGCGTCATGGTCTGCACTGGCAGGACAGGTCTTCGGTCATTGTAGTTGGTCCTGATATTGCCCACCTGGTTTTGCTGCTTTTCTGGGCCTGCAGCTGAAACATAACTGAGGACTAGATGTTGTCCCCAGGGAGGACAGTGGGACAGAGGCTTCCTTGGGGGTGAGGCCCTTGTTTACCCCATTCTCCCCCCTGCCAGGTTCTCAGGGCCTTCCACCCTGGTGACAATCTGAATCTGGCTATAAGCTGCTCGGCCACGAGCTATTTGTCTCAGTTTCCCTGTTCCACTTGCCAAGAAATTTTCCTAGCTTCTTACTGTGCTGTCTCAGAAGGGTCCCCTGGCTATTTTCTCATGAAATGGGACAGAGAAGCTGGGAACAAACTTCAGAATTTTTCTCAAGACCTGAAGATATGATTATTATCCTTAACTTAATCTCCAAGTGATCAGCTTCCGGCATGACCTCAAACCGTTGACACATGGTGTCTTGTGATTTTGCCCTATATAATCTGTAACCCACATGCCATCCGTCCTGGGAGTTTAGGCTTTGGAGCATCTAATTCTCCTGGCTGGCACTATTCATGATAAAATAACCAATACTTCACCACCGCAATTCTGCTTTCAGTTGTCAACATAAGAAACGTTCAAATCTGCAGAGGATTTTTGTGAGTTTATTTAAGTCAAACTGACAATCATCAGGTGGCAAAATCTCAATGGACTGAGAAATGCTTCAGAGAATGGCGATTTTGCACCTTACTTTATACGTTAAAGTGAAAAGATGAGGCATAAGAGGGTTACAAGAAATCCACTGGTGAGAGATTAGGGGGGTGGGAGAGAGCAAAGCAGTGGGGGCGGCCTTTGGGATTGGGTTAAAAGTAAAATGATAGACACTTTTACACAGGTCAGTATAGGATAGTTAACAGTCCACAACTGACATGATAATAATAACAATGAGGGGATTTGTAGTCTCGCCCTGATGTGGTGCCGGTGCTTTGAGGGGTCCGGGAAAAGGAAATATCACATTCCTAAAGTATGGTATCATAGACGCAAAAAAGCCGACAGACTCAGTTAAGGTAAGATTGACCTTTCCTAGGCAAAAATACCTGCCTGGGGCGTGATGACCCACCGTGACTTGCTTTTAGTTAGAAAGTTTTCATTTCAGACCATCCTATGTGGTACTTTAGGTCTCTGAGTTTGTGCGGCTGCCATGCAGACCTCCCCTGAGCCTGTCAGGTTTTGCGTGTGACCTCTTTTCTTCCAGTGTTTGGCTCTGCTAGCTCCAGTAGGATGAGCTCTTTCTGTTCCATTATAATAATGTGTACGGTGTATTATGAGCACACTGAAGAATGGAGAGGTGACAGAAGGAGTCTTTGTGAGAATGGAGGAGATGTGGGTTAGGAGGAGCTTCATAAGAAAGATATGCCTCTGAGTGGATGAATAAAGCAGAGTAATAAAAGCAGGCAGAAGGGGCAAACATTTATCACTTTTTTTCCCCATGGATTTCATATATATGGAAGGACACTGTCTAACAAAAAAAGAGATCTCTCGTGTTTATTAAGCAATAAACATTACATCAAGAACATCTCCAACTGCCAAACAGCATAGGATGATTACTTCTCTCTTACCGTTATTTCAACCAATAGCAAAGTTATGTCATTTGGTTTTTTTCTTTTGAAGGTTTCTCATGATGAAACTGTCATTTCATAATGAAAAATCATTTTTTTCATTATGACTTTTGGAATACTGGTATAGCTACAGAACTGTCTCCTCATTGCTTTCAAAAACAGCCCTTCCCATCTTGGGAAAGACAGTACTAACTACTTGCACTAAAATAATCCGGCCTAGAAAAAATTATATTCAAAAGAAAGTCAATAATGAGAGCTCCCGCATAACAGGGTGATAGCTCTATCTCCTGGCGATAACTTGCAGTATTGTTTCCTTGTTTCCTTGTAAGGTAAGAGAAACAGTCAGCTCCTGGGCCCTTGTACAGAGTTCCTGTAAGAAAATAGTGATAACAATCAACAATTGTTTACCATTCTGTCATTTTACAAAAGGGTTTCACTAAGGTATCTGATTATGGGTTGTTTGAGTCGTAAACATACTGTTTTAACATTTCAGGCAAGTCGTCTTTTTTCTTTTTATTTATTTTTCATCTTTATTGCGATGTTATTATTTTAATTAACATGATATTTTTCCAGCTTTACTGAGATATAAGTGACATGTAACCTTGTGTTGATTTGATGCACATATACAGTGAAATGGTTACCATCCCCAGCTTCAGTTGACACATCGATCACCTCACGTAGTTATCATTTCTTTTTTGTGGTGAGAACGTTTAAGATCTACTCTCTTCCCAATATTCATGTATATAACACAGTATTATTAATTATAATCAACATGCTATACATTAGATTTCCTGAACTTATTCATTTTATAACTGGAAGTTTGTACCCTTTGACCAACATTTCCCCATCTCCCCCACCCCTTCAGAAAGGTTTCTTTATCTCTTTTAGCTTCGGTTTCCTTATTTTTAAAGTGGTGGCACTGACAGACACATGGCTATTATGAGAACTAAATGAGATTTTGTATATGAAGTAACAAGGACTGTGCCTGACTCTTATATTCACAGTAAGAGCAAGACTTTTCTCCCCCCTGGGAGTAGCTGAACTTTTAAAACAATGCGTTTTGTTCTACTATTCTTCTATTGCTTCGTTCCCCTCAACTCAGGACAAGAACCAAACCTTTCTTTAGGTCCTCCCCACTTCCTGTCTGTTGAGATTTTGGCTCTGGCATGGTTACCTTAGGGGTGTAATTTGAGGAACACCCCTGTGTCCCAGAATTTGAACTTGCTCCAGTGGTGATACTCCTTGGGTTCTCCGCTCTTTTTCTGACCTTTTAGATATCACATGGTTTGAACAGGGTGTTACACTCCAGGAAGAATTTTAGGCAGTTTCCAGGATTTGATTATGCATGAAACAGGAAAGTCATATATCAAAAAGAGATGACAGACTATTAGATAACTTGGTGAAATATAACTCGGATTTGATATGAAGCATTCAAGCTTTAAATTGAATCAGTCATTAATCAGTTCATGAAATTGATATAACTACATTGCATTTGGTAAAGAAAGTATGATTATATGAAATTTTAGTTTAAATTATATATTATGGCATGTATTGTAAAATGTATCGTGTTAAAAAAAAGGAGAGGGGTTCGAAAGCCATGAGATTAGGCTACTAATTGTTTACTTTTTCTACTACTTGTTAGTTGTCAATGTTGGGAAGTTCCCTGTTTAGCAAACATTTATTGAACACTTCACTTTCCGTCAGATATTCTTCTATATGACTTTTTTCTCTTCCCAAATGCTGATATTTTTCAGTGTAAGGCAGATACCTTGTGTCAACCCCACATTCTTCTCACCCCTCACCTGGCCTCTGATACAAGTTTGAGAGGATTCCGGTTACTAAACAGACTCTGATACTAGGTAGTAAAATGCAAATTCCTAAATAGAGGGAATGTGAGCTTCCCTAAAGCCCCTGAGAATTACGTAAGCTTTAACCCTTAATCCTCTGAGCTCATTGTATTCAGAATTTCCTTGAAAGTTTTGCATCAATGTGGGTTGGAATAAGGATAAAGAAGAGGGAGGTGGAGGAAGGCTTTAGGTACGGGTTGCGAAGGGGGCGTCTGAGGGTGGGATGAGTTGCTGAAAGCACCGGCAGGAGAAGGGAACGCTAGTACACAAAAGGCTATTTCCGGCCTTAATTTCGTTACCAAGTCTCTTTTGAGTTGAACTTTTCTGGGGGGAAAGTGGGGACGACCTGTCCAAAAGAACCAGCGGTGTGTGCCTAAGAGAAGGGAGGCCAGGGTCCCCACTTTAAGTATGAGTATCATTTTCCACATCTTTGTCCTTCCCAGCTGCGCAGGCTGGGCTACGGGACGCCTCTAAATTCCCAGTCCAGGACATCCTGAACAGCAGCCGCCACAACAACAGGCTCGCCCGCAGACAAAGGGACCGGCGCAGCGGAGCCGGCTCGCGCAGCCCGGGCCGCCGAGCCGGGTGACCGCGCGCTCAGCCGCCGAGTGGGCAGCGCAGCCCCGGGGCGGCCCGGAGCCGCCGCGCCCGGAAGACCCGGCTCCGGGGCGCAGACCCCGCCCGGCTGGCTCGGCGCCGGCCTCTGGGCTTCCACTCAGTCTTTGACCACCGCCCCCTCCCCCGGCCCGACCCGCCCCCACAGGCGCTGCTGTAACCGCTGCCCGGGCCGCCGCCGCACCTACTCGGGCGGGCGGGCGGCGAGCGCAGAGCGGCGGGCCTGGCGGCATGGCTGTGTCCTGGAGAAGCTGGCTGGCCAACGAAGGGGTTAAACACGTCTGCCTGGTAGGATGGCGGGCCAAACCGTCCCCGCGTTGGGTCTCTTGTGCAGCGATTTTGATTCATTCTCTGAGCGTGCGCGGGTGGGAAGCTGGACGGGGAAGTTTTGCCTCGAATTTGAACATTCTCAACTAATAAAACTTTCCGCTGTTGATACCTGCAGATAATAATGATCCCACCCTTCCTCCAAATGCATGAGAACTTTCCTACACACTGGTGGGAGAGCGGATGTGGAGGGAGAAGGGATGACTTTAATGAACACTGCTTTTTCTTAACCCTTGAAACATCTTCCCTTCTTTGCCCGTTTCGTAGATTGCTTCTGCTTGATTTTGTATTTTAACATTATACAACGCTTGGGACATGGTGATGTCTCTGATTTCTTAGTCCCATTTTGCACTGCAGGGGATGTCTCCAGATCATTCAAAGACCTGTTGACAACCCAAATGCCTACTCTTAGGTGCAGGGTCTGAGTAAGGTCAGATTTGTTTTCCTTTAGCTTGCTGGTTAATTGAGATTGCTTTCTTCAATTACTAATTGAGATTTTTTTGAAAGCATTGTGTCCAAGGACTGTACTTAAGGTTTCCATTCACTAGGTTATGTTTATGTTTAATTTTTGTTTTCTCCTTTTCTTTGATTTAGCTTATCTGGCTCTCCCTGAACGTTTTGCTTTTCTGGAAATCCTTCCTGCTCTATAACCAAGGGCCAGAGTATTACTACCTCCACCAGATGTTAGGGGTAAGTGGGAGTTGGGCGACCTGGTGGAATGCATTTAATGCGGGCAGACATTGCTACTATCCTTCGTCATTTCTTCCATTCATTAAAGAAACATAGGTTGTGCGCTATGAAATATTTGTTATTCTCTAAAATGGTCAAGTGTTCTTCATTTATCATTTATACTTGTCCGGGTTAAAATGATTGACGCTTTTAAGAACCGAAGATATTGTCTGCTAGAGTGAAGTGGATGAAACTGTCAGACCAGGCAAGTCGTGCCTGAGAAAATTTGCTACTTCTTGTCAGCTGCAAAGTGCCCTGAAGGATCTGCTTTGCCAGGAGGACCAACTAATGGCAGGCTTTTAGTTTTCACTAATCAAGACTTCAGCCTGACCATAAGCTTATCCAGAGGATATCTGCAGTGTTTCATTTTACTGCCAGTTCTAATAAAAATATGTGTCTGATGCAGTATTTATTAATTGACATTGAGAAGCAGTTAATTCTTAGTAACTGTCTGAAATCTCTGCTTTCTATTGCAGAACAACTATTTAGTCAATGGTTTATTTAAAGTGATGATACACTGGGCACTTTACAAATATTTTGTTGAAGCCAAGAAACTATTCATCCCATTTTACACTTGGGGAAATACAGGCTAAGGAAACTGAATGACTTGTTCGAGTACCATTGGATGGTTAGTGTCAGAGCTGGATTTGAATGAAGTGCTGTCTGGTCTTTTGCTTTTTTCTCACACTACAAAGATTTTTTAAACCTTCACTGGCACATCTCAGATACTTATGCCACTGGCTAGTATTATTATTCATTTTTAAAAAGATTTTATTTATTTTATTTTTAGACAGAGAGGAAGAGCAGGAGAAAGGGAAGGAGAGAAACATCAATGTGTGGTTGCCTCTCGGGCGCCCCCTACTGGGGACTTGGCCCGCAACCTAATCATGTGCCCTGCCTGGGGAATCGAACAGACGATCCTCTGGTTCGCAGGATGACGCTCAATCCACTGAGCTATACCAGCCAGGGAGTATTATTATTCTTTATTAGTGCTGCCCAGTGGAAATATGAGTTATAAGTAATTTAAAGTTTTCCAGTAGTACATTAAAAAAGTAAGAAAAAGCCAGTGGCCTTAACTTTAATAATACATTTTATTGAAAATAATAATATATCCAAAGTATTATAATAGATTGAAGTATTCAACATATGGTCAATATTTAAAACAATTATTAATGAGATATTTTACTTTTTTTTGCCTATTCTTTGTGTTTTACATTTTTGCACATCAAAATTCAGTCACCAAATTTTCATCAGAAATACTGACCCATGTTTAGATTTTTTTTTTACTTTTTTTTTTTACCATTGTTCAGTTATAGTTATTCCACATTTTTCCCTGTTACTCTCCCCTGCCCTGCCCTCTGTCCCTCTCCCCACCACAGTTAGTCTTCCCAGTCCCCCTTTTCCACGCCCATGGGTCCTCTCTATGTTCCTTGACTTGCCCCTTCCCCTTCTTTCCGGGTTATCCCCCTCCCCCCGCCCCTCTGGTCACTGTCCGTTTGTTCCTTATTTCCATGTCTCTGGTTTTTTTTGCTTGTTTGTTTTGTTGTTTAGGTTCCACTTATAGGTGAGATCATAAGGTATTTGTGTTTCACCCCCTGGCTTATTTCACTTAGCATAATATCCTCCAGTTCCATCCATGCTGTCCTAAAGGGTAGGAGCTCCTTCTTCCTTTCTGCTCTGTAGTTTTCCATGGTGTAGACGTACCACAGTGTTTTGATCCACTCATTTACTGTTGGGCATCTATGTTTAGATTTTATAAACTATTACAGATGATATAGTATATTCACATACCCAGTTGTTCCAAACATATTTAAAGCTTTTCCAATAACAAATGAATATCAGCTTTTAATTTAAAATAATAAAATTAATAAAACTAAAAACTCAGTTCCTCCGTGATTCCACACAGATTTTACATGCTCACTAGCCACGTGTGTCTAGTGACCACTATTTTGAACAGCACAAGTGTAGACTGTGGGGGAAGATATTCCCACCTTAATGGCCATTTGCACTTACCCTGCTTTAAAGCAAACAACTAGCCACCAATTCGTACAATAAAAAGACATTGGAATGTGGGTAGTTCTCTTGCTCCCCATCTCCAGAATAGAAACTGATATTGGAGGGAAAGTTGTGGGCTCTAATTATTGGCATGTAACTATAAAAATATCTCTGACTTCTTTCTAATCTAGTGGTGGGAGCCTTTGAGAATAAGGGTAAAACTATTTAATTTACAGAACTGAAGTATTCACTTGTATTACTAGTAGGCTAGGTGACTGTTCTCACACCAAAATCAGGGATTAAAAAAATTGTGTAAGAACTGATAGGGAAAAGATCTTAAAATATGGAGAATAAAATAATGTTGGGATTAATATATCTTAATAGGAGTTTTTGTTATGATTGTGTTTTCCCATACTGGTCTGATCCAGACTTGGAGGCACCATGGTCACGGCCCGAGTTAATGTGCTAATCAGACTTTGTACTTCCTAGAAGATGTTTAATTATGCCATGCTGTGAATACCGGAATCTTAAAATTATCCCCGAGGGAAAAAAAGTCTTTTTGAGGGAAGTCAAAACAATGTCCAAACAAACGAACTAACCAGATAATAATTTCCTCCATCTTCCCATAACAACTATTTTTAAATTAAATTTATTGGGGTAACATTACTTCTTAGATAAAGGATTCAATTGATTATGTAAGATAAAAATCTGCTATTTATTTATTTATTTTCAAGGAATGGAAAATGTAGTTGCTTGCACTTTAATGGAAAGTACTAATGTATTGTGACCAACTCTGAGAAATTTAGTTTCTTAAATTTTTGAAATGTCAGAGCAACTTAACTGAGAATGCTATCTATAAAAACCTTCATATTCATATTCACTTATTTGAGTTGTATTTCTGACATTTAACAATTAAGGACTATAATTTAATTGATATAAACATTTTAATTTGAGAAGAGAATGAGTTTTATGGTACCCGATTCAATGTCTTGGTTTTATATCTTTCTCTGAAAACTAACATATGTGCATATACTTCAAGTTTAGCCTAGTTATTCTTATGATGCCATGATGAAAATTATTATTATTTTTTGCTTTGTCTTACAATTATTATTTTAGACCTGTTGGACATGAAGATCTTTTTTTTTTTTTAACCTCTTACTGAGATACCTGTGGTAATTAGAAGAATGTTGTGAACATCGGATTTTGTTCCCTAATTTCACAGTGATGATCTTTCTTGGGTTAATCATTATCCTTTAAGCGGTTTAGAAACATTGACTAATTTACTCTCTCCAGAGTCCTGGGCATTATAGCATAATTAATATATTTCAGAGACAGAAATCTGATGTTATATGAGTTTCTTAAGGCCAGAGATTGGCGCCTCTGGACAAATGGACCCAGAATTTTAAGGTGGCGTTGGGTTCACCGCTGGCCTAGGCAGCTTTAATGTCACTGAGAAGGGATGTCCTCCTCCTGTCAATTTCAGAAAAAGGCTCATCATTAACTTTTTCCTGTTATTGCACAAAATACCATGGTTTCAATTTGAGATATTTTTCACTAAGTGTATTTTTTGTTTCCTTTTATTTTTAACATTTTGCCTTTGAAAACAATTTACCTCTTATTTATTGACAGGCAAAATGGGTTATATTACTTTGATGTAATCATTATATTCTTAATCTGTTTATGATAGGTAGAGACTATAGGATTTTAGATTTAGAAGAGAACTTTGATATCTTGACTTAGATTTCTTCCTCATTTTTCCAAGTCCAAACATGAGGTGGAAGTGATTTGGTCACTGTCTCCCGCTGAATTAGTGAGTTTGTTGCCATTGTGGTCTGTTGATCCTGTTGGTCCAATATTTAACCTGTTAACAATGAACAATTCTATGAACCTATGCAAGAACATATTAAACTGTGTATTTAATAGACCTCTAGCTCATCATCTTATGTGAAATGATATTTAAAGATGTTTAGCAATTTAAGAAGTTAAGAAAAATCATTGAGTTATCCCTATGATAACATGTTTTCAGCATTCCAGTTGTTTTAGATTTGTCTCAGACAAATTGTTAAGGAATTATGAGACATTTTTATTTAAATAATTCCTAATTCCACAGTATTTTAGCACTTAAAGTTTAACTTCTTTGTTTTATACATCTAAATGGCCACGGTTTAATTCTCTTATCAAAACGGCGAAGAATTAGGTATTGGAATTAATTTCAGACTTTTTGAATGTACTTTCTTCATTTCATTATTAATAATATCAATAGCAGATTACATTCATTGAGGACTAAGCGTCAGGTGTTAATGTAAGAATTTTGCATGGATTAATTTACTTAACCTTTTCATTCATCCTATGGAGTAGGTATTTTAATTCTGCAGCTACAAAACTGAATTAGAGAAGCTTTGTAACTTGCTAGTGAATGACAGACATAGAACTTTAGCCTGAACACCCTGGTTTTAGAACTTACATTCTTAACCATTGTGCCCGTTGCCTTTGCGCATCATTAACATTAGACTAAGCTGTAAGGAATAGCCATTTGATAGAACAAAAGTAATCAAGCATCAGCCGTTTCATGTGGTTCACGCTAATAACAACTATTACGATTTATTGACCACATCCTCTGTCCTTTTATAATCTCACATAATTTTTAGTTTTTTGAGGAATCTCCATACTGTTTTCCATAGTGACGGCAGCAATTAGCAGTCCCACCAACAGTGCACGGGGGTTCTCTTTCCTTACTGTTAAGCTTGAAGCAGACTTGTACAGTTAGTAGGTATCCTGATACCTATTGCATTAATTTGCTCGAACTTCCATAACAAAGTACTACAGACTGGGTGGCTCAAATAACAGAAATGTATTTCCTCACAGCTCGGGAGGCTGTGTATTGTACGCTTTCTCCTGGAGAACACCCATTCTAAGGGAGAGGAGGCTGCTGAGCTGTGGAATGTTATCGGGACCTTGGGGATGATTCTGGTTTATTATTCTAATTTGACAGATCAACTTGGTATAGTTAAACGCCTTCTGTAGAGACTCGCTGGAAAGCTCAGCGTATAGGGTAGGTCTTCTTACTTTAGTCAGTGTTTCTTGTTCATCATGATAAGCATTGCATTGATCATAGATTTTTAAAGTGCCTAGGTAATTGTGGGGAGGAAAATCAAACAACTCTTAATTCCTTTTTGACAAGATCCTGGGCTTTGGAACTATGTGGGAGTTTGAACCCTGGCTCAGGCATTTATCTCCCTTATGATGGTGACAAATTACTTCTCTGAGCCTAAGTTTAAATCATCTATAAAGTCAGGCTTAAGCCTTCCTCTTATGTTTGTTGTGAAGATTACACACACACACGCAAAGCATGTGAAATGCTTAGCACTTGTTGCATATGCACTTAGCAAAAGGGTAACTATTATTTTAAATATTGAGTAGTATTATTTAGTTTTAATGGCATTCATACTATTAATAGTACTAAACAGTATTATTATAAATTATTTATGTTTATAAGTAAAAACATTAAAAGAAATTTAGAGAAATATAAAGATGATTTACTGAGCATGTAGCAGATGGCATTAGGGCAGGGAAACATTCTTTCCTTCGGTGGATGTCTGACCGCCTCCCCAATCCTTCGGCACAAAGGAAGGCTATCTGCTGATATTTGTAATCAGCACAGAATTTATGGCAACTTGGTTAGGATTGCTGAATGGAATTTTAGCTTTGGGAAGAGTGCATTTCATTCAAAAGAGCATTGACCTTCCTAAAACCTTGAAGTATTCAACAAACAAGGGAAATAATGCCTATCTCATTAGTTGTGAAACTTAAAGAAAGTTAAAAGAAATAATAATAATAGCTAGAGTCAACATTCACTGAAATGTTCTCCCTAGCCAGACTGTGTGAATTTTTTTATACATTCAGTGTCAGTGTCTTATCTAATCTACAAGATAGGTACTGTTACATAAGAGGAAGCTAAAGTACAGAAATTATAAATAACTTTCTTAAGGATTAAAGTTCCTAGCATAAAGCCCATTTTATGAGTTCCCCAAAAAATACCAGCTTTTCATTTTCCTTTCCTCTTCTCTCATCCTTTATAGCCATATACAACAATTCACTTAACTGTTCTGTACGCAGTAAAACATGATGAAACTATCCTTCCAATCTCAGAGTACTGTGCTGGGGATTAGAGGATTTAATGGGTACAGAACTACTTTGAAGAACTGAAAGCATCACAGATGTTAAAAAAAAAAAGTTGTTATCATACACTGTTTTTGTCTTCTGCTCATTCCTCCCAGATTTTAAGGCTCCAGCCATGGTACTATATCAGAGACCTAGGAGTCATAAAGGACAGTTTGGACAAAAGAATGAGAAAATTTTGTCTACATTACAGAAAAGTGTTATATAGCCATTAACATCCAACATGCTTTACATTTTCAGTGTTGTCTACTTAAGTGGGATCTTGAAAGCCTGTGATAATGCAGTAATTAATAATTTTGCTAAGGCATGAACTAAGTGAGCATTAATATAAAGGTAAATTACCTAGGTGGGATGTGAGCCAATTTTGCCTCTTAGATTCCCTGTCTTAATGTACCTGTGTGAGGCGATAAAAGTAAAAATGTGATAAAAAGTTACTCTTGAGAAAAGTAGTTTTTGTTGCATCCTGTTATAGTAGTAATGGAACTAAAGCAAAAGTAGATGGATTAAGGAGAAGATGGACATTTCATGATCAATAGAATTTGTTTACATTTTTAGAAATGGGACAGTTGAATTTACAACGACTCTTATCTATGGATAAGTAAATCCAATACATAGTCTACAGAGTAAAGAAATGAATACTTTAATGGCTTTCATATATTTAGAAATTGTTAAAGGTCGTCAGACACATCAAGAATATTAGAGGTCTGATGTAGACTGAGGCAAGAAGAAATGAATGATGTACACAATATGAAAGCATTTTATGTGTCTGAGTTTTTTTTAAAAGTGGGTGCTCAAACACCAAGATAAGTTAGTGAAATTATGATGATAGCCTTTCTGACTATATTCCTTTTGTCTATGATAGGATTTTCCAACAGCTGATTCCAAATTGCAAGTAATTTTGTTTAATATGATCTGGAAAACTCAGGTCCATTGAAAGGATCTGAAGTGGTAGTGATCCAAACAGGCTTCTTTTTTTTTCCCCCTCATGCTGTACTTTTGGTCTTCTTGGTTAACTTTATTTTTCCCCAATATACTCTCTTTATTTATTTATTAAATTTTTAATAGTTTTTTATTGCATTTTTTCAATTACCATTTAACCTACTTATGCCCTCTTCCACCTTCACCCACTCCCTCCCCCCTCACTTACCCCCCCTGCAATCACCACAGTGTTGTTCCTGTCCAAGAGTCCTTTTTCTTTTTGGTTGATCTCTTTACGCCCTATCCCCCACCCAGAGATGTCACCCTGCTCTGTATCTGAGTCTGTCTCTAGTTTGCTTGTTAGTTCAGTTCATTGGATTCCACATATGAGTGAAATCATACAGTAGTTGTCTTTCTCTGACTGGCTTATTTCACTTAGCATAATGTTCTCCAGGTTCATCAATGCTGTTGCAAAGGGTAAAATATTCTCTTTATAGCCAAGTATTATTCCATTGTGTAAATGTCCTGTAGTTTTATCTATTCATCTACTTATGGACATCTGGGCTGCTTCCATATGTGGCTATTGTAAATAATGCTGCAGTGAATGGAGGGGTGCTTATGTCCTTTCACATTAGCGTTTTTGGTTCCTTGGGTAAATTCTAAGAAGTAGAATTGTGGGGTCCTAAGGCACTTCCATTTTTAATTTTTCCAGGTAATTCCTTACTGCTTTCCACAGTGGCAGTGCCTATCTGCATTCCCGCCAATAGTGCAAAAGGGTTCCCCATGCCCCACGTCCTCACCAGCTGTTGTTTGTTGGTTTATTAATGGTAGCCATTCTGACAGGTGACAGATGATCTTTCATTGTGGTTTTAATTTGCATTTCTCTGATGGTTAGTTAGTGACATTGAGCATCTTTTCATATGTCAGTTGGCCATCTCTGTGTCCTCTTTGGAGAAGTACCTGTTCAGGTCCTTCTCCCATTTTTTAATTGGACCGTTAGTTTTTTTGGTGCTGAGTTTATAAGTTCTTTCTAAATTTTGGATATTAACCCCTTATCAGATATATTGGTGGATATATTCTCCCATGTCGTGGATTGTCTTTTCATTTTGTCGATGGTTTCCTTTGCTGTGCAAAAACTTTTTCATTTGATGTAGTCCCATTTGTTTATTTTTTCTTTTGTTTCCCTTGCCTAAGGAGATATATCAGAAAAAAACATTGTTATGATTAATGTTCAAGATTTTACTACCCATGTTTTGTTCTATGATTTTTATGGCTTTGAGTCTAACATTTAACTCCTCAATCCATTTTGATTTAATTCTTGTGTTTGGTGTAAGAAGTAGATCTAGTTTCATTTTTCTGCGTGTATCTGTCCAATTTTCCAAACATCATTTATTGAACAAACTATCTTTAGCCCATTGTGTGTACTTGCTTCCCCTGTTGAGTATTAATTGATTCTAAAGGTGTGGGTTTATTTCTGGGCAGTCTTATTTTTGTTTTGTTGATCTGTGTGTCTGTTTTTATACTAGTACCATTCTGTTTTGATTACTCTAGCCTTATAGTATAGTTTGATATTAGGTAGCATGATTCCTCTAACTTTGTTCTTTCTCAAGATTGCTATTCAGCTTCTTCATTTCATATGAGTTTTTGAAATATTTGTTCTTATTCTGTGAACTACATCATTTGTATCTTGATAGCAACTGCATTGAATCTATAGATTGCTTTGGGTAGTATGGATATTTTAATGAAGTTAATTCTTCCTATCCATGAACATGGTATGTGCTTCCACATATTTGTATCTTCTTTAATTTCTTTCTTCAGTGTGTTACAGCTTTCTGAGTACAGATCTTTTATATCCTTGCTTAAATTTATTTCTAGGTATTTTATATTCTTTTTTGAAGCAACTGTGAATGGGATTGTTTTCTTAATTTCCATTTCTGATAGTTCATTATTGGGATATAAAATGCAACTGATTTCTGGATATTAATTTTGTATTCTGCTGCTTTAATGAATTCATTTATCAGTTCTAGGAATTGCTTGGTGAAATTTTTAGCGTTCTCTATGTACAGTATCATGTCATTTGCAAATAATGACAATTTTACTTCTTCCTTTCCAGTTTGGATACCTTTTATTTCTTCTGCTTGTCTGATTGCTTTGACTAGGACTTCCAGTACTGTGTTGAATACAAGAGATGAAAGTGGACATCCCAATCATGTTCCTGATCTTAAGGGGAATGTCTATAATTTTTACCCATTGAATTTGATGCTGGCAGTGGGTTTGTCATCTGTGGCCTTTATTATATTTAGGTTATGTTCCCTCTATTCCCACTTGGCTGTGAGATTTGAACATAAACGTTGCTGGATTTTTTCAACTGCTTTTTCTTCATTTATCAATATGATCATGTAGTTTTTATCTTTGATTTTGTTTATGTGATGTATCACATGCATTGATTTGTGACTGTACCAACCTTGCATCTCCAGAATAAATCTCACTTGATCATGGTGTGCAATATTTATGATGTATTGCTGCATTCAGTTTGCTAATATTTTGTTGAGGATTTTAGCATCTATGTTCTTAAGAGATATTGCCTTAATAATTTTTTTTTTGGTAGCATCTTTATATGGTTTTGGAATTAGGATAATGCTGGCTTCGTAAAATGAACTTTGGAGTCTTTTCTCTTGAATTTTTTGGAATTGTTTGAGAATGAGAGGCGTTAGTTCTTGGAATGTTCAGTAAAATTCGCCCGTGAAGCCATCCAGTCCAGGGCTTTTGTTTGTTGTAATTTTGCTTACTGCTTCAGTTTTAGTAGGTGCAATGTGACTATTCAGATTCTCTGATTCTTTCTGATTCAGTTTTGGAAGGTTGTGTATTTCTAGGAATTTATCTGTTTTGTCTAGGTTGTCCAATTCGTTGGTGTATAGTTGTTCGTAATATTTTCTTACAATCCTTTGTATTTCTTTGGTGTCTGTTATTATTTCCTCCCTTTTTCATTTCTGATTTTATTAATTTGGGTCTTCACTCTGTTTTCTTGATGAGTCTGGTTAAAGGTTTGTTAATCTTGTTTATCTTTTTGAAGAGCTAGCTCTTGGATTCATTGATATTTTGTATTTCTTTTTGGACTTTCATTTATTTCTGCTCTGGTCTTTCTCATTTACTTCCTTCTGCTCACTTTTGGCTTTGTCGTTCTTTTTCAGCTTCCTTAAAGTTTGAAGTTAGATTCTTTATTTGAGCTTTTCCTAGTTTCTTGATCTAGTCCTGTATGGCATGGATTTCCCTTTTAAGGCTGCTTTCACTTTGTCCTACAGATTTTGGGTTGTCTTGTTCTCATTTTCATTTGTTTCAAGGTATATTTTGAATTCTTCCTTGATCTCATGTTGACCCATTCATCGTTTAATTGCAAATTATTTCGTTTTCTTGTCTGTGTGGACTTTTCAGTGTTCTTCTTGTGTTTGATTTCTAGTTTCATAGCATTGTGGTCAGATAAGGTGCTTGATATGATTTCAATCTTCTTAAATTTATTGCAGCTTATTTCGTGTCCTAACATATGGTCTATCCAGAAAGCATTCCATGTGCACTTGAAAAGAATGTATATTCTGCTGCTTTGGCATGAAATTCTCTGAAGACAGCAATTAAATTCTTTTGATCTAGTGTGTCATTTAAGGCCACTCTCTGTTGATTTTTTGTCTGGAACATCTATCCATTGAAGTCAGTGGGGTGTTAAAATTCCCTACTATGACTTTGTTTCAGTCAATCTCTCCCTCAAATTTTTATGTCCATCACAATTTGCTTTACATATTTAGGTGCTCCTATATTGGGTTCATTAATGTTTATTAGGTTATATCATCCCATTGAATTGTTCCTTTGATCATTATGTAATGTCTTTCTTTGTCTCTTACTAGAGCCTTGATTTTAAAATTTATTTTGTTGCTTACAAGTATTGCTACCTCAGCCTTTCTTTTCCTTTCCGTTTGCATGAAATATATTTTTCCATACCTTTACTTTTAGTCTGTGTGTATCTTTCATTCTGAGGTGGGTCTCTTGGAGACAGCATATGTATGGGGCTTGTTTTCTTATGCATTCAGCTCCCTTATGTCTTTTTATTGAAGCATTTAAGCCATTTATATTTAAGGTGATTATTATAGATGTGTATTTATCATGATTTTAGTTCTTAACTATATTTCTTTGTTGTTTTTTTTTTCTTTTTTTTCTTTTTCTTCTTCTACTTAAAGCAAGCCCTTTAAAATTTGTTGCAGTACTGGTTTGGTGTTAACAAACTCCTTTAGCTTTTTCTTGTCTGAGAAGCTACTTATTTCTCCTTCATTTTAAATGATAGCCTTGCTGGGTAAAGTATCCCTGGTTTTAGGTCCTTGCTTTTCATCACCTTGAATATTTCATGCCAGTTCATTCTGGTCTGAAATGTTTCTGTTGAGAAATCAGGTAACAGTTTTATGGGAGCTCCCTTGTAGGTAATTAACTGCTTTTCTCTTGCAGCTTTTAAGGTTCTCTCCTTGTCTTTAAGCTTTTGCCATTTTTATTATGATGTTTCTTGGTGTTGGCTTTTTGGGTCCATCTTTTTGAGACTGTCTGTGGTTCCTGGACTTGTGTGTCTTTTTCCTTCACCAGATTCGGGGAGTTTTTGGTCATTATTTCTTTAAATAGGTTCTTGATCGCTTGCTCACTCTTTTTTCCTTCTGGTATATTCATGATGTGGATTCATTATGCTTCATGTCCCAGTGGTCTCTTAAACTGTCTTCATGTTTTTACATTTTTTCTTTTTTCTTTTTGCTGCCCTGCTTGGGTGTTGTTTTCTACCTTGTCTTCCAGATCTTTGATTCAATCCTCTGCGTTATCTAACCTATTTTTTTTTAGTCCTTCCAGTGTATTATTTATTCTAGAATTTACATTCTTTATTTCTGACTGGCCTGTCTCTGTGATTTCTATGCCTTTTTTTCATGCTGTCGAGTATGCTTATAATCATTACTTTAAACTCTATATCTGATAAATTGCTTGCCTCCATTTCATTTACCTCTTCTGTATAATTGTCCTGTTCTTTTGTTTAGAACCTATTTCTTTGTATTCTCATTTTGTCTGCCTGTTTATGTTTGTCTCTTTGTTTTGGTAGATCTTCAAAGGCTCTGGTGCATGTAGACCTATGTCAGGTTCTACCTGTGACTGGCCCTCGGCAACCTGTTTGGAACTATCATTGATCCACAACTTATGTTGCCCTCTGCTGGGCCTGGGTATGTGGTGAGTCAAGCTGGGCACCAAAGCTGGCTTTTACCAGCAGTGGACCTGGTTGGAGGGTTAGCTAAAGTAGAGCTTCCAGTGATCTGCCTCTGCCTCCAGGCTTTTTGTTAGGCTTAATTATGGAAAATGCCTCCAGGTGTACTACTCGGCATCTGGGCTTTTGCTCCACAGGGCCAGGTGAGACGGATTCCTGCAGGTGGGCCAATTGCTTCCCCTCAGGCTGATACTACTTGAAGGGAAGTGCTCTGCCTGAGAAATGTGGCTTCTGCAGTATGAGGAATGATTCAACACAGGGATCCTGGCAGGTGACCCTTCAACTCCCTCCTCAGACCCACCAGTGCCAGACTCTTCTCATGTGGCTTTAGTTCTCTCTGCCCTCCCTCTTCCAGAGTCCAGAGTAAGTGGATGCAAATGGAATTTTTTGTGTTGGTCTTTCAAGGGTCTCTCTGCATCTCTAGATTTCTCTTCCTGGTGGACAAAAACCCTGCTGCTTTTCATGGTTGGATGTTATTTGAGTTCCTTTCCTCGTTCTGGTGCTCTAGGTTGGGGAGCCCAGCTTGGGGTTTAGACCTCCTACTTCTCAGGGGGAATCATCCTGACTGCTGAAATATCCCTCCAGAACTTCAGCTGCCACCAATGGGAGCCCAGCCAGACCCCTCTTGCCTCTGCGTTCCCTACCAGTCGCATTGTGGTGATGTAGTTTCTTCTCTAAGTCCTTGGTTATAAGGTTTGTGTATAGCTAGTGTTCAGTTGGTTTTTAAGGTTGATTTTACTATTATTTAGTTGTAATTCCAGTTTGGTTCTGGGAGGAGGTTAGTGTAGCTTCCATTTACTCTGCTGCTATCTTGGATCTCTTCCATTATCATACTCTCTTTTGCATGCCTTTCAATTAGCATCGTATCCTTAGCGAACTTCATGTCACCCCATCTCCAATGAGAACGTGGATTTCAAGGGGGTGGTGAGGTGTCCTAGGAAGAGATAGTTCTGGAACAAGAAAATAAGAACCACCTATTGAGAACACAGATGAGATATGGTGGCTTTCCTTGGCCAAGTTACTTTTGATAATTTACTTTGGACCTTTAAGCTTTGTTAATTCTCTTGGATTGAAAATCTTGGGCCCCAAAGCACACTATAAAGTGATTTTAGTTATGAAAACAAAAGTAAAAATACTTTTTTCTTTTTTCTTTTTATAGCTCAGAATATCTAAGGGGAAAATGAAGCAAATATCAGGAGTGGTCTATACTAATGGATTCCATTTGGACAATAATGACTCATATTAAACCACAAGAATGTAGAACTTCAATATAAAACTTCTTTTACTTGAGAAATGGCATTTGCAGTTTGGCATTGTCTATATTACATTTGTTACCTACCACAGAATTTTTCTGGGGGTTGGGCTTTGGCTTGTCCTATGTAGAACCCAACATTGAACTTTTTAGTTATTTTGATCTTGTACATTTTTTAAAACACAAGACAGTGAAAGAATAATACAAATGATATTCTTGGAAGAGTTTAGTTTTCTGGATCATAATGGATCTACAAGGCTTCCTTAGTTTTGGTTTGCCTGAAGAAAACATGTTTTGGACTCATACTGGTTTTAAAGTTTGAGTGTGTCATGCTTAAAGAAGAAAATGCATTTTGTTTAATCCACAGATTTTAGATATATGAAATTTAATTTGTTAAAGTCTTGAATGACACTCATTCTAATTCTAGTTAAAACCAAGTGTCTGCTATGGCATGAAACAACTATTAGCTTAAATTGCAAATATAGTAGCACCTGTAAAAATCCCAGCTTATCAATGGCAACATTATAATATAGTGAGAAGAACATGGATTTTGTACACTAATTGACCTAAGCTGAAATATTGACTTAACCTTTTAACAACTGTACCTTTAAGTGATTATTGAAATCTTCAAAGCCTTAGTTTTCTCAATTTTAAATTGAGAATTATATTATTAAATTGAACTACAATATTGAAACATTTTTGACTTACAAAAATGACAAGTTGGCAATTTCCATTGCCAAATTGAAATAATTTAGCATAGTTTCACCTAATTTCTCTCTTTTAGGGTTTTTTTAAAGGAGAAGATTAAGAGGGAAAAAAAGGAGTGTGAGCACCTCAAAAACTGTTACTTTCCTTCTTTTTAAAATATTTTATTTTTCAATTATAGTTTATATTCAATATTATTTTGTATTAGTTTCAGGTGTACTGCACAGTGCTTAGATAATAATATACAAAGTGTTCCCCAATATTTCCACTGCCTACCTGACACCATACATGGTTATCACAACATTACTGACTGTATTCCTTATGTAGTACTTAACATCCCCATGACTGTTTTGTAACCACCAATTTGTACTTTTTAATATCGTCACCTTTTTCACGCAGTCTCCTAACCCTCATCCCCTTTGGCCTCCCTCAGTCTCTTCTCTGTGTCTGTGAGTCTGTTTCAGTTTTGTTTGTTCATTTATTTTGTCCTTTAGATTGCACATTAAAAATGAAATCATATACTATTTGGCTTTCCCTGACTGACTGACTTCACTTAGCATAATACCCTTTAGACCTATCCATGTTGTCAGAAATGGTAAGATTTCTTTTTTTATGGGCGAGTAATATTCTATAATATATGTAGCAATACTTTTTCTTTTAAAGATTTTATTTGTTTATTTTTTGAGAGAGGGGAAGGGAAGGAGAAAGAGGAGAGAAACATGAATGTGTGGTTATCTCTCATGTGCCCCCTACTGAAGACATGACCCGCAATCCAGGCATGTGCCCTGACTGGGAATTGAACCAGTGACTCTTTGGTTTACAGGCTGTCACTCAATCCATTGAGCCACCAGTCAGAGCTATAGCACAACTTTTTTTATCCATTCATCTATTGATATCACTTGGGTTACTTCCATACCTTGGCTGCTGTGAATAATGCTGCCATGAACAAAGGGGTGAATATATTCTTTTGAATTAGTGTTTTGGGTTCTTTTGGATATATACCCAGAGGTGGAATCAGTGGGTCATAATTCAATTATATTTTTAACTTTTTGAGGAACATCCATACTGTTTCCCATAGTGGCTACACCGGTTTGCATTCTCACCAACAGTTCACTAGGGTTCCCCATTCTCCACATCCTTGCCAAAACTCATTTGTGGATTTATCGATGATTGCCATTCTGACAGGTGTTAAAGGGTTAATACCAAACTGATAAAGAACTCACATAGTTCAACACCAAACAAACAAACAAACAATTCAATTAAAAAATGAGCAGAGAACCTGAATAGATTCTTCTTGAAAAAAAACACGTAGATGGCCAATGGACATATGGAAGATGCCTAACATCAATAATCATCAGAGAAATGAAAATTAAAGCAATAATGAGATATTACCTCACACCTGTCAGAATGACTATCGTCAATGCTCTCCTTCTTTCTAATACAAAGTTGTAGTAAACAATTTATGACAATGCTAGACTCATTTCTTTCAGGAAATGTTGAAGTTAAGACTGTTTTTATGGTGAAATTTATTTATCAATGTTTGATAATGACTAAAAATTTCCAGTAAATAAGAGGTTTACTCCTAATTTTAAAGTCTTTAAAAAGATATTTTGTAAATGACACTGTTTTTTTCTAATTATAATTTCAAAAATATTTAAGCTCACAATTGTTTTTCATTTTACATTCATTTTCAAATTTTAGCTCCAAATTTCCTTGAGCTAAAAATTTCTGTCAAGCAAACCAAAGACTGAGGTACATATGAGAAGACTAATTTTATCAGACGATAGCAGTGGGTCCACTCTGTAAAAACAAAAGATTTTTTAAAACTATGTTTTTGATGATATGTACAGCGTATTTTAACATACAACCTCAGTTCATAGCGCATTATTTTCATGGGTCTGCGTAAAGTCCCTCTTTGCTCTCTTCTTCATTCATTCATTCGTTATTTCATTATTTATCACACCCCATTCTCCAATCCTTTTTTTTTTTTTTTTACCCTACATTAGCAACCTTTCTAGTAACGTGCTGACATGTATCCTTCTACTGGTGTTTTATGCACATGTTTCTTTCAATTCACAAAAAAGGTATTGTGCATAGAACCCATTCTGTTTCTTGCTTCTTTTCACCTGGTATTATGTTTTCAATGTCCATCCATGTGACTGTTTCTTTGCTTCTTTGCTTCTATGGATGCCCCACATTCCATATTTTGTATCTGCCACAATTTATCTATTTGAAAAATGGACATTTAGATTACCACAAATTTCCTGCCGCTTTAAATAGCATCATGATGAACATAAAGTATACTGTTAGAGTGTAAGTATTAGAAGCTAGTTTACGGCTTTTATAATGTAAAGACTTTGCCTATTAGGTTTTCTTTTTGAATTTAAAAAATATGTTCTTTGACTAATCCCTTCATCTTTTGTCAGTCAACCCCCACCTCCTACCTTCCCTCTTATAGCTGTCAGTCTCTTCCATGATTCTATGCCTGTGGTTCTGTTTTGCTCATTAGTTTATTTTGTTCATTAGGTTCTACATATAAGTGAGATCATATGATATTTGTCTTTAAAAATTTTTTTAAATTTAATTTGTTGGGGGTGACCATGGTTAATACAATTGTATAGCTTTCAAGTGTACAATTCTACGATATACCATCTGTATATTGCATTGTGTGTTTGCCTCCCAAAGTTAAGTCTCCTTTTGTCACCATATATTTGACTGCCTTTATACTTAACCTGCCCCTACCTTCCTTTTTCTTCTGGTAACTACCATACTGTTGTATATGTATGAGATTTTGTTTATATTGATTGTTCATTTTTTGCTTTCAGTTTTACATCTCACATGAGTAAAATTATGTGGTTCTTGACTTTTTCTGTTTTCCTTATTTCACTTAGCATGATATTCCTAAGATCCATCCATGGTGTCACAAATGGCAGTATTTCATCTTTTCTTATGGCTGAGTAGTATTCCATTGCATTTATGTATCACATCATCTTTAGCCAATCATCTGTCAAAGGACCCTTTGATTATTTCCATGCTTTGGTCGCCGTGAATAATGCTGCAATGAATGTAGGGATACGTATGAAGTCTGTCCAGAAAGTATCCAGCCATGCACTGTGAAAAATAGAGACATTTATTGAATAAGATTCAAGATACAAGAAACATTGTACATAGGACAATGATGCCTCAGTCCCCTTCAAAGTAGGCACCTTGGGGCCTCACACAATTCTCCTAATTGCTATCAGCTGCCCTGTTGTATTTTCCTGAATGTCATCAACGATCTGAAATCTCTTCCGTTTTAAAGATGATTTTAGTTTTGGGAAAAAGCCAGAAGTTGCAGGGTGCCAAACCTGGGCTGTAGGGGGTGGGCTGAGTCACCTGGGTGATTTGATGTTTTGCCAAAAACCTCTACACTAGACATGATGCACCAGAGAGTGCGTTGTCATGATGAAGCTGCCAATCCCTGGTTGCCCATACCGGCAGCCTTCTGAATGACCTGAATAGTTTCCATGGAGGATTGAATGTTCAAGCAAAATTTGATGCAGATTCATCACTGTCATCATTTACAATGTATGGGCACACAGTACACACACGCACTGAACTGCGTCTATCGCGCCCACTGACTAGTACAGTGAAGTCATCATTGTTCACACATGTGCATTCCAGTCCACTCCCCTTGGCTGCCAGGTTACATTGATGTAGTGCAAACTGTTCTTGTTATATTAGCATTGGCTGGACTTTTTCCAGATAGACCTCATATGTCTTTATGAATAAATGTTTTCAAATTTTTGGACAGATGCCCAAAAGAGAGGTTGCTATGTCATATGGTAAGTCTATTCTTAATTTTTTGGGAACCTTCATCCTGTCTTCCATAGTGGCTGTACCAGTTTACATTCCAACCAGCAGTGAATGAGGGTTCCTTTTTCTTCACAGCTTTCCAACGCTTAATATTTGTCTTGTTAATAATAGCCATTATGACAGGTATATCTCATTGTAGTTTTGCCTTTCCCTAATAGCTAGTGAAGTTTAGTATCTTTTCGTTTATCTGTTGGCCATTTATGTCTTCTTGGGAAAAATGCCTGTTCAGGTTCTATGCCCATTTTAAAAATTGAATTGTTTGGTGTTGAGTTGCATGAGTCTTTATATATTGTGGACATTAACACCTTTTTGAAAGTATTGTTTGCAAATACCTTCTCCTGTTTGGTTGGCTGTCTTTTTGTTTTGTTGGTGGTTTCTTTTGCTATGCAGAAGCTTTTTAGGTTGATGTATTAGTTTCATTCATTTATTTTTACTTTTACTTTCCTTGCCTTTTAGATCAAATTTATTAAGTTCTAAGACCAAGGTTTATGAGTTTAGTACCTTTGTGTTCTTCTATGTCAGTTTATAGTTTCAGGTCTAATATTTAGGTCTTTGATCCATTTTGAATTAATTTTTGTGTGTAGTGACAAATAGTCTACTTTCATTCTCTTGCATGTGGCTTTCCAGTTTTTTCAGTTTTTTTGAAGAGGGTTTCTTTTCTCTGTTTTATTTTATTGGCTCCTTTCTTGAAAATTATTTGCATATGTACAAAGGGGGACCCCAAAAAACACAGAATTACCTTCCAGAGGGTGCACCCTCTATACTGTAAGCTTCTCCCACTTGGTGAGTGATCTAGGGACCTATCTGTAATAGTGTGCCAGTTGGCATTGTTGTGAGAGGCTGTGTTAGGCCTCAGTGAATTTTTTTGAAGACTCTTTCAATACATTTTCCCATTTTATGATGGGTGATTTGTGAGCACACCTGCCCGGACTGTGCTGAGTGTTCAGCAGTTTTTTCCCACTATGGCATGACTCCCATGCCCCACCCTCCCTACCCAATCTCACCCTGAGCAACATTTTATTTTTCCCCCGGATGAAAAAAGTTCTCAAAGTAAAACATTTTGCTGATGTGAAAGAGGTGAAACAAAAATGGCAGAGGCAGTAAAAGGCATCAAAATTGAGTTCAAAAACTGTTTTCACTGTAAGTAAAAAGTCTCTATAGGTGTATTGCATCAAATGGAGAGTACTTTGAAGGAACCCTAAGTTTAAACATGTAGGAATAAATATACAATATTTTATAAATAAATTCCAGTTCTTTTTAGGACCCTCCTCATACGTGTTTGTTTATTTCTATGCTCTCAATTCTATTTCATTGGTCTCTGTGTCTGTTTTTCTGCCGATACTGTACTGTTTGAATTATTATCTCTCTTTAGTATGATTTGAAGTCAGGGAGTGTGATAACTTTGGCTTTATTTTCTGCTCCCTGCACTGCTACCCCCAGGATTGCTTTGTCTATTGAGAGTCTTTTGTGGTTCCTTACAAATCTTTAAAAAAATGCCATGGAGATTTTTATGGGGATTGTATTAAATCGATATATTGCTTTAGGTAATATGACCATTTTAACTATGTTGACTCTTCTAATCCATGAACATGGAGTATCTTTCCATTTCTTTCTTTTTTTTCAATTTCTTTTAATAACATTTTGTAGTTTTCATTGAGTAGGTCCTTCACACCCTTTGTTGAGTGTATCCCTGGGTATTTTATTCTTTTTGTTGCAGTTGCAAAAGGAATTGTTTTTTGTTTCTTTTTCTGAAATTTCATTGTTGGTATATAGGAATGTAATGGATTTTCGTACATTGATTTTGTAACCTACAACTTTACTGTGTTTATTGTTTCTAATAGATTTTTTTGGGGTGTGTGTGTGTGTGTATGGAGTCTTTAGGGTTTTCTGTGTAAAGAATTATGTCATCTGCAAAAAGCAACAATTATACTTCTTCATTTCCAGTTTGGGTGCCTTTTATTTCTTTCACTTGCCTGATCACTCTGGCTAGGACCTTTAGTACTATGTTGAATAGCAGTGGTGGAGTGAGCACCTTTGTGTTGTTGCTGATATTAGAGAACAACCTTTTAGTTTTTTACCATTGAGTATGTTATTAGCTGAGTACTCATCATGTATGGCCTTTATTATGTTGAGGTACTTTACTTGTACAACATTTTATTGAGTGTTTTAATCATAAATGGTGTTGTATCTTGTCAAATGCTTTTCTGCATTTATTGGTATGGTCATAATGAATTTTATCCTTTATTTTTTAAATGTAGTATAACACATTGATTGTGTATCCTAAACCATTTTTGTGCCTGCTTGATCATGATGTATTACTTCTTTAATGTATTGTTATATTCGATTTACTAGTATTTAAATTTTTTTCATTTGTATTTATCAGAGATATTGGTCTATAGTTGTGTGTGTGTGTGTGTGTGTGTGTGTGTGTGTGTGTGTGTGTGTGTTTCACCCTTGTCAGGTTTTGTTATCTGTATGTTGGCCTCATAAAATGTGTTAGGAAGTATTACTTCAATTTTTTGAAACAGCTTAAGAAAAATAGGTATTACATCTTCAAATGTTTGTGAGAAATTTCTAGTGAAGCACTCTGGTCCTGGACTTCTACTTTTTGAGATGTTTTGGATGGTTATTTCAGTTTCCTCACTGTTGATTGGTTTAGAGTTTCTAGTTCTACATGATTCAGTGTAGGAAGGTTATATGTGTGTAAGAACTTGTCCATTTCTTGTAGGTTATTGAATTTGCTGCCACTTAGTCTTTTATAGTATTCTTATATGATTCTTTGTATTTCTGTGGTATCCATTGTAACTCCTCTTTTATTCCTGATTTTGTTTATTTGAGCCTTTTCTCTTTTTTTCTTAGTGAGTCTACAGAATAGCGATTAAGCATTTATATAACTTACAAAGTGGTCACCTCAATAAGTATAATACTCACCCGGCACCACACATTATTATTACAATATTATTGACTGTATTCTGTATGCTATAATTTACATCCCCATTACTATTTTGTAAATGCCAATTTGTACTTCTTAATCCCTCCATCTTTTTCACTCCCCCAATCTGTCACTCATCAGTTTCTCCGTATCTATGAGTTTTTTTTCTGTTTTGTTTTTTGTTTTGTTTTTTTTTTGTAGATTCCACATATACCTGAAATCTTATGGTATTTGTCTTTCTCTGATTTATTTCACTTAGCATAATTCCTTCCACTTTGAAAACTGTAAGACATTGAAGAAAGTAATTGAAGAAGATACAGATATATGGAAGGATATACCGTGATCATGGATAGGAAGAATTAACATCATTAAAATGCTCATTCTACCTAAAGCAATCTATAGATTCAGTGTAATCACTATCAAAATACCAATGCATCAGGTATTTTATGTAGTAATTCCTGTATTTATATGACTCTTTCTCATGTATTGACAGTAATAGTAGTCATTTAAACAGAAACAGCCATAAAAACAATTACAATAAAAGCAACAACAATAACAAATATAATGTCAAACTTGAAAATACTATGAAATGGAATAAATATAGGAGAGAACATTAAAAATCTAGGTGGATACAATAGAATGCATTATTAAAAAAAGATAAATTGTGACAGCAACTATCCACCTTATCTTTCTGAACTGTAAAGTATAACAGATAGCCTGTACCAAGCCAAAATACTAAGCAAGGTTAGGGTGGTCGTGAGATAGCTCGTGAATGGAGGGTTTAGTGTTAGTTCGTTTTATTTTTTTATTTTCGTACATGACAGTATATTAGGTTTTTCTTTATTAATATTTCAATATATGTTAAAATACCTTTTTTTCCCCCAGAATCTGTTTGCTAAGTTTCTTAACAGCACATAAGCTAACCATGATGTAAGAAATATAGTGTGGTACCTATCACAAAGGAACCATAGTTTGGATAATGTTTAATGTTTGGGCCCCACTTAAGTTGCAGTAGTGTTAAAGAATTAATAACTTTGTCTCTTGTGCCTTTCCATTACCCCAGCAGTTCTTTTTTACATTACTTGGAACCCCCTTTTTTGTTGTTTAGCTGCAATATCACTCACTGTAACTTCCACTCTTCCCCGTTTGTTTCCATACCTATTTCATCTTATCCTATCTCACTGATCCTTTGTCAAAAGGCTGGAGGAGTCAGCAGTTTATGCCTTTCTTATGAAAGCTTCCTTTTTAAGCTATGAATATATTTTCAAGACAATTTCATAAAGTGTATGTATTTTCCAGCATGAAATAATACATACAATTAAGGGGATAAAATGGAAAAAGCACAAAAGTAGAAATAAAAGCAAATTTACCACTCATATTTTCATTATTTAAAGATAATATTACCCTTCAAATTGTGCTTTTAAGATTTTTCCCACTTTATTTTTTTAGAAAATAATTTTTCTTATGACTTTTATATTTGTTCATCTTTTCTATATTTATTGTAGAGAATGAGGGGAAAAATGCCACGAAAAGTCATTTATATCTCAGCACCCACACATAACCACAGTTAACATTTGGGTTTTTTCCTAAATACAAGATTTAAAAAAAAAATATGATCATTTAGAATAAATAGTTTTGTAATCGTTTTTAAAATATAGAATTAAAATTACATTGTATTTATTGGTATTATTACAAACTCATTGTTAAACATACATTATTTATTTTTAATATTTTACTGAATAAATAAAAACATACCTAACTTAAATATCCTTATATTTTTGGACATTCAATTGACTTCTGTTACCTTACTTACCTAAAAATGCTGTGATACACATCATTGTACAGCATATCCCCTCTGTTTTTAGAATTATATCTTCTGGGAATATTTAGAATCTCAAAGTATATTAGCCCATGATTTCACTTATTATATATTTTTACTGTTTTTGTCCAGTTCTTTATGCTTAATTATTAAGATATGTTACATTTCAAAAAACATGCTTCTGTATGTGCTGAATACTGATGATAAAGTAGAAAAAGTGAGAAAATCCCCTTTACTTCTAAGAAGTAACCTGTATCTATATAATCTATGTCAATGTCTACATGTGTATCTATGCCTGTACATCTAAATACGTATATAAGTGTGCATATTATTAATGCAGTAATATATCGCACATATTATTTCATTTTTCTTAATACAAATTTAACTTATTTTTTAATGGCTACATAGTATCCCATAATGTATACCATAATTTGTTTTACATTTCTTTACCGTTGGCCATTTTAGTTTTATTGATTTTTGTTTTTGTACTACAGATCACACTGTAGTGATTGTCCTTGTAGAAATTTACATGTACACTTGAATAAGCAGGTCTGTTATTTTATTTTTAAATGCAAGGCCAAGGTGTGATATTTTGGACTTATTCAACATAAGTTTTTTAAGAAAAGAAATAAATTTGATTTACACTTCCTCTATTGTACCAATACGTCACCTTTCATTTGATTTACTATATTTTATCAGGAGATGAACCAGTGTGAGCCACTGTATGTTGACCAGTGAAATTCTGTTAAAAAGTTTGTCAGAAGAGTCTAATGCTTAAATATAGTGACTTCTCCCTCCTTACCCACAATTTTACTTTCCATGGTTTTGGTTAACTGTGGTCAACTGAAGTCTGAAAATATTAAATAGAAAATTCCAGAAATAATTCATGAGGTTTAAATTGTGTGTCCTTTGAGTAGCATGATAAAATCTCTGTTCTGCTTTGTCTTGCTTGGAATGTGAATCATCCCTTTGTCCATTGTATCCAAATTGTTTATGGTTCCTGTCTGTTAGGCTGTCTAGGTTATCAGATCTATTGTGTTATCACAGTACTTGTGGCCAAGTAACCCTTATTTTACTTAATAATGCCATATCCATATAACTTTTATTATAGTATATTGTTACAATTATTTTATATTATTATTAGTTATTTTTGTTAATCTCTTACTATGCCTAATTTATAAATTAAACTTTATCATAGATATGTACATACAGTTGTCCATTGGTATCTGTGGGGGTTTGAGTGCAGGATGACCAAATATACCAATATCTATGGATACTCAAGTCCCTTGGTTAGCTCTTCATATCTGTGGATGCAGAATCTACAAATACAGAGAGCCAGCCGTATGCGAAAAAATATAGTGTACATAAGTTTGGTACTGTCTGCTGTTTTAGGCATGCACCTGGGGTCTTGGAACACACCCCCTGTGAATAATGAGGGACCACTGAATGTGTGCATTGCAAAGTTTAGGTAAATAGTCTGTGCCAAGTGATCAACTTACTCAGTCTGTCTTTCCTGAATTCCTGCTCTTAGGAATGTTGGCCATTTTAATGCACCAAGAATTCTTTCTCTTAGAGTCAATAGGTTCTTGGAGACGGTAATTTTTTTTCCCCAAAGAAAGACTGGAAGAAAGTCAACTTGATCCAAAGTGGGAAGTTATAGTTAACAGACATGCTGACTTAGCTAAGATTGCTAGTATTTTGATGACAAAGATAGGACTTAACTATAATTTTATAGGTTCAGATAAGAGAAGTTATTAAATGGGACTGAGTTCAAGAGGAGTCAAATAGACATGTTTAAGTAGGGTATGCTTGACCAACATGAGAGAAGAATCTTAATATCCAATATCTTATATTTAATATATGAGTTTTAATATGTATCATTATGAATAGTCTGATTAAAATTCTAGCCAAGCGAGAGGGTACCGTTACTGTGAGTATTGTTTCATCTCAAAAAGCATTTCATATGTCTAGGCCTCTAGTATAACTATTTTTGTCATCTAAATTTTAGGAGGAATGTTGAGAAATTAAAAATAGTTTAAGGATGAGGAAGAATGATTCAAGGATTGGGATGATTGGTCCTGACGGAGAGTAGCTGAGAGGAGGTAACTAAATACTCAGTGCTTGTGATCAGATGCGTTGGACCTGTGACGAAGGAGCGGCAGGGCCCGTCTTAGCTTTCTAGACCACTATGCTCTGCAAAGCCCGTTCTCTCCCTTGATACCCGTCCCGGTGCGTGGATCATTTCTGTAGGAGGAGGGAAACATAACAATGGCATTAAACTAGATGGTCTGTAAGTCTTGAGACCATTGTTGTGCCTTAGAAAGGAGGAAAGCATAAGGGATCGGCATGAATATCCACAGGAATTTAATATGTGAATTAAATTACAATATGTGAATTTATTGTACTTAACTAATACATTTAGCTAATGTTAAAATTATTAAACATTTTAGTAATGTTTGTCAGCAGAAAGTTCAAACCATTTTCACTTGATATCTCCCTCCCTCCATATATATATATTATTTATATATATATATAAAACTTTTTAGAATAGTTATCTGAGGAAAAGTGGAGGAAGTTTTTACTATTGTTTTGTTAAATTCTTCAGGTTTCGGAGACAAGTGACATTGGTAGACATCATCGTGTTAACTGTGATAAAAATCTCATACCTTTTAATCTGGTGACCTGTTCACTGCACTGCTTTGCCTTTAAAACCCATGAATGTGTTTTAAAAGCAATATGCATTCTGAATCCCATTTATGTTGAATTTTAACTTTTCTAGACAGGTACACATTCTAGAAATTAATCTTCTCTGTCTCTTGGCTTTTAGCACAGGAGTGAAAGACAAGGGAGACAAAATAATAGAAATATCATATTATAATCTTGATTTCTTTTCCTCTTAATAGCTATATTTTCTTCTGACTCATAACTGACTACTAAGGAAAGACCATATTTCTACTGAAAATGGAAGAATGTTCATTTCTAGTAAAGGTAGAATGAAGGATGATGACATATAAAAGGAAAGATGTGAGTCAAGCACAAGGAATCTGGATATAAAACAGGGATGGACACTATACTTTTGGTGGTTACTTCATTTGTGTGGAAAAAAACTTTCCTCTAGCTTCTTTCTTTAGAATCTATCGCTTTCTTTTAGAGGCAGTGTTAAAAAAATTAAAAAGCAGTTTCTAGATGGGACGAGAGATCAACCTGAGTAAAAAATTTCATCACGGTTATGTTTCCAGGGCCGTTAGCTGACAGAAACCCACTAGCATCATTTGGAATGAATTACAGTTTATTATGTCATGAAGGGAAATTCATGAGCTTTTGGATATACCCCAAGGGCTGAATTGGTGGTTTATTTGGGGATTTTTTAAAAAGAATTACTCCAGTCATTACTAACTGCTTTCTGGTTGCTCATGACATGTTATTAATTATTATTTTTACACAAAACCTTATCAAAATATTTAGGTAATCTGCTTTTGAAGTAGCCCTTCATTGAAATATAATTTTTAGATTCTGAAGTGCAATCTCACTCCCATGGAATGCCCATTATATTCTAAATTATAATATATTTATGTAGTATATATTTTGCATAATATAATTATATATTATATAATATACTGTATATCATCTATAATAATACATTAATGGTACAAACTAAATATTTAAATTAGAACCACAGGTTTGATTTATATGTATATAGGAAAAATAAATTCTTCTGATTTTCTGCCATGGACCCTTTTGGTTACCGTTGAGACAATAAAAATGCCTACCCTTGCTTTTGGAAATTGAATAGACTACTGTATGAGGTTGTCTCTTTTTATTCACATTTCTGTTTCATTACTACTTTTCTTTTGGCTTTCATTGCTAAAAGTATGTTTTATCCAAGGAATATTTTTTGAAATAATTTTCTTTTTTAACGACCATGCATTTTTAAGATCCCCAAAGATAAGAGGCAGTTTGGGCTTTGCTACTTTGCAATGTTGCCTCTGCTAGCTTTGTGGGAGAGATGAGGAGGAGATATGTAGCTAGAACATTACAATATACTGGGTTAAATGCTCAAAAGGGGGTGTGGTGAAAGGCAAAGGTACCCTAAATTTTTCAGAATATTTGACCAAGGGGGATATTTGCAGGTGTAAAAGAGGGTATAGGTAGGGATGTCAACCCTAGCAAAGCGTGAGAAAATGTCTCTTGGCTTGAGACTTGAAGAGTCGTTGAGTTCATGTGGTAGTTAGCATGGAGGCTGGAAGGTGAGGGAGTGCTCTCGCAAATGGAAGGAGTGGCAGTAGCACGAGGGATGGATAGGGTACCAAGATATGCAGTAGAAACTTGGAATAGCTGACCTAGGTAATGCAGCCAGGAGCTAAACTGAGCCATTTGGCATAAAAGTATAGCTGAGTGGACTTGTGGTATTATAAATATGGCTTATTTCTAATATAACTTGAATCAAAATGAGCATTGGACTAGATGACCTATGGAGTGTCATGAAAGAGCTGCAGTGGCCCTGAGGGTTTTCTTCAAGTTGGGTGTTGCTCAGTTCCACAGAGAAAGTACCACCCTCCAGCATGGTGGGGGTTAGGAAGTGGAGGTAGAGTTGCTGTCCTGGCCGATATGGTGTGATGGAAAGACAAGGTCCTGAGTTATGATCCTAAATATGAGCCAGCTAGATCTCTAGATAGTAATCACTTTTGGTTTTGATTCTTTTTTTCTTAATTTTGAAAATGAGGACATTGAAGGATCACCTCATAGACTCATTCATTCATGTATATATCTACCGTATATTTATTGAACATCTACTAGTTACTAGAACTTCCTTTGAATTCTTTAGATAGAGTTGAGTGGAATAAAACTTGGCTCCCATAACCTCAACTATAACATCGCCCTTAGAGCCAAGGATGGAAACAGTCCTGGAAGGAGTGAGTGTAGGAGGCCATGCCATAAGAGCCTTTAAATTCTGAACCTAGGTCTGGCTTGTGGATGGTGAGGAACTGGGATGATGATAACAACTTCTGTTGATTTCTTACTGTATGCCAGGCACGGCACTAACAGTACTGTATAAGCTCATTTATTATGATAACCCTTTGGGATAGATATTTATCAGTTTTCGAAAATTTTATAAATGAGAAAGATGACAGAGAGGGTAAGAAAATTACCTAAGGCCACATAGCTAGTAAAGGGGTTTCAAATTCAAGTTTGTATGACTTTCAAGTATATTCTAAAACAGTGATTACCAAGTCTGGTTGTACCTCTTAAGGGCTCTGTTCCACATCTAGTTTGTGGAATCAGAATTTCAGGAAGTACAGCAGATTTATATTTATTTTTAATTAATTATTTATTTTGTATTTTAAAAAAATATTTTATTTATTTACTTTTAGAGAAAGAGGAGAGAGGGAGAAAGAGAGGGAAAGAAACATCAATGTGGGAGAAAATCATTGATCAGTTGCCTCATGTATGCCCCCAGCCAGGAACCTGGCCTGAAACCCAGGCATGTGCCCTGATTGGGAATGGAACCAGCAGTATTTTGGTTTACAGGATGATGTCCAACCCACTGAGCCACAGCAGTCAGGGCCATATGTTTATTTTTAAATAGTCTACCAAGTGATTTCAATGTGCAGTCATATGAGGGAATCTTGTGCAAAGATTTACTCAAAATGACAAGGAAAGTTGCTGGTTGGATAAAAATATAAAACCTGACAGAGTAAGAAAGTGTTATGGTTTGGAAAGAACCATAGACAAGGTGCCTGAATTCACATCTCTCTTTGGGCAGTGGAGTGCTGTTAGGGAGATGACAGAGAGCACGGAGGGAGACCTGGGCTCTAGTTCTTGCATCTTTATAAACTGTGGTATAAGTGGAGGCAAAAAGAAGTTGGACTAATGACTTGTAAGACCTCATGAAAGAGCTTCAGCTCTGTGGTTAGAAAACATGTAAGAATTAGGTATTGTGTAGGCTTCATTTAGTTTGATTAAACATTTTCTTGGGGGGAAAGAATCTAAAATATTGACCTTAATGAGTACAAATTTAACAATTTTAGACAAACACAAAATACCAAATCAGAATATAAAAAATATTTTATAAACCTCTATGGTAATTTTTATTCTTATTTTTTCCTAGAAGTGACTAATTGTTGACTCACTAAGAGGTAGCTAGAAAAATAACCAATTATTAAAGCTTACTGTTAATGCTTCTCTGGCCTTGTAAAATCTCTTTGAGCAATAGTCATGTTAGATATTAGCATGTAGATGTCGTTTTATATTTTCCCCAAATTGTTGAGAAAATTACCAGTTGAAAGAAAAATATTTAAAGTTAATTTACCAGAAAAGGTAGTTTGCAAGTTCTATCTAGAGTAAACTATTTCAATAGGATTTTGTTACATTTTAATAGCTTTGTCAAGAACTTGGATAAAGATGTAGAAAACATGAATGTAAAATTTTCAGTGAAGGCAAATTAATAAGGGAAAACATCAGAATACAGGATTCACACTCTATATAATATAATATTATTAAAATATATTAAATATATTTTAATATTAAAATATAATATTATCTATATAATATTGAGCTGAAGCCAATAAGTTCTTGCATTTGAGTACCTGCTCCCTCACACCTCCATTTTTTTTCCTATAGGATAGACGGGATTATAGTGTAATAGCATTTCATGTGACAAAACCTCTATTTTGTAAACCCAAGATTAGCCATTATGTGACATAGTTACCCCACAATGTAACACAAACAGATAAACAGGTCATGTCCTTAGGGAAATGATGATCTTCAGTACTGCTCTCTATAGTTAGTCTATGTAGAACACGTAGTAAATTCTGGTGAACTGGGAAAGGTCACTGAGATGACACGAAAATTATATCAGGAATTTTATAGGCATCTAATTATGTTTAGCATGAAGAAAACAAAATTGGTCTAGGAAATCATTCCACTTTTATCTTCAGTGTTTGGATGTCTGTTTTAGGAATATCTAGAGTAGCCTGCCTACTCGAGAAACACAGATTTCATCTAAATGTAAGAAAACAAACTAGAAGCTTTGACAATGAAGTAAGCTCCTGTCTCTGGGAAAATTCAGCCCGTGGTCAGGGTTGTGGGCAGACGCTGAAGGTACGGGGGATGTGGGTTAGGCTTCTTGAATTTTCCAGTTTTAGAAAAATGTTTTAGTGAATCATTTAGCAAAATGAATTTAGCGAAATATTTAGTCAAAACTGAATCCCTTTTTTATAAACAACTCAAGATATATTTGCCATAAAATGTAGTCCTCGTCTCAAACAAAATTTCACTTTTGTGACGATTAACTATACAAAGTGATGTAATTGCCAAAATTACTTTCAATTTGTTCTCCACACTTCATTCAGAGTAATCATTACCAGATACTTAAGTCCTCATACCACCCCCCTGCTTAAAACACAACTAATCTGCATTAATTTTAGGATAAAGATACACATTCTTAACATGACCTCCAAAGGCCAACAAGGTGTACTCCTACCTGCTTCTCTCAAATTTTATGTTGTTATCACCTTCCATTTCCAATCCTACCACATTGGACTACTAGTAATTTCTCATATGTTATACCATGATTCCATTTGCTACATATTAGTTCTCATACTATGTTTTCGTAGTTGTTTTTTTTAAACTATTTCTTGCCTATACCTAATTCAATGGCATAAGTACCTTACTTTTATTAAGTATTTCAAAGTCATTCAACTCAGTCTTTTTTTCTTTTTAAATTCAGTTTTTTGGGGTTACATTCAGGTGTACAGTTCTTTAACACATCATCTGTATTGTATTGTGTGTTCACTGCCCCAAATGAAGTTTCCTTCCATCACCATTTACCCCGTCTAACTCCTCTACTATCTCCCCCAAACTCCTTTCCCTTTAGTAGTCACCATACTGTTATGTGTGTCTTTTTTTTTTTTTTTTCCGCATGGATGGCCTTCTCATTCCTAGATAATGCCTGCTGTCACCCTCCAGGTCTCAGTTCACTGTTAACTTAAGCAGGGAAGTGTTTTGAACCTTCCTATTGAGATCTCATGTCGTGTTACACAAGCTCATACTGTATATTTCTCATTTACACATCGATCACTGTTACAATTTAAATTTGATTATGTGATTCAATATCTGCTTCCCCTACTCAAATATAAGCATCCTAAGGCAAAAGTCATTTTCTGTTTTTAGTTCACTGTTGAACTCCCGGAGCCCTGCAATATGTGCATATCACAATAAATGTGTCCGATGAGTAATGTAAGTGGAACACTCACTGTGAAGCACAGAAGAGAACATTTAGAGAAAGGATGGGGTCCAATGACCCTAAGGCAGTAAGTTAATTTTATATAGTGCTTGCGTTTTTAAAAACTGATTTTTCACAAAAGTCCTAAGAGCTAAATATATTAATTTTACAGATAAGTACATTTTCTCCTTCTCAACAATAAAGATCAGGGCAGTTAACAAGATCAAGATTCATGGTTCTCAAGTGGCAGATTTGAGATAAGAAACCGTGAGTTTGAGATTTTAGGAAAATAAGTATCCACTTGATCTAAGTAGATGCTATATTCTTTTATAATTCGCTTCAAATGACACACTTTCGTATCATTTTCTATAGGACTACCTTGGTTTGGGCCACTATAACCAAATAGCATAGACTGAGTGGCTTAGACGACAAGCATTAATTTTTCATGGTTCTGGAGACTGGGAATTTCAAAATCAAGGTACCAGCAGATTCATGTTCTGTGAGGGCCCTTTCCTGGTTTACCGGCAGCCCTCTTCCTCACATGGAGAGGAGGCAGAGCTCTGTCTCTTTCTCCTGTTTAAGGACTCAAACCGTAACATGACCTAATTACATCCCAAAGCCTCTACCTCCAGATACCATCACATTAGCATTCAACATATGAATTTTGGGGGGACACAAACATTCTATCCATAGCAAGGACTAAGCTATGTTTTATTAATGTCTAAAATATATTTACAGTTTTAAAAATTACATGTGGAATGCTCAGTTAAGTTTTAGAAACCTTGACAGGTAGAATTTTAACCATGAAAGTAGCACTGCCATCTAGTGACGACAAACCTGAATGAAATGCGAAAACTGGACTAGCAGGTTAAGATCCCTTGGAATGGTGAAACATGTTCTTCACACAGAGTGGGCAGGGCACATAACTTAAGGCAATCATTTCTTTTTAGTGAACATTTGAGGCAGCTTATTCTTAAGGAGGTCATGAATGAACAATGACCAAATGAAACAAATGCTCTTGTCTGTAGGGTGTTACCCACGTAACTAAGTAGATGATTGTGCCATTTGACTGGGTTCTACCTCCATTTTCCTCACTTTCTCCACTGTTTCTGAATGAGGGAATTTGTACTCTGGTAACCTAATAAAAAGTTTTCATCTTAGTTTAAAAACGAAATATTTTCTGGAACAACATATGTGTGGGAATCAGTTCGTGGTAAAATTTCCGGTTACATTTTGCAGCATCTAAAGGAAGAAGTGGAATGCCAAAATAAACCCCATCTATCCCAAGGGGACACTTAAAGCCACTTTGAATTAAAGTACTGTGTGGTTTAATGTAAACACAACAATAAAACACTTCCAGACACATAAAAATATTTAGAAAATGAAATATAAGAATTTTCTTTAAACATTGAACCACAAAGGAAATTTGGATAACTTATTTGTATCTTTTAAGTCCTGAATTTAAATATGGTAGATTTTAACTGATATATTTTAAATGAATTATTATCCTGATACATTCAAATTACAGGCAAAAATACCTCAAATCCATTGAGCTAAAATTTTCTTACATACGGATGCCAGATCAAAAGAAATAAAAGTTATTTTGTTTCTCTAGAGGCCTAAACAACAAAAACCTATCACTTTCAAAGGATAATAATTTTGCTGATTGAGGTGAGAAAATTATATTTAACATTTTTTAAGGGAGTCCAGAGAACTGTCTCCGTGAAGTGTTGAACTCATAGCGTTAGAACAGCCTAATTGGAAATCTTAATTACTTTTTGTACAAGTCAATGGAAATTATTGCTTTCCTGACACTACTTATTACCTATCTCCCCTTCAGGGATAATATTTCATATGCTGACAATAAATAATATGTACCACAGTTGTCGTTTTGCCAAGAGTTAAGTTGGAAATCTCAGGGGCATGAACCACTTCATGATAAGAAAAGCATCTGACTTATACATATTCCTTAGCCAATATCCTTAAAATAGTAGTTTTATATTTATTTTAGGAAAAGTATATAGACATGATCCCATCTCTTGTTTTCATGTGGTAACTATTCAAACGAAATATGTGTTTAGCACCTGACAATAGCAGATGACAATCTAGCAAGAGTTTGATTAAAATTAGTTGCCAAAAAATATTGCATCAATACTGAAGGGGGCTGATTTTTTGAAAAATATAGTGTGCAGTGTGGTTTTGATTAGCTTTGTATGAGGCACAGCTGATCTGGGACCTCTCCTAATTTTGGGTCAAGGTAGAACAGTAGAGTTGTGTTTAAGCCTGAAAGATGGGTAGAGTTGCTGTAGTAAGGTGAAGAAGAGCTTAAAGGCAGGTGCTGGTGTGGAAGGGGGCTGTGTGGAGGCTCAGGGTGTTCTAGAGAGACAATGTCAAGTATAATTAAAAAATTTTAAAAATTAAATAGAGAGAACATAAATAAAAAGCTTTGTTTGAAATTCTCAGTACCTTATCGACGCACGAAGGATTCCACACTGCACAGTGTGGAAGTGAAGAATACACTGAGGCTCTCTAGGGCTCTTGGTACCTAGAACAGCATGGTGGGGGCAGAGTAAGAAATTGACCTTGTGCTGGAAGGATGTGCTGGGATTATTTTAACAGTAGTGGAAATGAGAGGTGAGTAGCTTTTATCGCAGTGTAGAGCAGAAAGAGACTAGTTTCTCTTAGGAGTTTTTGGTGAGAGGAAAGTGGAAGGCTTTATTCAAGACTCTTGAAGGAGTTGACATGTACCATGATCCTTAAAGGAGGAGCAGTATGAGGTCTGTGCATGTTTGCAGTTTACTTTTGCCTTTGACTGTGTTTTGACCTTTGCCTTATTTGTTCAGCTAGGATTGTGTCTAAGCAGAGCCTCTGCATCTGTTCTTAACCTCAACTGCAGCCTTATCCTTTTACCCGTGTGCCGGACTCTCCTGGCTTACCTTCGAGGATCCCAGAAGGTAAGAAAAGTAAAATTCTAGTCACAGATTGCAGCATAAAAATCAAGTGCAATCCATGCAATCCATGGCATATTAGTCCTACATAGTTTTCATGGTCTGACTTTCTGCTAGAGTGATTGCTTCAGAGATGACTGTAAAGACCATGTCATCTTTCAAGAAGATCACTGAACTACTTTAGATAACAACAGTAAAGGCAGAGGATTATAGAAAAAGTTATTAATAATGGTAGCAAGCACTGTGCTAAGCACTTCACATATATAATTGTGAAGCCTCTCAATGATTCTGCATCAGCCATTGCAGAGGAAGAGCCTGAGGCACAGAGAGTTTAAGGAACTTGAGGACCCGGAGACTAGTGAATGCCCGCTAAGGGCAGTCCCAGCTCTGGGCTCTCTTCACTGTACCATGCCTCACTGCGATCCCGTTTTTCATTTAGTTAAATCCAGGCGAGCAAACGCAAGCCCTGGGGCTATTGAGCAGTACATAGATTGAGGGCTCGTGTTGGTGGCAATCTATCTCTTAAAGCACATAACCTATTTTGAGCCAGGTAGGCTTAGAAAAGATGTCTTAGAAAAATAGTGATGTCATATGTGGATATTTAGTGTTGTAAAATGAAGTATTTAAGAACACAAAAGCACTTTGAAAGTTCAACTCAACTGAGATTCTTTTGTCTTCAGTTATCCTCGTGTGTGTGCTTGCGCGTGTGCATGGAGTAGGCTTGTGCTTGTTCCTCTCTGCACTAAGATAGTAAGGCATTGCTGGGTAGATGCCAATATTTGTTTGTTTGTTTGTTTATTTTGATATTGATATTTTAAAAGGAGTTGTTAATGTGAGGTCACTTTGTTGTCCTGTGAAATTTATAAGACTGGAATTACTACGGTAAAACTTCTCGACCTTTTCATGTAATTATATTTGGAAAGTCTGTATCTTTAATGTGGTGATTTGTGGAAATAACTTTTGGCTGCCTACCATTTTAAAATGCTAGGTTTTGATCCCTGTGGCTGTCCATTGGCCTGCCGTGAAGAAAGAAAAGATAAATGGCAGGAAAGAAAAGTACCCATCTAAGTCTCTCAGTATTTAATGTCTTTAAGGATTTTCCCCTAGTGTGAAACATAGGTATTCAAAGATGCTTGACATTTTAGTTTTCTTAAGATGAAGTAGGCATTTAAAACCATAAATGAAATTGCTTTATTTTTTAAAAATCTTATTCTTTTGACTAGAAAAAGAAATCATATACAGGGTCTGGCACAAATAACACCCCCTTTTTACTACAAAATCTTTTATTACAAAATCATAAGCAATCCGGTAACAGAACAATATCACACTCAAACACACCATATGACATTTTAGGTGAAATGTCCAAATGAAAACTATAAATTATTACACCCATATTATTACCCTATCAACCACACTCAGGCAGGTGTTACTTCTGCCAGACACTGGATATAGTAAAATTCAAACATTCAAGAAATATGTGAAGTAATTAATGAAGATCTCCCCTAATATTACTCTGCCAGAGCAACTGCTGATTACAGTTTGGAGTAAATGCCTATGGATATGTTAACACATAATTGAAACAATATAGGACTTGTTTTATAACTTTTTTACCTAACAATATGTCTTGCACCTTTTTCCATATCAATAATAAGCCTTCTCACATTCTGTATAATGTTTGGAATGTCCCATTGATTCAATATATCGTAGTTCATCTCATTAATTTTTAAGCGAAAGATTTTTGCCATATTTCTAAAACATTAATATTATAAACAATGCTGTAGTGAAAAACTTTGTACATGTATCTTATTTACTGTATCATTTTTACAATATTAAGTGGTTTTTCTTTAGGTTCCGAGCAGGAGAACCAGGAGACTGTTGGATAAAAGCAGAACATTCCATGTGACCTGTGGCATTACCATCTGTATTTTTTCAGGTGAGAAAACCAAATGATTTGAAATAATATGTTATAATAACACATTTTATAAATTTATTATTCTGTAAATTATTTATTGCCACCAACTTGTGATTTTCTTATATAGCTTAATTTTCTCTTTCATGTTTTTAAAGAGAGTTGTCTGCTGGTGCTACAGAAAATAGGCATCTTATAAAATGTGCCTTATAAAATGTTGGCCTCAACCTGGTAATGATTATTTCCTAAAAGTAAATAATTCCATTTAAAAAATTGAAAGAAACAAGCTAAAAGTTTTTAAACTCTAAAAGTAATAATATGATAGGAGTTTAAATGCATCAAAATTAGAATGCAATAATGTAGATTTCTTGAATACGATACCACTTGAAATTTTATTTGATAAATGTTTCTTTGATAATAATATTGAATACTTGGTTAGAGGAGCACATATTTCAAAAATTTGTGGAAATTTATCCTACTCAACTCTAATTTAAAATATAAAGTGAGAATCTTTTGGTTTTTAAAAATCATATTGCACACAATGCAATATACAGATCATGTATCATAGATTTGCACACCTGAAATCTCTATTATTTTATTAACCAATGTCACCCCAATACATTTAATAGAAAAAGAAAGAAAAAAGAGTCCATTTAAAATAAATTTTTATCCTGAGAATTTATATAATACTTAAAAAAATTTAGAACAGAAAATAATAAATATGTTTACAAGGACTGTGAAGATAGACTGTGTAGGCTTTACCCTCAACTGCCCTTCTACTGTGTGGTATGCAAATAAGAACATGCATATGAAGTTCTTAGGGTAGAAATTTGTTATTATAATTTATAATCTCAGGGATTAATTATCTCTGTGGCATAGCCCCAGACATTTTTATCTGGTTGTTATTTGTAGGACATTTGGTCTGGAAATTTGTGTAAGGCCATTTTGAATCAGGAGTGTTTAATGATACCAAGATATCATTAAACCTTCAGCTTTTAAAAATTGCTAAGTATTTCTTTACTCTTTGATTCCTGAACATCTATCTTCCCATTGGTAGTTCCCACCTATGCAGGTGAGAGATGGAGAGAGGCTCAGGGATGGGATTAGAACTCCAGTGCAGCTTGAGTCTGGGGATGGAGTAAGAGTTCAGGAAGAGATGAGGGCCAAGGGCGTGATAAGAGTGAGGGATGAATTAGAGCTAGGAAATGTGAAAGGTCAGAAATGGAGGAGGATCATAAAATGTTGGCATTCATAACTTGATTTATTCTAAATTATATTTGTGTCCAAATATTCTAGTTCAGTTGGAGAACAGCCAAGAGACTGAGACAGTGTAGGGTGTTGCCATGAATGAACATGTCTTCCAGAGGGTCTGCATTCTGCCACTGGCTAGTGGTCTGACCTTAGCTAAGTTACCTTTCTAACCTTAGTTTTCTTCTCTGTAAAAGAGGTATGAGTTTATCTGCCCATTGTTTTATTGTGAGAATTAAATGAGAAAATTGATGCAAAGTGTCTGGCATAGCCTTTTCCCTGTTGACTAAAATTAGAATCCCTGGATTCTTTTGACCTAAAAGACCTTTAAAAGAACGTGAATGTACCCGTTAAGCATACATCTCACCGCATCTCACACAGCTACTACCGAGGACTTTTATTTATGAGAATTCAGAAAGAATGGCATTCCACTAAGGAAGCCTTTACACTTTTGATCCATAAAGTATGTAGTTAACATAAAAACCTTTAATTTTAAATAAACACTTTTTTTTTTAACTAGTAACTTCTGAAGTGATGAAGCTGTAGGACACAGTTTTGCTTAAATAATGTTTTATCCTTGTGCCAAAGTTGAGTCTCACCTAAATACCCTTTGTTTTATTTCTTTGAAACCTGGCTCTTGTTAATTAACCCACTTCTAGTTTCTTGTTTACTTTTTATGAGACTCTTTTCTGTCTTCTCAATTTTTCACAGGTAGTTTATAAATCCGTTAAATAATTTGTAGGTTAATTAGAATTCTAGTCCTTTTCTTTCAGTTTGATTTATCTTAGTGAGTATTTCAGAACTCTTGGCTTATCTGTATCTCATATGCTAAGTTTGAAGGGATTATAGAATTTTCTAATTTCTAAGCCATGTCTCCTTTGGAATCACCACCTCCATATCTCTGTGTAAACTCTAATGATTTACTAAGCAGTTTTGGGTCACTAATCTTATTAAGTCTCTTATTTTTGTCATTTTATAGAGAAGTAATTTGAGGTATTGGTAGGCAAGCATACAAGCTAAGAAAACAGGTTCCCAACTAATCACCTGTTGTTCTTTCCAGTACATTATAATATGGTGTTAATTCAAACTGTATTTTACCTACAAGAACAGGATGGAAAGGGAAGTGGGCATTATGGTTCAATACATAAGGTCATTTGCTCTTCCTTGTCCAATCTCCTCAAGGTAATTTCCTTTCTTCCTGACATGCCAAAGCGAATTTGTCTGCAACTCTTTAATAATTTTCTAAAACTTATATATCTTGTATGAGCTGTGAGTCAGTTGAGTACTCTGTTTATTGTGCTGTTGTAGATAGATAATTAAGTGGTATTTATTACAGTTCTGAGTCTTTGTCCCATGGTTACCAACACTTTTGCTGTTGGGTTAAGGACACTATGATTTACATTTGTAGATTGTGAAAAATTTTCACTAGTTAAAAGCCTTTCAGTGAACCTATCTTTTAGGCTGAGTGGCAGTGAAGTATACAAGATATATAACAGGTTTAGAGTTAGGGGAGAGGGGAGAGGTGTGGGACATCTAAAATATCCAGGAGCTGCTTCAGTAAATAAGTAAATACCCATATTATTAAATTACTTGCTTTTGTAAGTGTATGTGCGTGTGCACATGTGTATTTTTTTTCCTAACCTTGATTTACTAGGTTATTCTAGCCTTTGAAAATTCAGTTTCTTAACATGATTTTAAATACTGAAACTGTTTGTGTCTTTAAAACTCCCCTTTTAAATTTAATATTTTATTGGTCACGTAGCTGTCAAAGTTTGACTCTGTGCTTACTTAGAGAGAGGAACCAACTCCTCTTCATAGAACATATCTGAAAATCCTACTGACTTGCACTTTGTGTGATTCTGTAGGTGTGCACGTGGCTGCCCATCTGGTGAATGCCCTCAATTTCTCAGTGAACTACAGAGAGGATTTCGTTGAACTGAATGCAGCAGCATACCGAGATGAGGTGGGTGGTCTCTGTCTCATTTTTCTTTCACTAGCTGTGAGATGACTAACGAGGGCCTATGATTTTCACAGAAAATTTGTACCTTGCTGCTTCTTTTGAGTGCTCTTAAATGCAGTTGTCAAGTAGAGTTTTATTCCTTTTCAATTGGAAATATAGGTAATTACTATTTCACAGTCTCTCCTGCAGAAAATGGGAGTTGGAAGAGTGTCTGATTTTTATATTCTGCTGTGTTCAGATGGTTGCCACTCAGACTTGCCGTCTGCCTCCCAACAGCTTTTGTCTAATTCCTTTCGTGCAGTGGAGACTGTCAACAGCACCATTCCAGGGTAAAAACCCAGCAATGACTCAGATACTGTGCTTGAGGGAAACAGGGCAGAAGAGCAGGTTGACAATTTGAGGATCCTGGATAATCCTTTTATTTGACTTAAAAAATATTATTGAGTTTTAATGGTTCATTTATTTTGTTTTGTTTTTAATCCTCGAAATAGGTGACCTTGAGCTGAATTTCGTAGCAGGCGATACCTGACTTAAGGGTGCTTTCCTCCATGTGGAGCTGCCCGTGCAGTGAAATTGCACGTGTAAGGCGCTAGGCCAGGGCCCGATGAGCAGCGTTCACGCAGATCTGCTTAGGCCTCTGTTGCTCAGTGCGCGCATCCTGTGCTCGGCTGCCCGTGCTTCATGACAAGACTGCATTAAAGCCCCCTGCTCAGTTTACGATTTGATCAGGACCCTGTCCCGTTCTGCTAAGTCTCGTAGTGACTTAACAAGGTTATTCCTCATCTTCTCCCACTCCATTTTCTCCTCCATACATCACCAGACTTGATCTAGATTAATACTGACTCCTGACAACAACAACAAAAAACGACAGATAGAAACAAATTACAAAACCCAAATAGCAAGCCACTTTGATAAATCCTTTCACTATACTAGTGTTTTTATTTTTTATTCAGTTATTTTTTCAATTTAATTTAATTAAAAATATTTTTGGTTAATTTTTTATTGTATTTTTTCCCATTACCATCTGTCCCCCTTATACCCTTTTCCACCTCCACCCACCCCTACCCCCTACAGTCACCACACTGTTGTCCATGTCCATGAATCCTTTTTCCTTTTCGCTCGATCCCTCCACCCCCAACCCTCCCTGCCCAGAGCTGTCATCTGCTCTCCATCTATGACTCTGTCTCTATTTTGCTTGTTAGTTCAGTTTGTTTATTAGATTGCACACATGAGTGAAATCATATGGTATTTATCTTTTTCTGATTGGCTTATTTTGCTTAGCATCATATTCTGTATACTAGTGTTTTTTAAAACACTGACAAGATTCAGTTGATCTGGATTGGGGTCAGGCATGGTTGTCTTTAAAGTGCTCACCAGGCGATTGCAGTGTGCACCCAGCGTTAAGAAGCACTGGAGAGTCCAGCTCCTCGGCACGCAAATGGAAACCCTTCTCATGTAGTGATTCAGCCCAGAGACGCCACTGCCGCATTTACCACTCCCTGTACCCAGTCCTCTACCCTCCTCTGCAGTTTCCTTTTTTTTTAACTTTTCCTTCTTTGCTTCTGTGTTTTGTTTTAGCATTCATATATTTAATAACACATATTACTTTAATGTAATATGCTTTTGCTGAATTATCTCAATACTGTTAGTCATTAAATTTATTTTAAGAGGGGTATTTGCTCAGTGTAAAATAGTTTGACTCCCAAGTATACGTAAAGCAAAAGCTTCTCCTCCAAGAATAGCCACAGTTAATAATTTTATGTTTTCTCTTAAGATATTTTAAGTGATATTTTATGATAATTATTCCTCAGCAATTTGCTTGTTCCCATAAATGTATGTATTGTGACTTGCTGTATCAGAAAGAATAAATAAATCCTATTCCCATGTTATTAATAGGCTATAGTTTATTTTTAGCTGTTTCCTTATTCACAGATGTGTGCGTTCGTTTCTAGTTCTTGTTATGACCCACACACTAATAAGTGAATTTTTTGGTACACTACTGCTAGACAGATTCATAGAAGTGGAATTTTGGTTTAAAAGTTATGCTCATGTTTAGTTTTAATGGGCTTTGTTAAATTTCCTTTCAAAAAGGCTTCACCAGTTGACACACTTCTATTAAGTTTATCAGAATGCTTATTTCTATATCTCACTTAAAAAATGTCAATTTGATTAATGAAAAAGGTAACTAATTATTTTTTGTCCTCCTTTCCTTATTTCCTTCCTTCCTTTCTCTTTTTTTCTCCCTCTCTGGCAATGTGCTATATAAAGGTGAAAAAATATCCACACATTGCAGACATAAACAGATGTATTCTTTAGTGAATTGCCTTTGAAAATGATGGGTTTGTACCATGCACCTTAGTCCTCCTTTGTGCTTTCCCTTTATCTCCTCCAGAACCTCAGTGACCCATCTTCCAGCTTGTGGTGGTAGCACATTCCCGATGGCCTAGTTGAATCTGTCTCATGTGGTCATCCGTGAAGCCTCCTCTTACTCAAACATTCCATCTCTATTCCATGTCAATAGAAATTGTTACATCTCTGAGCTTCCATAGCTATGTATTCCACTTTGGTCAGCTTGTCTTCTGTTTTTAGTAGTTGTGTATATGCTAGGTTATTCTACAGTGTCCTTTAACCAGGTATAGAAGTCATTTGGCCTAAGCCAGATGAAGAGCTATTCCTAGGCAAGTGGTCCTTATTCAAGGCCCCTGAAATTGTGTCAATCTTTATGGCTTCTTCCTTTGTATATACCTGGCCTGATCCCAGGCTCAATGAGGGTAAAGGAAAGAAAATCAAAAGTTGAACATTATTAAGCATCATTAGGATGAAGAGTAAACTCACAAATTTACTGGGGATTAACCTAAGTTTCTAGAAGGTAGAAAAGCATTTGACTAAGGTCCATTATGCCAGAGATGTAGTTTAAATAAAACACTACCAATACTGTTTTATATTTCTGAGTAATAGGAACCTCGCCTTATTTATCATCACTACTTTTCGCAATATTTGAAACATACGTTATCAATTAGTATTCTTTGCATCGAATTTACACTGTACAGCTCCTATATATTTTTTGACTTTTGATTCCCAATGTCTTAACACATTGTAGGTGCAATTTAGTCATTATGGTATTAATGTTTCCACATTATAGCCAAAAATATTGAGTTTCAATTTGGTCAAAGGGTGGGCTTCGGCTACTGCCACTAGCTTTTAATTAGCCATTACGAGTAAAGCTTAAACCCTCTGACTTCATATCTGGCACTCTTCCTTTCTCACATGGGTAAGCTTCTCTGAGTTGGATTTGTACTTGTTATAACCTCTTTTAGCTTCATAGAACCATTATGAAACTTGAGTCTTATTTCCATTGGGAGAATACATAGATCCTACACCCAGCCAATGTTCTTGTAGAATTTTATATCATCAGTGTTTTATCTTTCAGTCAAATATTTTTTTCCCTTTTTCTCAGGATCCTAGAATTCTTCTCTTCACAAGTGGTAAGTTGTTATTCATTGTTCTTTTCTTAAGATTCAGGAAAACCTTTGAAAATAAGCATCATCAAATTATATAGTAATTAGATGTCTGTTAAAATATAACATGGGTATTTGCATAGCAGAACAAGTTTTAGGAGTTTAAGTGTAAAGTTGCAATGAAAACAGAGACAAGGCAAACAGTTGCAGTTTGAATGAAGAGTAAAAGTAAGTAAATGCATTTGTCTTTTACGTACTTTCCCAATGAAGGCAATGTGACGCCATACGCTTACTGAGGGCCTGAGATTTGCAGGCTGCTGTGCAATGCAAGGGCCATTGGAGATAACGCATGTGGACTAGGTCCCTGCCCTCCAGGTGCTGGAGAGAGACACCGAGCACCCTGAACAACAGCGCAGTTCTGTAGTTCAGGAGTTTAGCAGGATGTTTTGTAATTTTTAAGACCTATGTAAAAGAGATGAAACAGTCATTAAAATCGTTTATTTTTCTTGAAATGTGCCCCTTTTTTTATTTGTTATTTATTTTTCTTTCTCAAGTGTATTGTCCATGAAATCATGGTCTATACTGTTAATTTTTTTATTCAAAGCACCTTTGAATATCCCCAAATTTTGCCATGATGTTAGTATAATTTGTACCAAAATTCTTCTCTTTTCAACCTTACACTAATAAAAGGAGAAAACTGTATTTTGGAGGGTTTTTAGCACATATTTCAGGGGTTAGCACGAGAGGGTAGTTGAGCCTTGGATGTAGGGATCAGAATTGCTTCTGGGACTGAGGCATGGCCCTGTCAAATGCGCTGTTTCTCTTTTCAATCAATTTTATGATGAAAAGTAACAAGAAATCAGTGTTTTCCCCACCCTTGTCACAACTGTGTGTTTAGATTTATAAAATATATTGTGTCTCTGTCTTATGATATTTTCCACTTGCGAATCATTTCACAGTTCTCTCTTTAGGAATTCAATTTGGTTTTGTTTACAGCTTCACTCATTGAAAACATGGTTTTATTTAAGCCTTAAGAATTGGATGAAAAATAGAAGGGAGGAAAAGCAGAAAAATAAAACCTCATGAATGAATCAATGTAGTTTTTGGTTCATATGAATTAACTTAAGAGAAAATATAAGAACTTTGTTCTGATATTATTTTCAACAGTACATAGTATAGTTGAAACCATGGAACATTTGAAATGCTTAAAAAAGCTTCGCGTACAAAGGTATAAAAAATTTCTGATATGACAGAGAGAGTACCTTAAGAATCTTAGTATTATTATTCCTTCTATATAAATAGCTGCTCTCGCCACCTATACCCAAAGCCCGTCACCTTTTCTCTTTCCCAGAGAGTCCCATGACTGACGTTGGAATAAGCAGAGATGACACTTAAAAACACAAACGTCCTGGCTCCATCCTGGAGGGTCTTGCGGTGGGAACTGGCAGTGTGCTTTATGAGCCTTCCCATTTACCTTGGGAGCTCCTGTTTTACCCTTATGGGGCACCTCATCATCCTCTTGAGCATAACTGCTCACTGCCACCTATATTTCGTCTACTCTCTTGCCTTACTGTCTTTTTATCATCTGGTCAACTTTTGCTCAACCTTAATCCTCAGCTGACTTGCACAAATTCCCCCCAATTCCACGAGGCAGAGCTTGCCTCTTCTTTGTCTGGGTTCATAGAGATACATAGTAAAAATACTGTGTTGTCAAATAATTTATTTCCTCACATATACTGTCTTTTCCACTTGAATATGAGCTTTTCCAGAGTGGGGCAGGGCTGCCCTTAGGGTATTTAAGGCCTCAGGCAGATATTTTTGTGGCGTTCTGTCAGTACAAAACCACTTGCATACCCCCAATCAGCCTGACAGCATCATTTTGGTGACCCAGTCTACATCATTTTATGAAAGCGGGAGCCATCTACTTCCAAGGTCTTCAGCTTGGACTACAGGTGGGACCCCCTAAGTATGAGTCTGGCGCTCCTTGGGCATCTGATTGACCCCACTGAGTAGTGGCAGGTGAGAGAACAAGGCAGAATCTAAGGATAGTAATGGGATGAGTGACATTGTTTTCTATAAAGACTTACCCTAGCTTTGCTTTACTAATACATCTCTGGCTAAAACTGTTTTATAGCTGCCTTTGAATGTTGTCTGACATAGTGCCCAGGAAAAATTAAATTCCTGATGAAGGAGTGCAGCATGCGTGCTTTCGGCTATTCTAGTGATAAAGAATCATTTTTATTAGTTGATGTGATTCTTGGATTTTAGTTTGTGTAGTGTTACATCCTCTTCTCTCTCTCTTTAAAATTTTTCCAGTGTAACCTAGGTCTGAGAAATTAAGATTGTCTTATAGAAAATAAGGCATGTGGCAGTACAAGTGACATAAATATGGTAGCTAGACTCACTAAATAAGAAATATTAAGGTTTATTTACTTTTGGCCAAGATGGAGGCATAGGTAGATACACTTTGTCTGCCTGCACAACCAAAAGAAGGACAAAAACAAATTTAAAAACAAACAACCAGAACTGCCAGAAAATCAAACTGTATGGAAGCCCAACAACCAAGGAGTTAAAGAAGAAACATTCTGGTAGGAGGGGCGGAGATGGGGATGGGAAGCCGGGGTGGAGGGGACACGGCAGGCAGTGGCTGGAGGACTGGGCAGGTGAGACGGCAGCTGGTGGTCCCACATTTGCGTGTGGATAAACCAGGAGGGACAACTGGGGAGTGAGACAGACTGCACAACCCAGGGTTCCAGTGACGGAAAAGAAAGCCTCAAACCTCTGGATATAAAATCCTGTGGGGGTTGCGGCAGTGGGAGAAACTCCCAGCCTCACAGGAGAGTTTGTCGGAGGAGCCCTCAGGGTTCTAGAACATAAAAAACCCACCGTCCCAGGAACCGACACCCAAAAGGCCCAATTTGCTTGTGGGTAGCAGGGGAAGTGACTGAAAGCTACCAAAAGCCAACTAAGCGGTATCGTTCCCTCTCGGACACCTCACCCACATACAGTGCCACGAAGCAGCATATGGGTTGCCCTTCCCTGGGTAATACCTAAGGCTTCGCCCCTTACAAAGTAACAGGCATGCCAGAGACAAAAAAAACAAAAAAACAAAAAAAACAAACAGACAAAAAAAAACATGGCTGAAATGAAAGAACAGATCAAAGCTCCAAAAATAGAATTAAGCAATGATGAGACAGCCAACCTATCAGATGCAGAGTTCAAAACCCTGGTAATCTGGATGCTCACAGAAATGGTTGAGTATGGTTGCAAAATAGAGGAAAATGTGAAGGCTATGCAAAGTGAAATAAAGAAAAATACACGGGGAACCAAACACAAAGGGAAGGAAACCAGACTCAAATCAATAATTTGAAACAGAAGGAAGAAATACTCAACCAGAGCAGAATGAAAAAACAAGAATTCAGAAAAAAGAGGGGAGGCTTAGGAACCTCCGGGACAACTTTAAACGTTCCAACATTTGAATCATAGGGGTGCCAGAAAGAGAAGAGGAAGAGCAAGAAATTGAAAACTTACTTGAAAAAATAATGAAGGAGACCTTCCCCAATTTGGCAAAGGAAATAGGCTTCTAGGAAGTCCAGGAAGCTCAGAGAGTCCCAACAAAATTGGACCCAAGCAAGAATATACCAAGACATGTCATAATTACATTACCCAAGATTAAAGATAAGGAGAGGATCTTAACAGCAGCAAGAGAAAAGGAGAGAGTTATCTACAAAGGAGTTCCCATAAGACTATGAGCTGATTTCTCAAAAGAAACTTTCCAGGCAAGAAGGGGCTGAAAAGAAGTATTCAAAGTCATGAAAGGAAAGGACCTATATCCAAGATCACTCTATCTGGCAAAGCTATCATTTAGAATGGAAGGGCAGATAAAGTGCTTCCCAAATAAGGTCAAGTTAAAGGAGTTCATCATCACCAAGCACTTATTATATGAAATGTTACAGGGACTTATTTAAGAAAAAGAAGATCAAAACTATGAACAGTAAAATGACAACAAATTCACAACTGTCAGCAACTAAACCTGAAAATGAAAACAAAAACAAACTAAACAAACAACTAGAACAGGAACAGAATCACAGAAATGGAAATCACATGGAGGGTTATCAGCATGGAGTGGGAGAGGAGAGAAAGGTATAAAAGGTACTGGGAGCAAGAAGCATAATTGGTAGGTACAAAATAGACAAGGGGAGGTTAAGAATAGTATAGGAAATGCAGAAGCCAAAGAACTTTTATGTACGTCCCATGGACATGAACTAAGGGTGGGGGTCGGGGATGCTGGTGGGAACGGTAGTGCAGGGTAGAGGGGAATAAAGGGGACAAAAAAACAGGACGACTGTAATAGCATAATCGATAAAATATACTTAAAAAAAGAAATGTTAAAAACATTCCATTTAAGCAATTAGGAAACAAAATAAGTTTAAAAGATTGGATTATTCAAACATTAATATTAAAATATTTACTACATATTGCCAAATTTGGTAGTATGTCATGTGACAAGAACAAAATTCACAGTATTAATTTCTATTTAAAAAAGCCCTCATGAACAATTACATTTATGTTTACAGTTATGTTAGTAAAAAAAGGATAAGGAATACAAGGTGGTATGTTTCTGACCCTATTTGGGTATAGAGGAAAGTGATCTCTCAGTTTCATCTAGAAATGGCAGTATAGTGAAATCATTCATTTTAAAGACTACTTATTAATGAATCTAATATGCATAGATAAAAAGCAATAAGTAAACATTCAAGCATGCCTTTTCCTATGGAAACAAGCATAGGTTTTCTTCATAACTTGGAGGATTCAAAGAGTTCACAGTGTACTTCACTTTGGCAAGTAACTTTGCCCAGTGAGGCTAGACTAGCCCAACAGTTTTTAACCTGTGCTTCCTGACTGTTGGAATATATATAGGAATAGAGGCTACTATACTGGAATTTAGCTAAGCTGTCATTTCAGGGAAGGTTAGGGTACCATTTGATATACCTCCAAAAACACTTAATACTTAGCTTTCTTTTAGCAAATGCCCTATGTTGCAATAACCTGCATATCCTGTCTCCCAGATGAAAATGGGATCTCTTGTAGAGCAGGATTCATTTTTCTCTCGCCTTTAACATTGCACTGTAGATACCCAGGAAATATTCATTAAATGGATAAAAACCACTTGTTCACCTATAGTATTTGATGCATAGACCTTCTCTACAACATCCTAGATAATTTGTTGGCCAGACCCTATTTGTTTAACTCCAGTGACAAAATAATCATAACTTCTCAAGGTATCACCCCCAACCCTCCTTTTGGACCACTCTAATTGTGATTTTTTTTTATTGCTAATTATAAGTAAGCTTTTCTACCTCACTGACCTGAAGTTTATTACTTTATAAATTATAAACTCTGGTCTTTTTATACTTCTGGGAGATAGAAGAGAAAAAAAGAATAAATTCTTTACAAAAAAAGGTAACTTCATAAATCTGAAAGAACATTAAAAAGCATTTAATTGATTCTCCTTAGTTTACAAATGAGGTTCAGTGAGATCGCAGTTTGGCCTAAGGGACAGTACAGGATCATAATGCCAGAATAAACACACCATTGGTCAAGGTGTCTGGGATTTCTACTTCATCCTCAAATGGCTGAAGTCAACCCTTTTACCTACCAGCCCCGTCCAAGTCTTTCAAATATTTTTTTCATCTTCTTCTCTAAAAGGATCTCTAGTTAAATATTTGAGGAAGTATCTGTTCGAACTTAAACTGGTTTCAGAGACTTCAGTGTGCCCAGTGACTTCTCAAGGAATGGTTGTAACATCTTGGAGTACTAGAAATCGATATCCTGCAGAATTAATGCCCAAGTAGTGCGCTTTTGAAATTATGCCTCTATTCCAAACACACTCAGCTTTTTCAGGTGTCCTCCTGATGAAGTGATTTGCAAACATTCCATAACTAATCTTGGCATGTTTGGAACCACATAGGAAGCCGTGTATGTAGACATAGCAGACATTAATGAAGTTCCAATACAATTATAAACACCACAGATTATACCTTATGGAGCCATCTGGGATTCTATCATTTTTTAATTTATTTAGTCCAATAAGAATTTTTAAAAAATTACTTGAAGCTTGAGAGACCTCTTCTTTTTCTTCAAATTTATTGAGTTATAAATAAAGAACATTAAATTATACATATATAAATTATGCTACTCTATTGGTTTTGACATGTTTACAAATGTAAAACTATGACCAAAATCAAGATGATAAATATAGCCATCATTCTAAAAAGTTTGTTGTACCCTGTTATAATGCATCCAACCCCCTGCCCCTGCTAGCAACGAAGCTGCTTTCTATCACTAAAGAATGGTTTGAATTTTTAGAATGTTATATAAAAGGAACCATAAAGCTTATACTCATTGGGTTTTCTTTTAGCAGACCTGGCTTTTCCCACTTAGCTTAATATTAGTAGTTTTGAGATTCATCTATGTTGTTGCATATATATCAAAGTTCATGGTTAGTTGTTTGGTTGGTTTTGTGCTGATTACTCTTCCGCGTACAGATAATAGTACCACAATTGTTCATCCATTCATCTGTTGATGAAGAGTTGAGTTGTTTACAGGCATTAACTTTAAAATGTACAGTGACTATGAACATTATGGAACATGTCTTTGTGTGAATATGTTTCTTTCTCTTGGGTACATATCTTGGGAGTGTGAAGGCTGGGTCATTTTGTAGGCATTCTGTTCTTTTTAAGTAGTATTTTTCTGTACTATTACTATTTTAGAGTGAACTACTGTAGTTATCATGCTCTTCTCTTACCCTTAAGAAGTAGGTCCTCACCTGGGACAATGAGAAAGATGATGGAAAAGGGTGTACCCTGGGAGAGAAGTGGAGAGAAGAGATGGTTTGGATTAGGCACATCAGAGAAGTCAAGTGTTGTTAGGCTTCCAAATCTGCGTATTGGGAAGAGTGAGGAGGAAAGAGTACTCTATTAAGTATCCAAAAACTAATTCCTTTATTTCTTGTGTGGTCTTTTACATGTACAGACTTTTTTCTATTGTACTGAGATTTCTTTCTTTTTTAATATTGTATCGTTTATGCTATTACAGTTGTCCCAGTGTTTCCCCCTTTGCCCCCCTCCACCCAGCCCACCCCCTGACTCCCACAGTCAGTCTCCACGCCGTTGTCCATGTCCATGCGTCATACATAAATGTCCTTTGATCTCCACTTACTTTCAACCAGTTGGTACCTCCCCCTCCCCTCTTACGGCTGTCAGCCTGGTCCGTGTTTCTATGCCTCTGATCTATTTTTGCTCATTAGTTTATTTTATTCATTAGATTCCACTTATAATTGAGATCATATGGTATTTGTCTTCTACTGACTGGCTTATTTCACTTAGCATAATAGTTTCCAGTTCCATCCATGCTGTTAGCAAAAGGTAAGAATTTCTTCTTTTTTACTACTGCGTAGTATTCCTTGTGTAAGTGTACCACATCTTTTTTGTTCACTCATCTACAGATGGGCACCTAGGCTGTTTTCAAATCTTGGCTATTGTAAATAATGCTTCTATGAACATAAAGGTGCACATATTCTTTTGAATTGGTATTTCGGAATTCTTAAGATATAATCCCAGTAGTGGAATCACTGGGTCAAAAGGCAGTTTTATTTTTAACTTTTTAAGGAAACTTCATACAGTTTTCCAGAGTGACTGCACCAGTGTGCATTCCCACAAAGAGTGCACTAGGGTTCCCTTTTCTCCGCATCCTCTCCAGAACTTTGTTTGTTGATTTATTAATGATGGCCATTTTGTCAGGTGTGAGGTGAAATCTCATTATGATTTTAGTTTGCATGTCTCTGATGGCTGGTGATGTTGAGCATTTTTTCATATGTCTATGGGCCCTGTGTATGTCCTCCTTGGAAAACTGTCTGTTCAGGTCCTTTGGCCATTTCTTAAGTGGGTTGTTTGTTTTCCTGGTATTGAATCATTTACATTCTTTATATATTTTGGTGATTAAATCCTTGTCCAATGTATCTTTGACAAATGTATACTCCCACACAGTGGGTTCCCTTTTCATTTTGATTATGGTTTCAATAGCTATGCATAAGCTTTTTAATTTGATGTAGTTCCATTTGTTTATTTTTTCCTTTGTTTCCCTTGCCCTGGGAGATATACTGACAAAAATATTGCTACACAAGAGATCTGAAATTTTACTACCTATGTTTGCCTCTAGGATTTTTATGGTATCACAACTTATATTTAAGTCTTTTATCCATTTTGAGTTTATTCTGTTGTATGGTGTAAGTTGGTGGTCTGGTCTCATTTTTTTTTTTGTCTGTTGTAACAGTCCAGTTCCCCTAACACCATTTATGAAAGAGACCATCTTTACTCCATTGTATGCTCTTGCCCCCTTTGCCAAATATTAGTTGACCACAGAGACATGGGTTTATTTCTGGGCTCTCTGTTATGTTCCATTGATCTATGTGTCTGTTGTTATGCCAGTACCAGACTGTTTTGATTACAGTGGCCACATAGTATAGTTTGATATCAGGTATTGTGATCCCTCCAATTTTGTTCTTTTTCAAGATTGCTGAGGCTTTCAGGGATGTTTTTCATTCCAGATAAATTTTTGGAATGTTCATTCTTGTTCTGTGAATTATGCCATTGGTATATCTAGATAGGAATTACATTGAATCTATAAATTGCTTGGGTAGTATGGACAATTTAATGTTGTTATTTCTTCCAGTCCATGAACATGGTATATGCTTCCACTTATTTGTGTCTTCCTCATTTTCTTTCTTCAGTGTCCTATGGTTTTCTGAATACGGGTCTTTTACCTCCTTGGTTAATTTTTTTCCTATGTCATTTATTGTTTGTGGCAATAGTAAACTAGATTGGTTTCTTAGTTTCTCTTTCTGATAGTTCATTATTGGTATATAAAAATGCCACTGATTTCTGAGTCTTGATTTTGTATCCCACTACTTTGCCGCATACATTTATTAGGTCAACTAGTCTTTGGTAGAACCTGTAGGGTTCTCTGTGTACAATACCATATCATCTGTGAATAATGACAGTTTTACTTCCTCCTTTCAAATTTGGGTGCCTTTTATTCCTTCTTCTTCTTCTGATTGCTGTGGCTAGGATTTCCAGTATTATGTTGAATAAAAACAGTGAAGGCAGACATCTCTGTCTTGTTCCTGATCTTAAGGGAGACACTTTGTTTTTACCCACTGAGTATGATGTTGGCTGTAGGTTTTTTGTATATGCCTTTTATTCTGTTGAGGCATCATCCCTCTGTTCCACTTTGCTGAGGGTTTTTATCATAAAAGTTTGATAGATTTTATTGAATGGTTTTTTCTGCATCTATTGGTATGATCATGTGTTTTTTATCCTTCATTTTGTTTATGTGGTGAAACATATTTATTGATTTGCAAATATACACCAAATATAAATTCCACTTGATCGTGTTGTATGATCTTTTTAATATATGCTGGATCCTGTTTGCTAATATTTTGTTGAGAATTTTAACATCTATGTTCATCAGAGTTATGGGCCTGTAATTTTCCTTCTTTGTTGTGTCTTTACTTGGTTTTAGAATTACGATAATACTGGCCTTTAAAAAGAACTGGAAGTCTTCCCTTCCCTGGAATTTTTTGGAATAGTTCAAGAAGGGTGTGAGTTCTTCTTTGAGCGACTGGTAAAATTCGCATGTGAACCAATCTGGTCCAGGACTTTTGTTTGCTGGTATATTTTTGATTACTGCTTTAATTTTGCTAGTTGTTATTGGTCTAGTCATGTTTTCTGCTTCTTCCTGATTCAGTTTTAGAAAGTTACATGTTTCTAGAAATTTATCCATTTCACCCAGGTTGTGCCATTTCTTGGCATATAGGTGTTCATAGTATTTTTTTTTACAATCCCTTGTATTTCCATGCTATCAGTTACTTCTCTTTCATTTATGATTTTATTAATTTGGATCCTCTCTCTTTTCATCTTGTTGAGTCTGGTTAAAGCTTCATCAATTTTGTTTATTTTTCAAAGAACCAGCTCCTGGACTCATTGATATTTTGAATTATTTTTTAGTCTATATGTTATTTAATTTCTTTTTGTTATTGATTATTTCCTTCCTTCTATTCACCCTAGACTTTGCTTGTTATTGTTTTTCTAGTCTTTTTAGGTGTAAGGCTAAGTTATATATTTGAGATTTTTCTGTCATCTTTAGGTAGGCCTGTAATGCCATGAACGTTTCTCTACCACTTTTTTTACTGTGTCCCATAGGTTTTGGGTTGTTTTGTGTTCCTTTTCATTTGTTTCCTGGTACTTTTTTATTTCTTCATTGATTTCATTGATAACCCATTCCTTATTTAATAACATTCTCTTTAGCCTCCATTTATTCGAATGTTTTTTAAAAAGTTTTTTTATTGAAGTTAATTTCTAGATTCATGCCTTTGTGATCTGAGAAAATGCTTGATATGATTTTTTCTTGAATTTGTTAAGATTTATTTTGTGTCCTACCATGTGGTCTTTGAGAATGAGAATGTATATATTCTGCTGCTTTGCAATGAAATGTTCTTTAAATTCAAGTTAATTCCATCTGATATAGTGTGTCATTTAGGGTCACTGTTTCCTTGTTGATTTTTTTGATCCATTGGTGACAGAGGGGTGTTAAAATCCCCTTTGATGACTGTGTTATTGTCAATCTCTTTCCTAAAGTCCTCCAAGGTTTTCTTTATATATTTAGGTGCTCCTATATTGGGTGCATATATGTTTTCAAAAGTTATATCTTCTTGTTGGATTGATCCCTTTAGTATTATGTAGTGACCTTCTTTGTCTCTTGTTATGTCCTTTGTCTTAAGTCTATTTTGTCAGATATAAGTATTGCTACCCTAGCTCTTTTTGGTCTCCATTTGCTTGGATATCTTTTTCATCCCTTCACTTTCAGCTTGTGTAAATCTTTTATTCTGATGTGGGTCTATTGTAGACAGCATATATGTATGTATGGGTCATGTTTTCTTATCTACTCAACCACCCTATGTCTTTTGATTGGAGCATTTAGTCCATTTCCATTTAACATTATTATTGATAGGTACTTATTAATTGACATTTTTTTGTATCTATGTCCTTCTCTTTATTTCTTCTCCTTAAAACAGTGTCTTTAACATCTCTTGCAATGCTGGTTTGATGGTAACACATTCTTTCACCCTTTTTTGTTTTGGTGTGAGGGGCTCTTAATTTTGTCTTCAATTTTAAATGATGGCCTTGCTGGATAGAGTAGTGTTGGTTGCAGGTCCTTGCTTTTAGTTTCTTTGCATACTTTATGTCAGTCCCTTCTGGCCTGAAGTGTTTCTGTTGGGAAATCAGCTAACAGTTTCATTGGAACACCCTCGTAGGTAACTAACTTTTTCTCTCTTGTTGCCTTTTAAGATTCACTCTTTGCCTTTAAATTTGCTATTTTAATTATGATGTATCTTGGATTTGGTCTCTTTTGATGCATCTTGATTGGGACCCTGCTTCCTGAATTTGTGTAACATTTTCCTTCAGCAGGTTAAGGAAGTTTTCTGTCATTATTACTTCTAATAGGTTTTTTATCCCTTGCTCTATTTCTTCTCCTTCCAGCACCCCTATGGTGCTGATGCTGTTACATTTCATGTTGTCCCAAAGTTCCCTTAAACTATCCTCATTCTTTTTGAGTCTTTTTTCTTTTTGTTCTATGATCGGGTATTGTTTTTTTTTTCTTTCTACCTTGTCTTTCAAATCGCTGATTCAATCCTCTGCTTCATTTGAATGCTTTTAATTCCTTCTAGTGTATTCTTCATTTCAGATATTGCATTGTTCATTTCCAGCTGAATCTTATTCATAGTTTCTGTGTTGTTTTTCAAGCTGATGTAATTCCCACTAAGTTCCTTGTAATTCTTACCAAGTTTCTTGAGCATCCTTATAACCATTACTTTGAACTTTATGTTTGATAAATTGCTTGCCCAATTTCATTTAGCTCTTTTTCTGGGGATTCTTCTTTTTCTTGGTTTGAGAGTTGTTTCTTTGTCTCCACATTACAGCTGTCCCCCTCGGTTCATTTCTATGCATTAGGCCGATCTGCTATGCCTCCCTGCCGTCGTGGGGTGGCCTTATGTAGAGTAGTCCTGTGGGGCCCAGTGGTGCAGTCTCCTTGATCTTCTGAGCTAGAAGCTCTAGGAATGTTCCCTGTGTGGGTTATGTGGGCTCTCCTGTTGTATTTGTGTATTGATTGTTGTTGGCCCGTTTGTTGGTGGGATCTCCCCTCTGGCTGGCTGACTGAGAGATTGAACCTTTAGCACATTTTGTATGCTGCTCAACAGGTCCTGACAAAACAAAACAACACTAAAACAAAACTCCCCAGCAGCAGCAAGCTCAATGACAAAAGAACAAACAATAATAAAAGCAAAAGAGAAATAGAAAAGGAAAAGAAAAAATAATATGAGAAGATCAAAAGAAAGAAAAATGATTATGTGAAGAGAGAAGGAAGAGAAACAATAAGAGTAAGGAATAGAAAGAGGAAAATGGCAAAAAAAAAATGAAGAAAGAGAAAGAATAAAAAATAAGAAACAGAAGAAGGAAAAATGCAGTAAGAAAAGGAAAGAGTAAAATAAGACATGAAAGATAAAAATAGAAAAAAAATAAAAAAAATAATAAAAAGACTTTGGAAAAGAAAAAAAAAATAAGAAAACAAGGTGGAATTTGTTTCAGCAGAATTTAGTGCCTGCTGCTGGGTCCTCTTTTTGGCCATGGCTCTGATGTTTTCTGAAGCAGGTGTAAGCCAATGTCAGATGCTGTCCACTTGTAGCCCTCGGCAGCCTGTTTGAAGCTACACGTGATCCACAGCTTGTAGCTTTTTCCGCTGGGCTTGGCTGTGCACAGGATGGGCCATGCTGCTCCATAAGACTGGCTTTTAACAGCACAAGGCCCAAGGGCGGATCAGAAAATGTCCCAAGGCGCCGCATGATCAGCCTCCGCCTGTCTCTGTCTTGTTTCCTCCTGTCAGTCTTTATGTGGTTGCTGACCTGATTCTGAGAAAGCTTCTAGCAGCGTTGGAAGGATGAGATCCCTTGGAGATCCCTTAGATTGCAGGGAAGATGGTGGGTGTGTTCCCCTGCCCCCAAGCAATGTGTCTGAGTCTGTCCCAGATTGTTTCCCTGAACTCAGTGGGTTGCAGCCCCAGCAGAAAAGCGGGTGGGGCCTCCAGAGCCCAGAGTCTGGGTCTGCCAGAAACCAGGAGGCTGTTTCTATGGCTCTCCCGTGAGGGGGAAGCACTGGTCTGGGCCTCCAGGAAATTGTAGGGGTGGCCATGCCCTAAAACCATTCTCTGACACCCCCTGAGTCTGCATATGTTACTGTTTCCTCAGCAGGGGCTGAGATGCCAGGTTAGGGGAGGAGAAAATGTACAGGGTTGGGCAAGCAAGATTCCAGAGGGTGGGGCGAGTGGTATCCCACAGGGTGGCGTAATTGCTTGTCCCCTGGGACGGCTTTGCACTTCTCAAGAAAAATGACTGCTGCTGTATTGAGGTATGTCCTAGCATAGGAATCCCAGCAGCCACTTCCCCACATCTCTCCCCAGTTCCTCCCACTCCATATTTTCCTCTGGCAATTCCAGTCCATGCCACCCTCCCTTTATTATAGCCCAAGAGGAGTAGCTGTCAACAAAAAAATCAGTGCTTTCACCCCGTCTAGAGGTGGTTTCTGTCTGTCCTCGGTTAGAAGTTTCTTCTTTTTGTAGTCTTTGGTTGTTTATTTCAGGTGGCTGTTCCCCTGAAGTTTTATTTCCAACTGGGCTCTGGGAGGAGGTGCAAGAAAGATCCTCCTACTCTGATGGCCTCTGCGACCAGCAGTACTGAGATTTCTAATTTTTTTCAGTGGTTCTAAACTCTCTGGAATCCTAATAAAGCCCACCCGTATTGCTCTTACCTTGTACTCAGAGTGCCTGCTTCTTGCTAGTGGCTTACGGTCCATGATGGCCCTTCTGTTTCATAGCTGCTTCCTTGGCAAGAAGGGAAGTGGGGAGATACCTATACTTTGGAGACAGAATTGTTTCATTAGGTTTTCTAAGACAATTTAAGATGGAATCTCTCAGCTAGGACATTTGGGAGTTACTGTTGCTTGTATGGTTTTAAGGGTAATGAAAGTAACTTGTAGACAGGATATTTTTATTTGGTAGTAAAAAGATAATAAGAAATGAGACTTTTATTTTAGCTCTTTTTGATGTGCTATATGAGCTATTTATTTTAGACATGCTGTACAAGCTGATACCAGATTTATAGCAATCTATCATGTCAATATTAGTTTTAAAAACTAACATGTTTGCACATGTTAGTTTTTAAAAAAATGAATGTTATGTCATATCAGAAGGACTGATTTCAGCATGTTTTCCATACTGCTGGAAATATGCCTGCAAGTGTCCTGAAAACATCAGCACCGTAATTTTTTTCTTGAAATTAACTATTTTTTGTTCTAACTTAATTTTGTGGTTTTCAGGAAACTTTAGGTTTTGTTTATTTTTTAGACATTATTCTAGATAATTTAGCCTATTAGAAATTATTTGAAATTAAAACTGACAGAGCTGGTATTTCCATAAAAGGGGTAGAGGAGAACCAGGGACTTAGTACCATGGTGGGGAAAACCAAACCCATAAGGGTGGTGAACGTCAGTCCTGTCCCATGTGTTAATTACTGACATTTGGTATAATGTGCCTGTGGAAATATGTACATATTCACCAATCTGAAAGGAATATTTGCAAATACAGAAAGAAACTCTTCTGTTAAAGGTAGAAAAGACTGCTTTGCCTTAAATATCTTGAAACTGTGCTAATTTAAAAAAAAAAACTTTTACGAGAGACAATATACAAAGAGATACGTGATTTGAAGTGGGCTTCCCACAGAGCAGCATAGTACTTTGGATTTTAAGGCAATAATTTTTGTACTTTTTTCTCAGTATGACTTAAGTTAAAATGTACTTATGTACATTTTTATAGTTCCTGGCCTGACAGGAGTGTGCATGGTATTGGTGCTCTTTCTGATGGTCACAGCTTCCACATATGCAATACGGTGAGTGTCAGAGTCATGATTTCAATGTCTACTGGTCAGATTGTTTAGACTTTCTTCAGATTATCTGCATTTTCATGTGCAGAAACACACATGATTAAACAGAATGCTTAGCCAATGCAGTATTCTGACAAGTAGATGACCCTGGGTAACTAAGTGTACAGATATCTCTGTGTATATCATTTCCTTTTTTTGAAAAAAAAGATCTCTTCATTTTACTCGAATATTCTAGGTTGGTAAGCAACTGGGTGTGGAGACTTTTCAAACTGAGGACATTTGAGTTCTTCAGGAACATTCTTCTGGAGGATAGTGTGTTTTTCTGAGGCATGGGATCAAATTCAACTTGTGTGCACAGGAACGTATCACTTAAAATTATTTTAGAACTCATTTCCTGGTACGAGTTTGCTAGACCTTAATGTAATATTCCAAACAAAACTTTGGAAACATGGTTAGTTGACATCTGCTAAAATAATAAAAAAATCCTGCATTGACATTATTTTTCTAGTTAAGAGATTTTGAGTAATTGCAGATACACCTTTTTATGAACACTCACATGTTCTTTCTGGATACATCTGTTTTTCACAGTATTTTACAGTATTTAATGTTACTGGTCACACTTGCTGGTTAAGAAAGCAAAAAGAAAAGCTATATAATCTTCAAAAATAGTCATTCTGTTTGTGGAGATGTGAAATATAATGGAAACACACACACATGTATACTTTGAAAATAATTGCTCTACATCATGCTCAAAGAAGTCTCTCCTTGTACTTGTGAACCCATCTTTGCACACAAAACACAGGCCTCTGAAATCTCTCAAGTAAACTCATCACTCAGACACTAATACTATAAACTTCCTGGTGTTATGTTTAAACACTTCATTCTGTTTGGTTTTGCTCACTCATTCCCCAAGTCTTACCTTTACCAAAATCACTCTCTTTCTCTGCCTTTCACACTCCTGATTTATCTCTTCATATAGATGTATTTTACCAAAATTGGACCATATTGTATATACTATATTAAATCATCTTTTTACTTAAATCTTGTTATGAACATTTTTTTTACTTTACTGATGGCACAACATGTTACCATGCACACATACTCGTACATTACTCTCCAGTTTCCTGTTGTTGGATGTTTTCGGTCAATTCCGTTTTTTCAGTATTTCATTTGTGAGATGAGCATCCCATCCATATGTCTTTGTATATTTTTTCAATTACATCCTGTGGAAAAGTACCTAGATGGACAATGGCTGGGTCAGATGGTAAGCCCATTTTCTCAACTTTTCATAAGAATTAAAAATCACCTTACAAGGCAAATCTCTAACATTAGTGCATCAGGGTGACAATTTTGTGGGAGAAATTTTATTTTAGTTAGGTCAATAATTCATAAAAAACTTACTTTTTAAGTTTTAGGAGTTCTTGAAGAAAAATTAGGGCATCTGACATTTACTTACAGGATTGAAGATATATAAATTCTCTATATCTAGAAAAATGAACCCTTAATTGAGTGACAGTATTGTAAGATGGAATATAAAGTCAGCTTTTTTTTGTCAACTTTTCTTCTCAACTGAGTCAGTACATAAATAATTTGGTGACTGTGTCTTAATTATTAGTTTTTTCATTTGTTGAAAAGAGATTATAAAACTAACTGCTTTTCTCCAAGCTTCATTGTGAGAATCATGAAGTTCTTTAAATGGATGATGGAGATAATTTTCTTCTATGTTTTCTATTTACTAGTAAGGAAATTAAACATTAGAGAAATCAGGTGAATAAATATAACTTCACTATTTGATTTCTGACATTGAATGTTGTCTAATAATTCACCAATGCTTCAATATGTGTCAATTATTAAAATAAATAATATATTCTACTAACAAATAACAATAATACTAACATATTTTCTCATCTACATAGACTTTGAAATGGCAGTGGTTAAATCTGAACTCTAATTCTGAATTTAAATAATCGGAGTTAACTAAAAATAAATTTCCTTTATAGAATTAAAAATATAAAAACCAGAACTGAGATCATACTTACCAATGAAATATGAGATATATTCCTAAGAAAATTATGAAAAAGCCAAAGTGATAGTTTAATTCCATTAAAGCATGTCATTGTTTACACATGGTAAGAAATTAAGCATTTAGAATTATTAAAAACAATGCAGCAATGAATTATCATTACTTCCAGAAAGGGAGATATAATTGTCTAGCCAGAAAATTAAAGAGAATTATGGAAAAAAATAGTGTTATATCCAATAAAATAGTTGAAATAAGTAAATGAATACAAAGGAAATATTAAAAATTGCTCTTTTATATAATATCTATTATCTGCTTAAATATTGAATAAAATAAAATGATTCCACTAATCATTGCAACAAAAACATAAAATATATCTACGAATAAACTTATAAAGAACTAAGTGAAAGCTATATAGAAAAACAATACAACTTCACTGAGAGAAATGAGTAAGAGATTTGAATAAAGACTGTTTAATGAAAAGAGGAAGTTCTTCCTCAATTATTTTATGTTTGTTGCAGTTCCAATCAATATCCAAGATAGGTTATTTTGTTTGTCTACTTATTGAATTTAACGAAGTGATCATGTTATTTGACAAATCTTTGTACATTCTTAATTTGAATAGTTTACTCACAATTAAAAAAAGTTCCATATAGAAATATGAATAGTTAAGTAATGGAAGAATTAAAAGTATGTAACCCACAAATTGAATTAATACCCAATTTCACTTATACAAAATCATGAAAAGTTTTAAATCGGAGCCTGCCTTTTGGGAAAAAGGCCCTCCTATTCTAAAGTTGGATTTGTAATTGATATACATGTTTTCAGAGAGCAATGGACAGTGTGTATCAAAAGCATTGAAAATGTGTGCCCTTTGAGCTAGCAATTGTAGGAATTTAGATTAAAAAAGAGTTGGATATGTGCAAAAAGGTATATGTTACAAGGATGTTAATGATTTCATTTATGAATGAAGTAAATGTGAATCAATGACCGTTACTTATGTCAGGAGATCTGAAAGGATGTAGGGGTTGTATCTGAATTTTCTTAGAAGCTTTTACAAATACCTACTCTTCACCTCCAAGATTCTAATATATTAACATCCACCCAGACATATACAATAACTGTTAATTTTTTTACTTCTCTTAAACATTCTATAGATTGTATTTATCATTCTTGTGCATTTTCAGACTCACTGTTCTATAGGACAATAAAAACAAAGAGTTGTTTTTAAGTTATACATTGTCCAGGAAATGAATACTAAACCTTAATGAGTATTTCTTTAATTTCTCTCAATTTGAGTTTTCTTTAAACTACTCTCAAAATATTTATTGGAATATGAACCTTAGTTGTTTCAGAAATCATTTGAAAATTGAGACCATTGGTAAAAAGGACAGCAAAGTACATATTAGCAGACTATAACTGCTTCTTAGCCCTGCATCATAATAACTTTAAAATAAACAACTTATTTCAGTTATTTCCACATGTCTTTATTTGAAATACAAAAAAAGCCTTCAAAATGATAAGGTTATTTATTGTTTTTGTCAGTTCTCTCTGCATGGCATGTAAATACTTTGATATAATAGATCCCAGATGAACCCACATTTGAACTTTCTTCAGTTGTGACGTTTTTGAAATGCACAATCTTTTTAGTGATATGGAATATAAAATGACATTGAAACTAAGTTATTTGTTTTTCCAGAGTTTCTCAGTATGACATCTTCTGGTACACTCATAATCTCTTCTTTGTCTTCTACATGCTGCTGATGTTGCATGTTTCAGGGTAAGTTATAAAAGTTTTTTTTTAAATGTGTGCTTAAAAATGGAGTAATGAAAGGTACATCTGCAGGAGTTTTCATACGGACTGGTAAAATTATTTGTCAGTTGGAATTGAGGGTAGTGTCAAGAATGGAAGAAATAATTTTATTTTTAGCATAGCATATTTAATGAAACTAGTATAAAAGTATATTAAAATTGAAAGACAGAGTTACTTCTCCCACAATGTTGTAATTTTTAAAGCTCCCTATAGCTATATCCTGATAACTTCTCTGAGAAAATAAGAAGTGACTAGAAGATATTGTAGTATTTATATTTTCAGGAATTCCTTATGTCTCTCTGCTGCAGAATTTGTAATGATGGAGTTACCAGTTTTTAGTTTAGAAAGGCCTAGAGGCGATAACAATTGCAGAGAGAGCCAAAGATTTACAAAGACCAAAGACAAAGTTGTCAAAAACACCAGAAAATCGCAAAGGAAATAAAGAATGTATTCTAAGCTTGTTACAAAGAACTTAACCCAATATTCTGAGAAGTAAGTGAATCTAAGCAATGTTCTCAAAAGGATGGTGCTTGAAATAATCCATTAGGCCAGAGGAAGAAACTAATATATTATTACTTACACATATGTCTGCTTGATCACTAGAGTGGACTTGTAGTTTTGTTTTGACACTCACACTAGTATGACACAGTAGGTATCAGATCTGTAGATTCATTTCATTCAGCAGAAGGATGCAGTAAAGGAAGCACGGAAGGCAACAGAATAATGTCAGGTGCTTCTTTAATGGGAGTTCCTATTACTATTCAGGAACCATTTTCCTTCTCCTCTCCCTTATCCCCAAAGTAGTAACTTACTTTTAACATGACAAGACCATATGCTAGACATGGACTGTTTGCCTTGGGTAAGGCTCATACTCCACAGGAACCAGTGTCGTGGTTAGAGGCCAGGTCTCCTCATGTGATGACCTCAGTTGCAAGAATGCACTATGCACAGGAAGCTGAGGTCTGTGAGTCCTAAAATGATTTTATAGTTTACTCACAGCCCTTCTGGTCCAGGTGCATTTCACCAATAATAAACACTAATAATAAAAAATGTTGACTGGTAACACAGCTGTATTCCCCATTTACTTTAACCCCAAATGTTCCTAGGGAAAGTGGAGAATGGCTCAGGTCTTTTGTTAATCCTTTCTTCAGAACCTTTTATAATGTGCTTTGTCAGTACATTAGGCCATATACATAATTATATATTATTATCAGGATGCATGCCCAAATATTTTTTCCCATGACTTTGGAGACCACTGGTTTAGAAAACCATATTATATGGATCTCTACCTCATAGGTCCTGGTTTGATTTGTGCTGTACCATAATTCGAGCAGGGGTGTCCGACCCATGGCCCATGGGCAGCATGCACCCCGGGATGGCTATAAATGTGACCCAACACAAAATTGTAAATTTACTTAAAACATTGTGAGATTTTTCTGTGATTACATCTCACAGTGTATTTAATGTGTAGCCCAAGACAACTCTTCTTCTTCCAGTGTTGCCCAGAGATACCAAAAGGTTGGACATCCCTGTATGTAGAGCATCAGAAACAGGGTCACTCATCATAATCTAGACTTCCAGCTAGCCATGCCTACCACACAGGAAAAGCCATGGTCGATGAACACCCTCGGTTCTGAGAGTTTGGTAGTGAAATTTCTGTAAAAGGGTTAATATATTGATTTATCTGAGACTGTGATCTCTCATCTATAACAGATGAGAGAAAAATGCAATTATTTGTTTAATTATGCATTCTTTGACCTTTATGTTATACTAAGTTAAAACTCTGAAAAAAAATCTGTTTCTTTGCAATTCAAAACAGAGTCATTTTTTAAAGATTCAGAAGTTCATGTAGACCTATGTTTAAAAGGATTATATTGAGGACTTCCGACCAAGGTGGTGGTGTAGATAGATATACTTTTCATTCTTGCACAACCAAAAGAAGGGCAACAATAAACTTAAAAACAAAAAACAACCAGAACTGCCAGAAAGTTGAACTGTATGGAGGTCCAACTACCAAGGAGTTAAAGAAGAAACATTCATCCAGACTGGTGGGAGGGGCAGAGACAGGAAGCCCAGGCGGAGACAGGTAGGCTAGGCAGAGAGAACTCTTGGCAAGTTGGTGGCTGGACAGTGTGGTCCCACATTTGCATGTGGATGAACCAGGAGGAACAACTGGGGAGCGAGACAGACTGCACAACCCAGGGTTCTAAGGCAGGGAAAAAGAGCCTCAAAACCTCTGGCTGTAAAAACCTGTGGGGGTTGCAGCAGCAGGAAAACTCCTAGCCTCATGGGAGAGTTCATTGGAGAGACCCACAGGGTCCCAGAATGTACACAAGCCCACCCACCCAGGAATCAGCACCAGAAGGGCCCAATTTGCTTGTGGGTAGCAGGGGGAGTGAAAGTGGGGCAAGACCGGAGCAAGCGGCATTGTTTCCTCTCTGACCCCTCACCCACATACAGCACCACAATGCAGTGACATGCATTGCCCTACCCTGTTGATCCAAATGAAAGAACAGATCAAAACTCCATAAAAAATACAACTAAGTGATGAAGAGATATCCAGCCTATCAGATGCAGAGTTCAAAACACTGGCAATCAGGATGCTCACAGAGATGGTTGAGTGTGGTCACAAAAGGGAGGAAAACGTGAAGACTTTGTAAAGTGAAATAAAGAAAAATACACAGGGAATCAAGAGTGAAGGAAGTGAAGAGTGAAGGAAACTAAGATTCAGATCAATGATTTGGAGCAGAAGGAAGAAATAAACATTCAACCAGAAGAGAAAGAAGAACAAGAATTTGAAAAAATGAGGAGAGGCTTAGGAACCTCTGGACAACTTTAAATGTTCCAACATTTGAATCATAGGGGTGCCAGAAGGAGAAGAGGAAGAGCAAGACATTGAAAATTTATTTGAAAATACAATGAAGGACAACTTCCCCAATATGGCAAAGAAAATAGACTTCCAGGAAGTCCAGGAAGCTCTGAGAGTCCCAACAAAATTGGACCCAAGCAGGAACACACCAAGACACATCATAATTAAATTACCCAAGATTAAAGATAAGGAGAGAATCTTAAAAGCAGCAAGAGAAAAGGAGAGCATTACCTACAAAGGAGTTCCCATAAAACTATGAGTTGATTTCTCCAAAGAAACCTTCCAGGCAACAAGGGGCTGAAAGGAAGTATTGGAAGTCAAGAAAGACAAGGACCTACATCCAAGAATACTCTATCCGTCAAAGCTATCATTTAGAATGGAAAGGTGGATAAAGTGCTTCCCAGATAAGGTCAAGTTAGAAGAGTTCATCATCACCAAGGCCTTATTATATGAAATGTTAAAGGGACTTATCTAAGAAAAAGAAGATCAAAACTATGAACAGTAAAATGACAACAGACTCACAACTGTCAACAACTAAACCTAAAAACAAATACAGAAACAAACTAAGCAAACAAGTAGAACAGGAACAGAATCACAGAAATGGAAATCACATGGAGGGTTATCAGTGGGGAAGGGGAGAGGGGAGAATGGGGGAAAAGGCACAGGGAATAAGAAGCATAAATGGTAGGTACAATATAGAGGGAGGTTAAGGATAGTATAGGAAATGGAGAAGCCAAAGAACGTATATGTATGACCATGGACATGAACTAGGGCAAATGCTGGTGTGAGAGAGGTGCAGGGCAGAGGGGAATAAAGGGGAGAGAAAAAATGGGACAACTGTAATAGTATAATCAATAAAATATACTTTAAGAATGAAAAAATCTAATTTTAAAAAAGAAAAGGATTATACTGAGAGTTCTTTCTCCATTTTTTGGAAGTGAAAGGTGGCATAGTTGATTTTTTATTTTATTTTTTGTACACAATGGTTATAAACAGGAAGTGACTTTATAGAAAGAAAAAGCAAAAGGAATCTACAGGCTGCATTATGTATGATCAATCTGTTATTCCAATTGAAGTAATAGTTCTTTACATGTTATTGGTAAAAATGAAAAAAAATTTTTTAGTATTAAAATAAGTATTATGCAACAAAACACAATACTGTAGGCATTCTAGAGTGCAGATTTTTAAATTAAGTTTAATATTTTATTAAAGTATAATAGACTAATAAAATTGTTTTATTTAAAATACACAATTTAATGATATGCATATGTTGTGAAATTATTTCCACATGAAAACAAATTAACACATTTATCACATCACATAGTTTATTTCACCTTTTTTTTCTCATGAGAACACTTACTATCTCCTCTATAAGCAAATTTCAAGTATGCAATACAGCATTATTAAGTATAGTCACCACGCTGTATGTTAGATCCTCAGAATTTATTCATCTTATAACTTCAAGTTTATAACCCTATAAAGCTTAATTTTGAATAAAGCTATGATTATGCTTCTGGTGTGAGAAGAATTACTACTGATACATCTTGCAGCCTTCTTAAAATAAAACATTTCTCAAAATGTTTTTTTTTTAATTGCTGAAAGGCCTGTCTGCAAGTAAATCTATTAAAGTTATTATCCTTTGTGCCAATGTTGGGGACTTAGATATATCTTTATCTATGAAATGCCTTGATAATTTCTTCTTCTAGATTCTGGTTCCATGAGTAAAGTGCAGTTATTCCAAACAAGTTGCCTGTATTTATATTGAGATTCCTGTTAAACAACCTGCTTTAGGTTTCTATTTTCAATAATTCTAATAATTTAGGGAATTGAAGGATCAATGTGGGCTAGAAATTTTAGAAAATTTTAGGCTTTAAGGATGAAGTGATAAGAAATTGCTGATTTCTCTACATAAGTAGACATTTATAGTAGGAAGAGCAGTAGCTTCATATGATTTTCTAAGGTCACTTTTATTTTCATAGAATCTCAAATTTTGAAGGAAGCTCAAAGCTTATCTTGACCAAGAGTCTATAAGTGTCCTCTATAATATGTCTAAGCAAATATTTAATTCTGAAGAGCTTATTCTCTCTTTGTGAAGCTGTAAGTTCCACAAAGTTCTTTATCTTTAGAACCAAAATTTATTGTACATTAATTCTGGATAGATTTAAAAATCTATGACTGTAGAGGCCATGGAAACTGAGTCACTCTCCTCTAAATTCTGTTCATTTATCCCTTGAATGATATTTCAAACCTTGCCATTGTTATAAACTTCTTCCAATAGTTAAAATTCATTCAGTACTTTTCATGTACCTCACTGATGTTCGATCTCATTAAATCCTCCCAACAGCCCTGGTAAAACCTGCTGCTGCTGCTGTTGTTGTTATTCCTGTGAGGGAAAAGGGGCAGTGAGAGGAGAAGTAACTTGCCAAAAGTTGTGGTGATTAAGAGGAGCTTGGGTGTGAACCTAGTTATCAGATTCCTGAGCCCACATTTCTGACCACTAAGTTATGCTGGCTGCAGTTTGGCATGGCCCTGTATTGCCTTTAAAGCTGGGCACCAGGCTAAATGCAGGCTTTCGAGATACGTGATCTGATGCTGGCAAAGTGGAAGTCTTACCGTCTTCACTTCAGATATGCAATCAATATATTTAAGATGCAGTTACCTTGTCCCATGATCATTTATACCCTTAGGTTCACCTAGTTTGCATTCCTGTTACTAATGTTTTATATTTTTTTCATTATTTATAAGCAAATTTATTGCACAACACCCTGAAAAACACACATTTCATTTACACTAAACTTAGATGTTTCTTTTCAGGGTTCAAATGGTTCTTTAATATTTAATTTTCCTTTCCAAGAGATCAGTATAGCATGGCCGTTAAACAACTACAATACTTGCAAGCTGTATCACCTTGCCAGATAATCTGTTCTTTTTTTTTTTTCTTATCTATTAGGTGGTATTGATGAAATCATCATAGGATTATCTCAGGTTTATATAAGTAAATTTATTCAATGCTATCATAGGCAGAATATACACATAATCAATAAATACCAGTAGGCAAAAATTATATTTGTACCAATGTTAATACCTGTATAAGGTAAAAACTCCACAGTTAACTGAAAAATCAGTTTTTTTTCAATTCTTGAAAATGAGCACTTTTTAAAAACATTTTTTATTCGATTTATTGGGATGGCATCGTTTAGTAAAATTATCACATCCACCAGGACATTGGAAGATGCCAGGCATCCCTTTGGCCTCTGGAAACTTCAACAGCAGAGACATTCCCATCAAGAATGATGCATTTTATGTCAGTGAATTTTATAAATAGGGACAAGTCATCAAACGAAAATTGTCATCACTCCAGCTTGCCACTCCCCCTGATATCTGAGTTCAGAGTGCTCCAACACGGGTTGTGGTACCTCCCTCCCAATGCTGAATAAGCGCCACTGTCTGCAGAAATATGTGTAAGGAGAAAAAAATGAAACCTCATGCTGTACATTTGCAAAAAAAAAAAAGTGTACAACTCTATAATACATCTGCATAGTGCATCATGCACTCACCACTAAAAACCAAGCCTCTTTCTGACCCTTTATCCCCTCTTTGCCCTCTTCTACATCCCACCACCTCCCATCCCTCTGGTAATCACCATACTGTTGCCTCTATTTGTTTTTATCTTAATCCTTCACTTTTTTCTCCCAGTTCCCTGACCCTCACCCCTTCGACAGCTATCAGCTTGTTCTCTGTATCTGTAAGTCTGTTTCTATTTTGCCTGTTAGTTTATTTTGTTCATTAGATTCCACACATAAATGAAATCATATGGTATTTGTCTTTCTCTCACTGACCTGTTTCACTTACCATAATACTCTCCAGGTCCATTCATGCTGTCACAAAGGTTAAGATTCCCTTTTTTTTCACAGCTGAGTCATATTCCATTGTGTAAATGTACCATGGCTTTTTTATCTATTCATCTACTGATGGGCACTTGGGCTGCTTCCAAATCTTGGCTTTGTAAATAACACTGCAGTGAACATAGGGGTATATTTATTCTTTTGAATTAGTGTTTCGTGTTTCTTGGATAAATTTCCAAAAGTTGAATTACTGGGTTATAAGGCAGTTACACTTTTAATTTTTTGTGGGAATTCCATACTGCCTTCCACAATGGCTCTACCAATTTGCATTCCCACCAGCACTGCACAAGGGTTCCCTTTTCTCCACATCCTTGCTAACACTTGTTTGTTGATTTATTGACAGTAGCCATTCAGAGAGGTATCAAGTGATATCTCAATGTGATTTTAGTTTGCATTTCTCAGTTAGTGATATTGAACATCTTTTCATATGTCTATTGACCATCTGTATGTCCTTCTTAAAGAAGTGTCTATTCAGGTCATTTGCCCATTTTTTAAATTACATTGTTTTCTTTATGTTGAGTTGTATAAGTTCTACATACATTTTAGAAATTTACTCCTTATAGGATATATCAAAGGCAAATATGTTCTCTCATTCAGTGGGTTGTCTTTTCATTTTGTTGATGGCTTCCTTTGATTTGCAAAAGCTTTTTAATTTGATATAGTCCCATTTGTTTATTATTTCCTTTGTTACCCTTGCCTGAGAAGATATTTTGGCAAGAATATTGCTACCAGAAATGTCTGATTTTTACTGCCTATGTTTTGTTCTCAGATTTTTATGGTTTTGCAATTTACATTTAAGTCTTTAATCCATTTTGAGTTTATTCTTGTGTATGATGTAAGAAAGTGGTTTAGTTTCATTTTTGCGTATATCTGTCCAATTTTACCAACACCATTTACTGAATAAGCTATGTTTACCCCATTGTATGTTCTTGCCTCCTTTGTCAGACGTTAATTGACCATAAGGTGTGTATTTGTTTCTGGGCTCTCTATTCTGTCCCATTGATTTGTAATGCTTGTTTTTATGTCAGTACCATGCTGTTTTGATTACTACGTCCATGTAGTATAGTTTGATATCAGGTAGCACGATATCTCCAAGTTTGTTGTTCTTTCTCAAAATTGCTGAGGCTATTTAGGGTCGTTTGTGGTTCCATATAGATTTTTGGAATATTTTTTCTAGTTCTGTAAGATATGCCTCTGGTATTTTAACAGGAAATGTGTTGAATCTACAGATTGCTTTCAGTAGTACAGAATTTTAAAGATGTTAATTCTTCCTATCCATGAATATGGTATATGCTTCTATTTATTTGTATCTTCCTCAGTTTTTTTCCTTCTGTATTCTGTAATTTTCTGAGTACTGATATTTTACTTCCTTGGCTAAATTTATTCCTACGTACCTTATTTTTGTTATTTCTTGCAATTGTAAGTGGGATTTTCTTAGTTTCTCTTTCTGGTAGTTCATTATGGTGTATAAAATTGCCACTGATCTCTGAATATTAATTGTATATCCTGCTATGTTACTGAATTCAATTATCCTAGTAGTCTTTTTTTGATGAAGTCTTTAGTGTTTTCTCTATATAGTATCATGTCATCTACAAAAAAAGGACAGTTTTATTTCTTTTATTCCAATTTGGATGCCTTTTATTCCTTCTTGTCTGATGGCTGTGGCTAGGACTTCCAGTACTGTGTTCAATAAGAGTGGTGAAAGTGGATAGCCTTGTCTTGTTCATGATCTTTAAGGGAAATGCTTTTAGATTTTACCCATTGAGTATGCTGTTAGCTGTGGATTTGTCATATATGGCCTTTATTAGGTTAAGATATGTTTCCTGTATTCCTACTTTGCTTAGTTTTTATCTAGATGGATTCTGGATTTTATGAAATGCTTTTTTTTTTTTGCATCGATTGATATGATCATGTAATTTTTATTATTCATTGTCTGTATGTTGTGTATCATATTTATTGATTTGTGAATATTGTACCAACTTTGAGTCCCCGGAATAAAACCAACGTGATAATGGTGTATGGTCTTTTTAAAGTATTGCTGGATGCAGTTTGCTAGTATTCTTTTGAGGATTTTAGCATCTATGTTTATTAGGGATATTGCCCAATATTTTCTTTGTAGCATCTTTATCTTGTTTGGGAATTAGGATAATACAAGCCTCATAAAAAGAGCTTCAATTAATCAACAGAACAAACAAGCAAGTTAAATGTAACTGGAGACATTGAAGGGAAGAACAAACTGACAGTGAACAAAGGAAAGGGAGGAGGGAGAGACAGGGGAAATAGAAAGGGTGGTCAAGGAACATATATGGGAGACTCATGGACAAAGTCAAGGGGGGATAAGGTTGAGGGTGGGGGGAGGGGCAGTGGTGGGAGGAAAATGGACAAAACTACTTGAACAACAATAAAAATTTTTTTTTTTAAAGAGTTTCCTCCTCTTGAATTTTTTGGAATGCTTTGAAAAGGATAGGTGTTAGTTCTTCTTTGAATGACTTATAAAATTCACCTGTGAAGCCATTTGGCCCATGAATTTTGTTTGCTGGGAGTTTTTTGATTACTTCTTTAATTTTATCAGTTTTTATCAGTCTATTCATTGTTTAATAACATGTTATTTAACCTCCATGTGTTTGAGTGTTTTTCAGTTTTTTAAAGTAATTGATTTCTAATTTTATACTATTGTGACCAGAGGTGATGCTAGATATGATTTCAGTCTTCTTGAATTTAAGACTTGTTTTGTTTCCTAACATGTGGCCTATCCTATAGAATGTCCTGTGTGCACTTGAAAAGAATGTATATTCTACTGCTTTGGGATGAAATGTTCTGTAAATATCAATCATATCCATAGGGTCCAGTATGTCATTTAAAGTTACTTTGCCTTGTTGATTTTTTTTTTTTTTGGGGTCTGGAAGATCTATCCATTTATGTCAATGGGTTGTTAAAAATCCCCTGTTATGACTGTATTACTGTTGGTCTCTCCTTTAATATCCACTAAGATTTCCTCTATATGTTGGATTATTTAGGTTCTCGTACATTTTGTTCCTGTATGTTTACAAGGGTTATATCCGCTTGTTGGGTGTATCCCTTTAGTATTATGTTGTGTCCTTCTTTGTCTCTTGTTATGGCCTTTGTTTTGAATTCTGTTTTTTTTTTTCAGGTTATAAGTATGGCTACTCAAGATTTTTCTTTGTTTCTATTTGCATTGAATGTGTTTTACTACACCTTAACTTTTACTCTGTGTGTATCTTTTATTCTGAAGTGGGTCTCTTATAGACAGCATATATATGGGCATGTGTTCTTATCCATTAAGCTACCCTGTCTTTCGATTTGAGCATTTAATCCATTTACATTTAAAGTTATTATTAATAGGTACTTTCTTATTGCCGTTTTATTTTTTATACCTATTTTTTTTCTCTACTTGTTTGTTTTTCTTAAAGAAGGCCCTTTAAAATTTCTTGCAATACTGGTTTTGTTTTTAAGGAATTTCTTTAGATTTTTTGGTTTGGAAGCTTTTTATTTCTTCTTAAATTTTAAGTGATAGCCTTGCTGGGTAAATTAGTCTTGGTTGTAGGTCCCTGCTTTTCATCACTTTGAATATTTCATGACAGTCCCTTCTGGCCTAAAGTATATCTGTTGAGAAATCAGCTGACAGCCTTATTGGAGCTCTGTTGTTGGTAACTAACTGTCTTTCTCTAAAGACTCTGTACCTTTAACCTTTGTCATTTTAATTAAGATGTTTCTTGGTGTGCACATCTTTGGGTCTATCTTGTTTGGGACTCTCTGTTTTCTGGACTTGTGTGTCTTTATTCTTTACCACATTAGGGAAATTTTCAGCCATTATTTCTTCAGGAAGGCTCTTGAGTCCTTGCTTACTCTCTTCTCCCTCTGGTACCCCTATAATGCAGATGTTGTCCCAGAGGTCCCTTGGACTTTCCACGTTTTTTGAAATTTTTTGTTGTTGTTATTGCTCTGCTTGGGTGTTTTCTGTTATCTTGTCATCTACACGGCTGATTTGGTCCTCTGTTTCATCTAACCTACTGTTAATTCCTTCTAGTGTATTCTTCATTGCTGACTTTTCTCTGGTTTCTATGTCCTTTTTGTGCTTACTGTCTCTTTTTGTTCTCACTGAGATTACCCATTCTACCCCAAAGGTCCTTGAGAATCCTTATCTCTGTTGTTTTAAACTCTGCATCTGGCATCTTGGTTGTTTCCATTTCACTTAATTCTTTATCTTGAGAAAGCTGGCACTAACTATAAGGACAAACCTTGACCACCATATATGAATCACTGTTCAGGGACTGCCCCCTGCCATGGCTTTGTTCCCAGCAAGGACTGGTGCCTGCCAGGGTTCCCCTTTAGTTTTGCCATTTGTGTGGCTAGTTGGGTTGAGCTCTGGTGTGGTCTGAAGTCCACCGCTGGTTGTGTTGGTTCTGGGTCTACTGGGGCGAAGTTCCTGTGCTGATCAAAATTAGACATTGTGTGTAACCAGCCTTGGGGCTACCTGTCTGGAACTGCCTTGCTGTTCATTGTTTGTGGCTGTGTCTCCTGGGCCTGGGTGTGTGTGGGAGGGACCAAGCTGTGCATGACAGTCTGCTTCCTGCTACTCTGAGCTGGGAACAGATTAATAAAAGGTCCAAGGCTCCCAGAGGCCCACCTCCACATGTCAGCTACTTTGACGCCACCTGAAATTGCCTGGTCTTCCTCCAGAACCTTCCAAAGAGAGATGGTAGAGTGGGCCCAGGCTGAATGCAACCCACAGTCTCTTCCACAAGGCACGAGCTTAATAGGGTGGGGTGATCGGGGTCGGGAGTATGGAGCTAGTGGGTTTCTTTCTTGAGGGCAGTGTTGTCAGGCACTCAATGAGGGATAAGTGGCTTTTACTCCAGAGCCATATCACTCAGAGTCTACTCCAGAGACTCATACCAGCCTCCGTCTGAGTCTCTGACCTTAGTTCCCCCAGAAGAATCCCACTGCAGATTCAGGTTGAATGCAGCCATCTGGACCCTCTGCAGGAGTGAGCTCAGCAGGGTGGAACCACCGAAATTTGGAAGGGTAGGTCAGGTGAGTCTCCAACCTATTGTGGGGAGTGGTGCTGGCTGTGCTCATAGGGTAGAGAAGGATGGTCCCCCCATACTGGCACCCCAAAACCCAGCACCTGTGTGAGTCCCCAACAAGAGGCTCCCAGGGAGAAAAGCTACAAAGTTCCTGGCTTGGTACAGTACTCCGATCCCTTTGTGGGGCTGAGCTCAGCAGGGTGGGGTGATAGGGACTTGGGAGGACAGACCGAAACAGTCTCTCGTGAGGGCTGTGCTGGTCAAGCCTGTAGGAGTGAGGCAAGACTGGCCTTTATTCCAAAGCTACACAGCTCAAAGACTGAGTGTCTGCCTAGAGCTTCTCCAGAAAAAGAGCCCACCAAAGGTCCCTGTTCAGTGCAGCCAACAGACCTTTCTGTAGGACTCAAGCTTGGTAGAGTTGTGTTACCAGTAGTTGGAGGCCCAGGTTAGTGTACTCCGAAGGCTGTTGCTGTAAGAACAGAAGTACTCGACCCTGGGAAAATGGTACCTGACGATGGAGTGGGATAAGGACTCAGGACAGGGACCTCAGTGACTTACCCTCCAGCTCTCTCTTTGGGGCAATGCCACCCAGATCTTTTCTTTATGACTTTTGCATGCCCTAAGTCATTTTCTCTCTATCAGAGCCACAGATGAGTGTCCGAGAGCAAGATCCTGTGCATTGGCCTTTTAAGAGAGCACCTGGGTTTCTAGCAGACTCCCTCCTCTTCCAAGTGGGCCAAGTCCCTGCTAATTTTCACTACCAGAAGCAATGAAGGCTTTTCTTCCCGTTCCTGGTTCTCTGGGTTGGGGATCCTGGTGTGGAGTTGAGACTCTGTGCTCCTCATGGGGGACATTTGCGTCTGGATATCCCACTGGCTTCTCAGCTGCTGCACATAGGTGCAGGGCCAACCCTCCCTATGTCTCTGACCTATTCTTATCAGTCTCTACATGGCTTTTTCTATAAATCCTTGGTTATAATACTCCTGTCAGCTGTCCTTCAGTTGGTTTTTCAGGTTGATTGCTCTATAATTTAGCTGTAAATCCAGTTTGGTGCTGGGAGTAGAAAGACAGCACTTTTGAAGAGCCCAAATTTTCCTGTCAGCAAAGTAATTTGATGAACATATAATGACAGCTGCTTAGCAGATCAGTAGAATGTTCTTTGAGATTGAAGAATTAAATGTTTGATTCAAAACCATAAAACTCCTAGAAGAAAACATAAGCAGTACAATCTCAGACATTTCTTGTAGCAATATTTTTTTCTGATATATTTTCTTGGGCAAGGTAAACAAAGAAAAAATAAACAAGACTGCGTCAAACTAAAAAGTTTTTTCATAGCAAAGGAAACCATCAACAATGTTTTTAAAAAAGCCACTAGATGGGAGAACATATTTACCAAAGATACATATGATAAGGAGCTAATTTCCAAAATTTATAAAAAGTTACACAACTCAACACCAAGAAAATGAACAATGAAATTCAAAAATGGGCAAAGACCCAGAATAGACAACTTTTTAAAAGAAGACATTCAGATGGCCAATAGATACATGAAAAGATGCTCAACATCACTAATCATTAGAAAATGCAAATTAAAACGACAAAGAGATATCACCTCACACCTGTCAGGTGACTATCATCAATAAATCAACAAACAAGTGTTGGCAGAGAGAAAAGGGAACTTCCATGCACTGTTGGTGGGAATGCAGATTGGTACAGACATTGTGGAAGGCAGTATGGAATTTCCACAAAAAATTAAAAGTGTAACTTGTCTTATGACCCAGTGATTCTACTTCGCGGAATGTATGTGAAGAAACCTGAAACACTAATTTGAAAGAACATAAGCACCCCTGGTGTCACTGTAGCATTATTTATAATCACCAAGCTATGAAAGCAGCCCAAGTGTCCATCGGTAGATGAGGAGATAAAAAAGCTGTGGTACAGTTACACAATGGAATATGACTTAGCCATAAAAAAGAAAGGAATGGATCTGGAGAGTATGGTAAGTGATATAAACCAGTCAGGGAAAAACAAGTATCATAATATTTCACTCATGTGGAATCTAATGAACAAAATAGAAACAGACTCATAGATACAGAGAATGGACTGACAGCCACCAGAGAGGGGAGGGGTGTTGCAAGGCTGGGTGGAAAATGTGAAGGGATTAAGCAAAAAACCAAAACAAAACAGAACAAAAAACCCAAAAAAACTTCTCATAGACATAGACAACTGTATGGTTATTACCAGAGGGAAAGGGTTGGGGAGGTAGAAAAGGGCATAGAGGGTAGGTAAATGGTGATGGAAGGAGACCTGACTTGGAGTGGTGAACACACCATATACAAATAATGTACTATAGAATCGTATGCCTGAAACCTATATAGTGTTATTAGCCCATGTCACTGCAATACATTCAACTTAACAGAAGAAAAGAAAATATTATTTGAAAGAGCAAAAATTTTTATAACATTGTTAGATCTCAGATTCAGTTGATTTTGACAATAATGGTTTACCTTGGGACTTGTAAGACAGCCTTCTCTCTAGGAATTTTTTCTTCCAATTTTTAATGCATCTTCCTAGGAGGTTGCCATTTGTGTGCTGTATTGAAGATATTTCAATTCATATGATAGTTGGGCTGGGGAGAGGAGAAGGGTCAAAATTGTTTCCTCTTTCCAGAGATGAATGTTATTGAATGTTTCTTTCTTCATCTTCATGTGAAAATCTCATCAGGAGGAGTTAGCTATTCTCACTTACTGATAGAAAGAGTATTAGAGGGAAAAGCAATTAGGAATGTCAGAGAGCCTCCGCCAGGAGAGCCTCGCCCTGCTCCTTTCAAAGGCACGGTGTGGGGAGTGCGTTGTAGGTTGAGATTTAGTGTCCTTACCCCTCAATCTTACCCTAGTCCCCACTCCCACTGGCTTTACTCTGGAGTGTTGTGTGGGTAGTAATTGTACTTTATTTTTATATTTTCACCAAGGCGGAATTATGATGTGAAAATTCTGAAAAGGGAAAAAGGCAGGCCCTTCTCAAATGTGTGAATGGCAATAAGAGATAATTAATAGTGTAAATAATTTCTTGTACCTGCTCTGCTGGACTTCCCAGACCGCATTTTGTTATATAAATGATTACTTGGATTATTCTTTCAAATAGAACTCTCTGCTGTTTGGGACTACTTGCTGGCAAGAGTTTATTTTACAGCATGATTTATATTCTACATGAATCATTTTGTCTAGGGAATTTTAAAGGAATGGTGTTCTATGTGCATGTTTCTAAAAACTTATTCACAAAGCCAGGCGAACACAATGGGCAGCCTTGTCAACATTAATGAGCCAAAGTCAACTGCCAGCTTCATAGGAATTTGGCCTCAAGAGTTAACCAGGTTTAGACCAATATTTATGAGGGTAGGTCTATCGTGCTGGCTTATCCTCCCTCTACGTTGCCCCTAGAAGGAGAAAATTAACAATATACTATTGGAGGATAGAAGTATTGATGAAACACAATTAAGTGTTAGGAGTTGCTGATTCCCAAGTATCTTCTCTTCTAGAAGCCATTTGCACTGAGAGCTCTTTTTACCCACACTGACATGGCAGGAGAAGCCTGTGCGGTCTTCCTACTGGGTGGAGGCACCTGCTCTTATTAGAATGTCAAATGGAAACTTGGTGAATGAAGCTCAGGTAAAGGGGGGCCCAGAGGCTGTATGTTAAGCAAATTCTATTTTAGCACTGAGGGAGAAAAATGTATTTTCCCATATTTTCTTTTCATTTTTTTTTTCTTGCCTCTTGATTTGAAGTGACTACGTACTTTGTTTTTCAAAGCAGACACTTCTGAAAATGAAATGGGATACCATTAATAATTAAGCTGTAATTGTGGGTAAACCTGTATATATGATTATTCTACCTGTTCCTGGGCACCGAGGAAAGTCCTAGGGAGGCTGATGGGCTGCTTTTAAGGAGGCCTAGAGCCAGACTCACAAAAGGAGACCTTGCCTCAAATACTCCCCATGGGTATTTGGAAGCCCAGAACCTTAATGTAGTAAACGCGGTAGATTTGCTTAGCTTTGGCCTGCTGTAGAGATTGTAATCGGATGTCCTTTAACGTGGTGGATTGGGGATTTGTGTGCCCGTGATTATGGCTAGATCTTTTGTATATTATCCATCACTTACAGCTGATCTGTTCTGAAGACTTTCTAGATGCTTAATTTCTGATGGGTCTGACATAATTATGTTGAATTTTGTGCCCATTATTTCTACCACAATGTCCCATTTCTTCAAGAGAGTGTTCCCAATTTGGATTCATAATCTCTAGGACTCATCAAATGAATGCAGGGAATCTGTGGGCTTCTGAAGTACGAATATACGTATGAATGACCAGGATACATAGTCTTGATGATTCCCAAAGCTATACATGGTCCAAAAGAAGCTAACCATAACTGAACTCAATGAAGCCTCTAAAAGCTGGGTTTTTCACTAGACAGCTAAAATATTACATTTGCACATATTATACCTCCTGCTTAAGTTTTATACAGTGTTAAAAACAGTGGATTTGTGGGAGAAATAAGAACCACTGAGTCAATGTTATCCTCAAATGAAGGCAACTGTCAAGAGAATTTAGTGGGCAAATACAGATATGGACTTATAAATTGCACTGCACTATCATTTTAGAGGATAAAAATAATACCATTTATAATAATTTCCAAAGTTTACATGCTATTTAATGTGTTACAGGTACTTTTCTTGGCACTTTATGTATACACATATAACTATACTATGTATACACACACTTTTTAAAAAAATTAAATACAGCACTGTGAAGTAAGTACTGTTATTGTCTTCATTTTAGAGTTGAGAAAATGAGGCATAGGAGGTTAAGTTAGATACGGAGAGCAGACTGACAGCCGTCAGAAGGGGGGTTTCTGGGACTGGATGAAAAGGCTGAATGGATTAAGCAGTACAAATTGGTAGTTACAGAATAGCCACAGAGTTGTGGATTGTGGCATAGGGCATGTGGTCAGAAATATCAAGATAAATATGTATGGAGCCAGAGGGGTGCTTGAGGCCGTGGGCGGTCCACTCTGTGAAGTGCATGGTTTCTGGAAACTTTTCTGTACATCTGAAACAGATGCAGAATGGTTTTAAATGTGAACTGTGATTGAAAAATTAAAAAAATAACTTTATAAAATGACTACCCAAGCCCATCCAGTTAGTACCTGATAAGGCTTGGGATTTAACCCACAGTCTGACCTCAGAATCTAAGCATTTAATTCCTACCCTTTTCATTAATTATTAAGTTATTCTGGTTCAGAAGGTACCCTTGTTTACAAATGAAATATATTCATGTCATGTGAACATTGAGGATATCATTTCTAGTTTATCTATATGAGCTGGTGAGTATATGTGCATACTTGTGTGTTTTGAGTAAGTAATTCAATTTTGTTACAAGTTATGTAGATTCTGAGGTTTTGAAGGTGAAATTTTGCTCTCCAAGAAAACAGAATGAGAAGAAAATGGTCTCTTTTTGGCCCTGCTTTATAACTGTTTCTTAAAATATACAACTGCATTATAGCACATAATAAATATAATTTTGTAATAATCTAATAGATGATAAAGATTTGTTAATAAATCTAATAGTAAAATTATATTTATGTGATATATTTAATCTCCAAAATTCTTCCACATAATTTGGAAACAACGATGAAAAAGCTAGGCTCTAGACTAGAGCCAATAAAGATACAGTAGAAGAGACACTCTTATCAGCAATCTTCATCGCCAGGGAGTGTCTTCTTAGCCCTTCGTTCAGAGAACAGACTTCCACACCTTTGAAAGCCTGTCACCTAGCCTCAGAGCCGTGCTGGCCATTGCTACCAACGTAAAAGATAAGAGGAGGAATTGTATAGAAAAAAAGAAAAAAAGAAAGAACCTGCATATATACTCCTTGAAAAATGTCAGGGAGGAAGATAAATTGACACCGTATATCCAGAAGTACAGAATATTATTATACACTATATAAAACTTTGGGTAAAAGGGAAAAAGTCCGTTTATAGCTGAAGTCGTAGTTAAATTGTGGAAAATCCCAGTGGTCTCTTCTGCTTACCCCCTTTTTGTGTCTGCAAGTTCCAACATGAAAGAGAAAATACAGCAGAGTGATATATCCTAGGTGAACTAAAGTGTTTTTGAGGGTAGGAATGTTTTCGCCTGTCTTTATCAATGGAATCGCTTTCACAAATCATCTCTCAGTATATGCTGGGTTAAGCGGAATTGTATTAAGTGGCTTTTAGCTGGAAATGTGTTGTCCTTTTAGGCCCTTCCAATTTCCCTTCAATTTTTATTGCAGATAGTGATAAAAATTAATTTGTATTTTGTTTAAATGTAACTTGGATTCCCATTTTGGGACTGTCACTTGTATTTAGTGTTATCTAGGTAATAAGTTATTATGGAAACTGGTATGACAACTCCAGTGCTAGAGGAATTAACTATCAAGTCTTGACTATTTTTGTTGTATTACAGATTGGCACATTTTTGGGGGGATTTTTGTGTACTTCTGTGGGTAAAAATTCTTTGGAACATAGAAGGAAAAAAACCTCATTTATCTTTAATACTTGTTTTCTTTCACTTTTTGGTTTTAAAATTTTTTCACTTAAATATATAGAATGAATAAAATTCCTGAGGAATTGTCTTCCTGATATAAAATCCAAACCCCCTCACATAATAGTATTTACATATTTCCCATATGTTAATAAATATAATATTCTAAAACTGTGACCTATAAGACACATGTGAGCATTTCCCTCTTATAATTTCCCATTCATAGAGTTAATTTTTATGTAAAAATGATTTATTTTTGTTGATAGTTTATTCTGAAAGCTAGGTGGGGGTGGGAATTGAGTTCATGTGGCATTTTCTCCCTTAAGGATACCGTATGTATAGATAGGTAGAGGTGTACAGAACATTTTCATGTTCATAAATTCTTTTATACCCTAAGCTACATTTTCCAGTGCATTTTAATCTTCTGAACTATGAGTTTACTTTATTCCCATTTTAGGATAGAAATAGTGAGCCTCAGACCAAATATTTTTTACATAACTTTAGCCTTAGTTTTTCTCTTGGGACCTTATTTATAAGAACAAGTGGTTCTGGCTGGAAGCACAGGGTGAGTGAGGAAAGGGAAGGAAGGAGAAGGAACAGGGCTGCATTTATTTTAAGATTTGTTTTTAGTACATTGGTGTTTAATCTCTCATTGCCATTTTAATAAAGCCTGAAAGCAGAGGAAATGCTAAGAAATACTGGATGCTTACACATTTTTTTTCTTTCCAAGAGAACGAAACCCTTTTCTATAACAATAAAGTAGAGGGTAACAGGTACTAACTCTCTTTTTCAGCTGAGGACACTTAGTAAAATGATTGATTTTAATTCACACATTTGGGAAGGTTCTCATGTCTTGATCCTACCCTCTTTCACTCCAAGGTGTAGTTTTGCTGGCTGCCTGGTGTCTTAATTTGCAGGGGTGAATGTCAAATGAAAATATGGGATCCCTTGATCAAAAATTATTAAGTAGTTTAAGGTAGTGGCAACAGAGCATTGAACCAATCACAGGGCCTTTCTGAGAGCAGGGTCTCATGAGACTGCACAGGTCACACACCCATGTTGCTGGCTCTGTCTGTTGCCCAGTCCCGTGCCTTGGGCAACGCCAGCAGTGAGAGCTAGACACAATACATGCTCAAATCAAGCTGCAGGATGCAAGTACACTCCGGTGTCAGTAGCAAGAGCCCAGGAAAGAATGCAGCTGCAAAAACCTGGCTAGATCCGACAAAGTGCGGGTGAGAGGGTAGACTTTGGTTTGATGAGTGCCCGGACGATTCGGGTTCTTTTGAGGCACATTAAATCCCTAGCTTAGAAAAGCACTCTATTTCTAGATGCTGCTAATAGGAAGGATTGACTCTCTTGAAAACTCGTCTCCTTAAGTTAGAATTGTCTCAGGGTCAAGGTCAGGGCTAAGACCTCAGATTGGATTTGGCAGCATTGGAAGGTGAAGAGGGATGATGTAAGTTACAGACTTATTTAATGCTATTTCCTACAATGGTGAAAGTACATACATAATTTTTTTTCTAACCACCATTTGCAAAGTCTAGACATCTTGTCTGAAGTTAGGATATGATTCAAATTCACTTCTGTGTTTGTTAAAACCAGAGACTCCTCAATCATGTGTATCATTAACAACCACCAGAAAAAGTTGTATATGCACTTCCAGTCATTCACTAATTCATTCAATGGATATTCACCAAACCATTTCTATATGTTACAGGCACAATTCTAGGCACCGGAAAAATAGCAGAGGCACAGGACGTGTTTTTGACTGTTAAACAGTGAACATTTTTGTGGAATACAGAATCCAATGAATTCCACTGGATTTTGAAATATTGAATTTGAGTGTATATTCTTAAGCTTTTTTTTGTACTTGGAGCAAAGTGAAAAGAACTTTGAGAAACAAGTTGTTATCTTTTTTTTCTGTAAAGAGTAGACACATGGTGTGTGTCATAGCATGCTAAGGAAAAAGTAGGTTCCTCATGGGGCAAGGATTTTTTCTCTTCACTTTACAGAAGGATTAAAATCACCACAAACATAAAAGTAGCATGAATGACACTACATTTATGAGAAATGTATACATGCCATTAAAATGGGTATAATTTTGTGATTCTCCTTTCAGCAGTGATGGTATTTTGTGCAATAATATTTAACCTTTGCCATAACATATTTTTTATGATTTGTATATAACCACTAGGATATATTCTGCGTACTGTATTTTTTATGACCTTGTTACAACTAGTCATTAAGAAAAAATGATAGTATGATTATAATGTCTCTTCAAGAGGAAAAGAAAAACCTATTTTGGAAACACTATTGAGTGTTGAAAACGCACCTTGAAATCCTTGAGTGCCAAAACAACAGTATCCACGACCTTACATTTTGATACACCGTAAAATCTTCGATTTCTCTTGTTAAAACACTAGGCATTCCAAAGCGCCTTCAGAATCTCTCCGCTGGAGCGTAGTACACTAGAACCAAAAAAATTAGTACTAAGCATTCCTGTTCTCACAGGCTCTGTGAACCTCCTCTCCCTGTATCCCCAACTGTCTCTCTGCCTTTGCTTGGCAAGACTCTGTTCACCCTTCAGTAACATCTTTTTCCTTTCCTGTTTTTTGCTCTCAGATTATATATCATTTAATTTTGAAAGATACAATACACATATACAAGAATGTTCCCTACATTTTAACTGTTAGACATACTGCTATATTTAAACAAATTATGTGGTTATTATTTGCTCTTAAAGTCTATTCACTAGAAATGCATTGACAGTTTCCCATATGGAAGAAACTTGCTGGGGGGCCAGCAAGGTTTGGCAGTGAGTGTGGGCATATGGGACTTAAATAAATGAATAAGACGTGATCCCTTCTTCTAATTTGGGAGTAAACTTTGCGTCTTTGTTCATCTTGCTTCCTCCTATTGCAATGCCATCCTCCTACTCTGTACCCATTGGAACCTCTATGTCCTTCATTATTTTCTCCACAAAGCCCTTTCCAGAATGTCATGATCAACCTTCAACATCTCATTTACCCTCCAGAGGTCACTGTATATCTAAATAGCATTACTCATTTTGCTTTTTGTTATTATTGCTTTCATGTCTGATTATACCCATTATAGCTAAGCTGTGGCTATCCAATTATTATTTTCAATTTTTTAATTTTCTATTTTTTCCCCATTATCATTGAATCCCCTAATACCCTCCTCCTCCTGAAATCACCACACTGTTGTCCACGTCCTTAAGTCCTTTTTCCTTCAAGTGGGGGGCAGAGAGGTTAGGGGGTAGAGGGATCGAGCAAAAAAGGGGAAATCAGGTTATTCAATTTAAATTAATTAAAATGAAATAATGTGAAAAATTCAGGTTTTTGCCTGAACTAGCCAAATTTCAGTTGATCAGTACCCACATGTAGCTCATGGTTTCCATATTGGACAGCAGATTTAGACCATCTCTACTGTCACAGAAAGTTCTGTTGGAAAGCCGTGTGGTAAAAATGGACAACAGAGGAGATTGACTGTGGGCTAGATGGGTGGGCCAGTTGGAGGGGGGAGGGGTAAGGGAAAAAAAATGGGACAACTGCAATAGAATAGACAATAAAAAAAGAAAAGGAAATATGTCTAAAAAAATCACAAGCTTCTTGAAGGCAAGGGCCCCAAAATTTTTCACTTATTCAAAGATGGAGCCACTGAGATTTACCACACAAATTTATTGTGAAGTTAATGGAAATAGGCATTGAAGCCTCAAGCACCTATTTGACTTTCCCAATACCTGCCCTCTCAATACTGAGTTCACAATTTGCCAGTGTCCTTCCTTGTGAACCCATCCCTATTGTTACTGCCTCATTTAGCCAAATAACTTGAGATTCCATAATTGAGTTATTTTTTTCATGAATAGATTTTTGTTCGGTGTCATTGTCTATCTATAGACTTTTCTCTCTTCGTTGTTTCTTTGATGGCTATAATTACAAACTGAGACAAAGAAAAGAACACTTTAATGGGGTTTTAAGACAGAGGTAGACTATGCAATTTGCCTTGAGAGTAGCTTAAACTAACATAAATCTTCCAAAATTAAAATGGATTCTAGGATATTATCTGTCACTTTCTATGCCAAGAACAGCAATATTGTTTCTTTGACTGAGCCGGCCTGAAGATCTCTAGTACATAGGGACAACATTCATCATTCTAAGGACTGTGAGCACATGGGGCTGTGTTCACCTGAACACTGTTATGACTTCAGAGAAGAATAAATAACATTCCTTTGCCTGATGTTAATTAGCCCCCTTCCAACACACACACACACACATATACCATCTGACCTTATTTCCAGGGTTTTGTTCATTTGAACCCCTTTCTTTGATTTTTGATACTTCTTTAACCAATGGATTTGCTTTGAATTTTATAGGCTTTTGGATTTAGGGCCATGAGCTTTCTGAATCCCATGTTTTGACTGCTTCTTATTTCATCTCTTACCCAAACAAAGCCTTTGATATCTCATCTGTGTAATGGAAATAAAAACATTTACCTTGTATAATTATTTTCTTTTGAAGTTTAAGTGAGAAAGAGATGTTTAAAAAAACCCTGACATACTTTCCTAATACATGTTAATATTTCCCTTCTTTACCTTTTTAATAGGTAAATGTTGTTAGGATCTAATGAACTAACATGCTATATAATGAGACATGAAGAACCTAGATTTGAGTCAGATTTAGGTTCAAATCTTGGGTCTGCCACTTATCAGCTGTGTGACCCTAGGGTATTACTTAACCTCTTAAAATAGTATCCTAATCTGTAAGGTGGGAATAATGATTCCTACTTCATACAGTTGTTATGAGGATAATGTGAAATGTATTAAGCTGCTTTGTATTAGCCTAGTGTCTACCATACATTAATAAGGTATTACTAAAACACTTTATTCCAATTAATATCTGTGGTCTTACTTAATGTTCAATTTCTGCTAGGATATCTTCCACAAGATTATGTTTCTGGAGGGTTAGGAACCAGATTTGATTCTTTTTTGAACTTTGTAGAACCACCTAGAATAGTACCAAGCACATCATGCCAATGTTTGTTCAACTCTGGCCAGTAGAATAAATGCCGGAGATTTTTGGCCTGCCCACCTACCAGCCGCCACCCTCAAGATGGCTAATAGGAGCAAGACATTTGGGTACATTATTACTTGTAATGGAAGCTGAATCAAATGAACGGGTTCCAAGCATAATGCCACAACAACTGTATCATGTGACTATAACTCTAGATTATGTACTTGGCACACATGTGTATAATATACATAAATGTATCCTGTACCTAGGCCATGTCTCCTGCACTACTTTAAAAAAATGTGTATAGCTTATCATGAGTGTTACGAAACACAGCCCGCTACGCAGATGCTCCTGATGTACTATTTCCTAATGCCTTCATTGGTACTAGTTAGAAGGAGGAGAGTAAAATACAAAGAAGAGAGAAAGGCAGTTGAGTATAAGTAAAAAGGAAGAGCAGGAGAATAATCAGGTTGAATAGATGGTGCATTTGACAATGACTGCCTTGGCTTTACTTTTCTGACTTTCATATTTGGGTCTATTTAGTATCATTATTCATGTTATAGTTTTTGTTGTTTTAAAATATTATCTTTGTAGAACTATTATAACTGTGATGTACTTAAAATATACTTTATTAATGTACTAAAATTAATTACTTGGAAGCAGAAAGGGTAATTTAAAAACATACACTTGTCAGCCAGGAAAAATAATTTTAGAAATAAAAATTTTAATATCTGCAGAATAAAAATGAAACCCACTGAAAAATTGTCAGTGCTTTTCAAAATCTTACATTTTTCTTATGCAGAAAAATATTTTGTACAATCTGTCTTTTATGACACTGTCTCCAGGAGGTAGATCTTACTTTACTCCTTATTGATAAGAAATACAGAACACAGAAAGTTGCATGGCTTATCTTAAAATGTCAAATAAATGAAACAATCAGAATGGGATTTTAGGGTTTTAGGCTCTCCTGCTTGACATATTATTTTGAGCCTTTTATATGATCTTGTTTATGGAGAAATTGAAAAGCAAACAGATTTATGGTTTGATTGCTTTGTATTAATTGTTTTTAGACCTTACTCTCACAGTCTGCAAGCTTCCAGTCCCTGTTATTATGTTTGTTTAACATTTCTCTGTAAACCATCAAGGCCTGTTTTATTCAGTCTTAGCTAAATCAAATATGATTTCTGTGCTTTCTCATTTGTATTTGAAGATATAACAAAAGTACCCATCATTATAGTGTTTATTGAAGTGAAATCTTGTATATGATTGTATGAATGCCTAATAGATTTGAAATAAAAGCTGTCAAATTCAAAATTACTTGGAAAGGTTGTATGCAGTTTTTCCTTCCATGCATTTGTGGCATTTGGGGGGGGGGGGTGGCAAGCTAAATTTTTGGTTTAGTCAAATAGTAAAGAATTTATTAAAAAATGTAAAATTTCTCAAATGCTCTTTTTAAAAAGTTTTATTGTTTACACTATTACAGGTGTCCACCTCCTCACCCCCGACCTTTGCCGACCTTCCCCTCACCCCCCACTCCCCTCTGGCCATAACTGCACTGTTGTCTGTGTCTGTGGGTCATGCATATATGTGCTTTGGCTAATCCCTTCACCTTGTCTCATCCAGTCCCCCTTCCCTGTCCCCTCTGACAGCTGTCAGTCTGTTCCCTGTATCCATGCCTCTGTTTCTGTTTTGTTCATCAGTTTATTTTGTTCACTAGATTCCACATATAAGTGAGATCAATTGCTTTTAAGTAAAATATATGAGAAACACTTTTTTGATAAATACTATGTAAAGTTAACAAGAAAAAGATTATTTTTTTATACTGTGTCCCCTGATTTCAATTTTTTTTCATCATCCTCCTGTTTTTATTTTTTTTTCTTAATTTAATTTTAGAGGGTTGCTGAAGTATCAAACTAATTTAGATACCCACCCTCCTGGCTGCATCAGTCTTAACAGAACCCACAACCGGAATGTTCACTTACCTGAATATTGCTCAGAGCATCTTTGTGAACCTTTTCCTGGAGGACTCTCAAAACCAGACGAGATTACCTGGAACATATCTGTGGGAATTTGTATGGAAGAACCCAGGTTCCAAGCTAATTTTCCACAGGTCAGATAATTTTATGTGTTTGATGGTCTCTGCAAAATCGATATGCCCATAGCAATTAATCCGCATTGCATTTAAACATGTTTTTGAAGGTATTAAAGCAATTATTCTTATGGAAGAGAACATTTTAGGATGTTTTCATAGTAAGTTACTACCTATTGTTCCATTATAGGCAGCTGACAGTTCAAGGGGAAAGACCTCTGCCATTGTAGAGTATAACTGACCATGTGATCTTTGCACACGATAGCACTGGTTTGGCCACAAGAAAGGTAACAAGGATATTCTCCCTACCCACTGAGAAAAATAGGCTGAGTAATAAAAATCATAGTGAAAGAGCTAATAATAGTTATCATAGTATAGTATAATTATGGTACAATATTATGTATAATATTATAAAAATAAATTGTAAAGTTAATTTATTCACTGCTTAATATTACCTGCTAGGTGATGTGCTAATATGCAATATTTGCATTTTTTTAAATAGTCACAATAACTCCTTGAAGCAATTGCTATCATCCTCAATTTTCTGATGAGGAAATTGTTGCTTGAATACATAAAATACCTTGAGCAAACTCTACAAAACTAATATGTGGCAGAAGTGGAGTGCAAAAACTAGGTGTTTGTGTAAAATGTTTGGTCTTGGGAAACATCTCCAAAATACCCAGTGAGTAGTTTGATAAGAACCGTAGTCTTTCTTGCGGCTATGGGAGCTACCCATGTAGAATTACACCCTGTTGTCTTTGTACCAATTGGAAGTAGGGGAAATAGTGATGTAGAGTTTCTGTTTTAAGAAGACAAAAGAGTAAATTAGAAAGAGTAAAAGCAGTCAGATACAGGGTGATGAAGGACACTAGACATCAGGTAGTAAGTACATAATAGAGCATGCTGATGTTGTGTTATAAAGTTGCACACCTGAAATTTATATACTGTTATAAACCAATGTTGCCCCAATAAATTTAATTTAAAAAAAGAAAAAGAAGAAAGGGGAATTGAAAGGTAGAGTGATTTGTTGATGACTTTGGAATGAGTGTCATATTCTTGTGTTTATTATTATTAATAACTTTTGAGATTTCTGTTAAGTGTTACAATTTTCCAAACTTTCCTGCTGTATGTTGGGCAGGGCAAGTATTGTGACTTCCATTTTACTTATGTGCGACCTGATGCTCAAAGAAAGGTTAAGGGAGTGTCCAAAAGTTACAAGACTGCTGTCGCATTGCAGAGCTTGTCCTGGGACTCTTACACACGGCATCAAACTAAATGTCAGGAAAAGGCATAATTTGTCTGCAGAGTAGAAGAAAGGTCCGCAATAACTCTATAAGTAAGGTTTTAAAAAGTGACCATTAAACTAAGTTTGGGTTGGAGGCCTCCAAGTGCGGAGGGAGATTGAGTGTGCAGTTGCAGGAGAAAGGTTGGCCACACAGGCGTCCTTCCTGCCCAGGCCCCCGGTGTGTGCAGTCATCCTGGGATCATGGGATCAAGGCTATCCCTCCAGCACACATGCAAAATTGTTATGCTTTCCAAATTCTAAATATTTTCTTCTTATGTATTCATATTAGAGTTATCATGTAAAAGTAAGTTGGGAACAACATGCCTGGTCTATACCATATTTAAAAATATGTACATGCACATATTCTACAGTATGTGTACTTTATGCATGTTCATTATACTTGAAAATATCTAGGGTTTTTTAACATTGGATGGGTACATGGTTTGTAAAATCATGTTCAGATTTATTTGAACTTTTCATGCCCCTTTTATCTGTATTTAGAGAAAGGTATTGTGTAGATGCATTATATGTGTGTTGTGTGCACAAAAGGATATATGAAACAGTGTATGTGTGATTAACTGTTAATGGTAGCTATCCCCTGGGCAGTGGTTTGAGAGTAGGGTCTTGACATCATTATACCTTTTATTTTATACTTTACTGTTATTTGAACAAGTTGCCGTGAAAATCTGTTATTTTTCTTTTCATTTTATTATTGAGAATACAGATTACAATATTTTTACTGTAATGGGTCAAATAAACAATTGGACACAATATAAAGAGTCCTACAATACAAGTATTTCTTAAAATGCATTTAAAAATTCTCTCTTAGACTTGGCTTTGGATTTCTGGACCTTTGTGCCTGTATTGTGCTGAAAGGCTTTACAGGTGCATCCGGAGTAATAAGCCAGTCACCATCATCTCAGTCATAAGTCATCCCTCAGATGTCATGGAAATTCGAATGGTCAAAGAAAATTTTAAAGCAAGACCTGGCCAGGTAAGTCATTGTTCAGCAGTTTTAAAAATACCCTTTATTCTTATGTAACGTTTGAAAATTAACAAATTAGTGCTATCTTTGGAATATTTGAACTTCTTTCTTGTTCATTTAACAATTGTTTGTTGCATTTTAGTACATTATTCTACACTGTCCCAGTGTGTCTGCCTTAGAAAACCATCCATTCACCCTCACAATGGTAAGAAACTTGTTTTTCAGACTTTTTTTAGAATGAAATGCATATCGTTCTTTGTTGTGTGTGTGCTCCACCTCATTGTAACAGTCATTCGAGGCTGTCACAATGTCCTTGATGTTTAAGCAAGCCATCTTTTTTTACAAGGAAATATAATTATTGGTACAGAAAACTTGTAACTGTTATTTATTATATTCTACCATTTTAAGATTCAAAAAGTAGTATATTTAAAATGCATTAAATCTTGTTGACTAAAAATACAGAACATTTCCCTGATATTTGTGCTTTCCCTTTTATGGACTATGCACCAAAATATAATGTGTGCATGATTTTCTTTAAAGAGATTGATTTTAAGGAAAAAGAGGGTACTCTGAGTTCAGATGGAAGCATAAGAAAATTCAGGTAGTGTTTAGATAAGAAGAAGTCCAAATAACTGGCACCCATGCTATGTGTGCAGAAGGAAAAAGAAAATAAAGTCAGAAAACAAATGGAATGAATAATGGAGAGGGTGCACCTAGCTAAATAATAAAACCATGAAATAATTCTGCACATTTTTAAGATTATTTTAGGCATTATAAAAATGGCAGAACCATTATAAAAAAGTAAATAATTAACAAGTAAATAAAATGAAGTAGGAACTTTTCCTCATTTTCCCCCTTTTAAGTTATTTCCTCTAGAGTTTGACATATATTCTTCTAGACATTTTCCTATATAATTTGGCATACATAGTTGGGCATTTTTGCTGCATTATCTGTTTTATAATTTTCCCTTTCACTCAACAATATATTATGGGCAACTTTTCACATTACTACATTTTTATATGCCTCTTTTTTAAGGCCTGCCTACTATTTTACAATTTATTTAGTATTACCCATTGATTACAGGGATTAAGATTTTACTCAGTTTCGAACAAAGTTAGCTGAGAATAGGAACCACATGTTTAAATATGTGCTTAACATATGCAAATAACATTGAAGAAATTATGGGGTGGGAGGCAGATAAATAACTGTTGTGACATCGGTGCTGAGGTGTAAGATTGAGGTTTGCTAGAATTGGAACTGGTATCAAATTTGATGTGCCCCTTAGAACATGTATTTGTAAAGAGAGCTAGGCCAGAAAAATCTATATTTAAAGGATAAAAGAAATTAAAAGGGAGTGTCAAATAGTTAGAGAAAAAATAGAAGTTATGTGAATAAATAATTGCAGTTCCCGAAAGGGAAAAAAATTGCATCATTGCTCCAGATTTAGCATTCTGTTTGTTTGTAGTAAATTTATTTATTAATGATTAAGAAACAGTATGGTGGTTACCAGAAGGCAGGGGTATGAGGGGTAATGAAGGGTAAAGAGCATCAAAAATATGGTGATAGAAGATTTGGCTTCGGGTGGTGGGCACACAATGCAGTATACAGGTGATGTATCATAGAATGTACACTTGAAACCTATATAATCATATTAATCAATGTTACCCAGTAGGTTTAATTAACAAAAAAAGAAAATATAGTTTGGTATCTAGCGAAATAACTAACAACATTCTATTATGTCAAGAAAGATTTAAGTTCAGAAGTGAGCTGGATGGAGGCAAAGAATTTGGATGCTTGGAATTCTGTATTCATGAGTTTTTCCTTTTGTCTGACCACCTGTGTACCATGTCCTGTGTATAGGCCTAGGAATATGTTTGGAGCCTCCCCAGATAGCATGAGAGTCGGCTCAGTACTACTGTCCCCCAAGGGAGTTTCTGTTTTTATAAGAGGGAAAAGAGGCAAATCTTTCTGCTGTCTAGAAATAAATTTGAGTAGAGAAAACATTTTTAAGCTAAATTTTACATTGTGCTGTTTTGTTTCTTTACCATTGCTGACCTTAACCAGCCAGCCAGATGTTAGTCCAGCAAAGTGGGTTCATTCAGGAACAACAAAGAACTGCAATTTGGGACACGTAGTCTAATGGTGAACCTCTTGCAAGTCCAAAGAACAAAGGAGAGAAACTTTCTTTCACAGAGGAAAAGGGGAGTTCAGAGGGGTTGTTGTAAACAGAGTTCACTGGAGGAGACTGAGTGTTGGAAGTGTAGTGGCTTTTCAGTGGCTGAGTTATAACAGTCTTTCATTGGGCTGAGTAGTTGCTGGGCAAGAAGGTCCTACTTCTTCATGTTGGAGTAGGTAAGTAGAAAATATCTTCCTGTTGGAGATGAAAAGTATGTTTCTTCCTGGAGGGGTAATTCACTGTGAGTGGTGAGCGAGAGCTCTGCCTAAAGGCCCTCATGATTCAAATTTAAATGAGGTTTCTGCTTATTAATCACATTGACTTTTCCTGCCAGTCCCTTAATTTTGTCCAATCAGTTCTATTTGGCACTTACATGCACACTTCTTAAACATTTTAACTGGATAGTTCCCTTAAGGGTTCCTTTGTTGTTTTTTTTAAATTTATTTTTATTGTTTATTCCATCATAGGTGTCCCAAATGTTTTTCCCTTTTGCACCCTGCACCCAGTCCACCCCTCTCTCCCACAGTCAGTCAGTCCCCTTTCCATTGTCCATGTCCATGTGTCATTCATACGTGTTCTTTGACTATTTGCTCCCTCTCCCTTTCTCTAATTCCTTCCTCCCTCCTCCCTTCCTATAGCTATCAGCCTGTTCCATGTTTCCATGTCTCTGGTTCTATTTTTCTCATTAGTTTATTTTGTTCATTAGATTCCAGTTTTAAGTGAGGTCATACAGTATTTGTCTTTTACCAACTGACTTATTTCACTCAGGTAATAGCCTCTAGTTCCATCCATGTTGTCACGCAAAAGGTCGGAATTCCTTCTTTCTTTCTGCTGTGTAGTATTCCATTATGTAAATGGACCAGTTTTTTTCATCTACTCATCTACTGATGGGCGCTTGGGCTGTTGCCAACATTTGAACCCTTGGCTGTTGTAAATAGCACTGCTATAAACATAGGGTTGCATTAAGCTCTTTATTGCTTGTGTGGGATGTCTGAAATTTTGCTGCCTATGTTTTCCTCTAGGACTTTTATGGTATCACAACCTATATTTATGCCCTTTGTCCATTTTGAGTTTATTCTGGTATATGGTGTAAGTTGGTGCTCTGGTTTCATTTTTTTGCATGTACCAGTCCAGTTCTGCCAAAACCGGTTATTGAAGGAACTGTCTTTACTCCATTGTATGCTCATGTCCCCTTTGTCAAATAGTAATTGACTATAGAGACATGGGTTTATTTCTGAGCTCTCTGTTGTGTTCCATTGATCTGTGTGTCTGTTCTTATGCCAGTACCAGATTGTCTTGATTACGGTGGCCTTGTAGTATAGTTTGATATCAGGTATTGTGATCCCTCCAACTTTGTTCTTCTTTCTCAGGATTGCTGAGGCTATTAAGGGTCTTTTTTGGTTCCATATAAGTTTTTGGAGTATTTGTTCTAGATCTGTGAAATATGCCATTGATATTTTAATACGGATTGCATTGAATCTATAGATTGCTTTGGGTAATGTGGACATTTTAATGATGTTAATTCCTCTAATCCATGAACATGTTATATGCTTCCACTCATTTGTTTCTTCCTCAATTTCTTTCTTTGGTGTCCTAATGTTTTCAGAGTATAGGTCTTTTATATCCTTGGTTAAATTTATTCCTAGGTACTTTATTCTTCTTGTTGTTACCGCAAATGGGATTTTTTGGTAAGTTTCTCTTTCTCATAATTCATTGTTTGTGTACAAAAATGTCTTCAATTTCTGAATATTGACTTTGTATCCCACTACTTTGCCTACTTCACTTACTAGGTCAAGTAGTTTTTCAGTGGAGACCATAAGGTTTTCTTTTTTTTCCCCTTTGTGGAAATAATATGAAACATTTATTAGTTATTTTATGTATCAGGCAAGAACAGATCTAAGTATCCTAACTCACTGTAGCATTATAAAAATCATCCCTTCACCACCGTGCAAAATTTAAAGGTATCTGCACTGTTGCCCAACCATGCTTCCTGTCCCTGCCCAGGTCCTTCTGCAATCCTGGTGGTCCCAGTATTTTTATCAAAAGAAATCATTTTTTTAAAAGTAAAGCATTCAAAAGGAGAAATCAAAATGCCTCAGTAACCATATATTCAACTCAAACTATTTAAATGTTATATTTGCCTCCCCCTAATAAATCTTTATTTCACTCAAGCTGAGCAATAAATCTTCCATAGTGAAGTATTATTTGACCAATTAATTCAAAGAAAAACACCAAAATTATTAGTAAAGAAAAATGTAGGGTTTAACACACCCTTTTAATTTGTTTTTAAATATTTTTAAGATTTAAAAGTGTTTAAACCTTATCATTCCTAGTAGGAAAACATTATCTGAAAGAATACCATAATGGAAAACCTCTGTAAACTGTTACAGCTGCATTTGGGGCAGAGGAGTAGGGATTCTCTTCAACACACCCCAGCTTTCTTTATGAGAAGATCAAAGGTGCACTGGCTTGTATTAATGTGACATCCATTGTGTGACCTTACTTTTCCTTCAGCAAGGGCTTCATCTGTCAGAAGGGCATTATGCTTGACCTCCAAATTTGACTGACAGTTTACTGATTAGATTCATAACTTTGGGGTTGCTCTGATATTTTGACATATTTGCCGGGTTCTGAGCAACATACTGGAAGGCCACCATAACTGCTGGATCCTGCATGGCCGCAAGAGCCTCTGGATCACAGAATTTCATTGAGCCTCAGCATTCCTGCCATTCCAGACATTCCACCAGGAAAATCACCAGGCATTTCCCCAGAAAAACCACCTGGAAAAGAGCCATACTGAGGTCATTATCATCGTCTGGCTTCTTCCTCCCACTGGAATCTCTTATGTTCTTTCTTAACTCCTTTCATTCTTTCTTTGATCTCTCACTCTTCACGTTTCTGCTCATATTTTCTGTGATGTTCTGCAATTTTCTGGGTCCTTGGTTGCACTTCTCTCAGCATTGCACTAGCATCTTCATCATAATCCAATTTACATGCAAGAACAAGATCATGCGCTGCTTCTTCCCAATAGTCCAGAAGTCTGGGTGCTTTCCCTCACCATTTACAAGGCTGAGCTGAATCAGGATTTATTTCAATAGCTCTACCACAGTCTCAGATGACAGCATTTGGCTTCTGTAATTTGATGAAGACACTGTCTCTCTTGGCATACAGAATGGCCAAGCAAGGATTCAGCTTGATGGCATCTGTGAACACGTCAATGGCTTTCTATAATTCACCATCATTTAGGGCATCAATGGCTGCCACTTATCATTTGCATGATCCATCATCTCCTCAGTTTATCTTTACATTTTCATCTCCCATTTCTTGAGGGAAGTCAGCATCTGTTTAAATCACACCCTCATTGTGAGTTTCCAGATCACTTTCCTCAGTTGATGGTTCATCTGTCTTTATGTCTTCCTCTACCTTCTTACTGTTTTTTCTTCCTTATTTTCTTCTGATTTGGTTTTATGAGTAGCAGGTGGTACTTTACTTCCCATGCTGTCTACCCACTCCCTCAGGAAGTGCATCTCCTCGGATCCTGCCTACATATTTTCACAAAGGCCTGAAACTTGCTAACTTTGCAGAGATCCATGGCCAGGAAGTGGTGGGAGGAGGCAGACATGGTTAAATTTGCTAACTTGTTGAGACTGTGTCGAAGGGGCTATAGGGTTTTCTATGTACATTATCATGTCGTCTGAGAATAATGACAGTTTTGCTTCCTCCTTTCCAATTTGGATGCCTTTTACTTCTTTTTCTTGTCTAATCTCTGTGGCTAGGACTTCCAGTACTATGTTGAATAAGAGTGGTTCCTGTAAAGGTTTATTTTAAATAAAAACAAAGTAATTGTACATGTGCTATTCCAACACAAAAAGTGTGTATGTACCCCATCTTTGTCAAAGATACTAATTCCTACTAATTAAGTGTCAAGAGGGCACTTAATCCTTCATAAACTTTGAATATATATTGTTTAATTCTTACTATACTTGTATTCCTATGAGACATATATTATTATCTCTATTAGGTAGAGAATAACGTGACTGCATGATATTAAATAAAGTCACACTGCTAGTGAGTGGCATGGGTGACATACTGACACATCTGCTTGGCTGAAAGGGGTGTTGTTTGCTGTCCTGTACTGTCCTTCTCTTGCTTCACTACTAATTGACATTCAGAGCATTCGTATTTCTAAAACACTTATTGGTTTTGGACATACTAGTTGTTGGAATCAAACAGCAAGAAAGAGCTACTGTTTTGGAGAGAATTATACTGAGACTATAAAAAGGTATTTTCAGGAGGAATATGCACTTGAAAGTTTTGGATTGTCTACACTACTAAGCTCTTTAAATACTGTGGAGAGTTAAAAGTCAAATAAATTTCCCTGCTAGAAAAAGTCTAATACTTATTTTCATGTACTGTGACAGGATAAGGAGATATCAAGTCTAGCAAATATTCAATAATCACAAATTTAGTAGCTTGAACTTTAGCTCATTTTTTAAAAAAAATGAAGATTGTGCTTTTAAAACTGAAAATATGAAAAAATTCATATAAAAGATAAGGAACAGAAGCACTATGGTAATTTTCACAATTTCATCAAGGTAAAGCTAAGTTTTGAGTGCTGGTTTAATTAGATACCCAAAGGTTGCAGTTTTAATTAAGGTGCTTCAGCATTTTTACACTTGACATTGATTTTCCACCACAAGGACAACATGGTAATTTGGTGGATTTTCCTAGGAAGTTGTGATTGTTTTCTGCTATTGCACCTGCTAGGGCAGAATCAGCAGGCAACATGTTGGCTGACAAGACTGAGGGAGATAGGAGGGAAATAGGAGGTAGTGTTAGACCGTGGATTTTGGAATCCCGTACTATCTGGGTTGGAGGTCTGGATCTCCCACTTACTAGTACTACATCCTTGGACAAGATAATTAGCATACCTTTGGTTTGCTTCTTTATAAAATGTGGGTAATAATAGTAACTTCTTTATGGAGTTACTGTGACTATGAATGAAAAATTTATAATCAAGTACTAATCATGGTGCATGGCATACAGTAAGTTCCCCATAGGTTAGAAGTTGTTATCCTCTATCTTATTCACATTTCACATTTCAGAATTTGTTGACACCTCTCAATGGTGGTTAGCACTCCCTGTGTTACCTTAACTATTGTGCTTTCTATTTTTATTTGTTGTCATTGTTTTTCTCAGATAATGAATGTAGACTCAAGACAGGATTAAACTGAATTTTTTTGCCTCATTCTGCAACATGCAGTAACTGACTAAGCTCTGGCCACAGACCTGTTTAGAAACAGCCATTTGGGGGGACAGTTGATTTATTTGCCCTTTGTGGTTTACTGGCCATTAGGATGAATGATAGACTTTACTGGCTGAAAACCTGAGTAGCATTTTACATGTTGTTTTTCAACTATGTAGTGGAAGAGCATAGTCTTTAAAAGTGTTTTCCAGCCATGCTCTGTAATTACCAAAGTTTGGATTTTTCTACCAAAACAAATCTTCTATTAAAGTATGCCCTCATCTAATTTAGATGTATAAATCTGATATGATTTTAAGAAGCCAAACTTAAGAAAGCATGAAACCTACTGCTTATTACAAACTGTAGCTTCTCTTAGTATTTAACTGAGGTAGACATTAATCATGCTAATTAATATTTTTTGTGGATTCTCAAAGAAATAATGCTTTTTTCATGGTAGTAACTGATTTAAGTTTACATACACATCTCTATACCCTTTCCTTATTATTTTAATTCAGAAGTACACATGTGCTTCCCTGACATCTGTGTTCTGAGTTGTGTGATTCATTATTTTTAAGCTTGGATAACCTAATTTCACATATTTTTCCATGAGTCAGAGGCAAGTCTAGCTGTTAGTTTATTATTGTCTGTACTTTTACATAGCATGCCTTCATTTGCCATCATTTTTCTGCTTTGTGTTTCTAATCTCTCAACCAGTCACTTTGGGAATAGTCTTTCCAGTTTTAAATGAAAACCAGACAAGAATGGCCATGAATCTCTTAAAGACTGGAAACATTTTTGTTATTATTTATTTAATTTCATGGGTTTAAATATAAGCAGGAAATCTGCATCAGTGGTTTGGATCTGGGGTCTTGCTCTCATCTATCTAATTTTTGAAAATTGCTTTTCTCTAGGGTTTCACAAATCTTTTGCTTAGACAGCTTAGAAACTCAGCTGGGAGAGATGACAGATTAGCAAGGCAATAAATGTCTTAACTATAGACCAGGCACAGTGGTGGAAATTGACACAGAAGGTCACTAATGTTCATGAAATATAACAGGACATCTGAATTCTCTGAAAGTTAAACATCATCTAATTGCTCTAGTTCGGCTTTTTTCCAAGGGAAAAAAATATTTCTTCAGTGCATAATGAGGACCTACATGATAAATATGAACTTAAATCAGTCAGTGTTTTCAGAGTGAACCTGCTGTTTAATATTAAACTTGATTTATTCAATTGGTATTTTTTGATGCCTCTTTTTCATTAGGTATCAGAGAGAAAATGATGGATAAAAGCCCTTTCTTGACTCACATCTCCCTCCAGCCTCTCCCCCATTTTTCAGTTCTTCATTTTCTTCTCATTTTCTCTTAAATCCACCAACTGTTGCCCATGGCACTCTACTAAAACATTTCCAAGGTCACCCTGACCATGTTGTTGCTAAGTCCAATGGTCATTTCACAGTCCTCAATGGGTATAATATCTCAGAAGCGTTTGGTCCACCTCATCACTTGCTTTATTAACATGAGTTGTTCATTGTGTTTCCAAGACTTCAACTTACCTGGGTTTTCTCCTAATTATTTGGCTCAATAATTTATTGAATCTGGCTTTAAAAAATTTTTGCTGTTCCTTGTCATCCCCATAACCTCTAAATACTAGAACACTCCAGTGTCTGCTTCTTGACCCTGGAGTGTTCTGATATTTTTCTCTCACTAAACTCATTTCTCTGGTGATCCCATTGAGTCTTGTTGATGCGTCTGTGTGCTATCATCTCCCAAATTTACATTTCTAGCTCAGCCCCCAACTCTGCAGTTCAAGGCTGTATATTCTCTTGTCTGTCAGAAACTCCCACTCGGATGTGTAAAACAAACTGTAAGTTAACATGACTAAAACTGAGCTCTTGATCTCCAGCCTCCCAAACCTATTTCACTGATAGTCTTTCCCCTCTTAAGGTAGTACCAACTCCATTATCCACATTGCTCAGGGTAAAAACCTGGGCATCAAACTTGACTCGTATCCTTAAAAAAATACAGCCAACAATCTGTCCACAGAAGTTCTTGGCTCTCCCTTCAAAACATGTCCAAAATTTTCACAGCACCTACCCCGGTCTGATCCACTACCATCTGGATAGCCTCCTAATCGGTCTCCCTCTGTCTGCCTTTACTCACCTATCAGTTAATCTCAAGAAACCATCAGAATGATTATTTTGAGATGCAAATCAGATCACTTAAAATCCTGGCAGTTTCCACCCTTATTTATACTGGATATACCATGACTTACATCTGTGTGAGTGTATGTGTGTAAGGAAGAGGGGACGTCAGAGGTCAGTGTAGCTGGGATATACCGAGAAAAAGGAAAGAGGATGATAGGAAATACTGTCAGGGAAGTTCTGAGGAATCAGATTATGGGACTTTGGCTTTTACTTTGAATGAGGAGGGAGCCATGGGAGGGTTCTGTGTAGAGAAATGACATGTCTGGCTTGCTTTTTCACAGGGTCACTCTGGCTGCTATGTTAATATTAGAGGAAGAGAAGCAGGGAGACCAGTTAGGAAACTCATCCAGTTGAGGTATGATGATGGCTTGGCCCACAGTAGAGCCGGTGAGAAGTGTCAGATTCTTAACGTATTTTAAAGTTAGAGTTAAATAGGATTTCTTGGTAGACTAGGTATGGAATGTGAAAGGAATAGAAGGGTCAAGCCTATTGTCAAAGTTTTTGGTCTGAGCAACTGGAGCCACATTAATGGAGACTGGGAAGGCTACCTGGGAGAGCAAGTTCGGATGAGAATATTTAGAACACAGTTTTAGGTGGGTAAATGTGAGACAGCACTTAGTGTGCTTTAAATATATTTGCTTAACTAATGAATGGCATCTCAGCTCTAGTATCCACTGTACTGGTTATTCCTGAATCTAGAACCTTTTTGTCTCACGTCTGCTTATCTTTGGGTTTGTGGAGGAGTAATTGCCCAGCTGGTGCTTGGAGTGAGGTAAATTGGGGGGTCAGTTTATTCCATACACAGACATGAACATTTCTTCTTTTTCAGGCATGAGCCCAAACCCAACTTCTTTCTTTTATCTCTAAGACCTAAGATTTCTTACTGTTGTGAAGGAAAGATGGGCTTGCTTCTCAAGGCAATCCTCTTTTTAAAGGTAGACTAGTAAGTAGGGAAGTTGAAGGGACAGGGAAGATTTACAGTTGATCCATGTCGGTTTAGGTGGATTATTAGAGTGATTGAAGGAGAAACATGAAATATGAAGTTGGAAGGAATTTAAAGATGTGGTTGGCCATAGACTATAAGAAAGAAGGTATATGAGTGTTTTTCTGTAGGGGGACACAAAAGGTTGATTAGTAGGAGATTACTGTGATCAAACGCTTTCTTTGATAAGATTATTTGAAAGGACTTTATAATTGATTGAATGCTGGCAGAAAGGGAAACACCTGACTGTACGCTGAGATATGAGCCTCTTCTCTGGTCAGGATGGACAGTTTCCACGCCCAGACATAGCAGAATGAAAAGGAAAACATAACTAGGGAAGTAAGATAACAGCAGTTTTAGACATATTACATGTAGAGTGAATTTCTGGTGGAAATGTTCAGCTGGAATAGAAAATGTGCAACTAGATCTTTGGAAGAAAAAGCTAAAAATAAAGTCCTGATGATAATGATTAAAGAACATTATGTTCTTTGATCATTTTTCTGGTTTAATAACTTTAAAAACAAACACTTTGTGGCTCTTAAATTTCTTTTCCATGTTGAGTAAATCCTTGTGCACTGACATCATTTTCACATTTAGTTCCCAAATGTAAGATAATTACATAATATCTGTTTATATTTCAATGGAACTGCTACAAAATCATTAGTCTTTTAAGCACATTAAGATCTCAACACCATACTGAACAAATAACTTGACGGAAATGTTATATTTTCTCCACGATAGCAAAGTACACATTCCCTCAGATGTGTTTTTACAAATTCTGTCACTCTATTTTTGTATTCTTAAACTAGGTGTTGTGTATTCTGGTACTTATATTAAGGTCAGCGTGACCCAAACTCCATTTTCTTCATCTAGGAAATGTATGTGAGATTATAAAAAGACTCAGCAATGTGTAATATTTACTTTTAAATTTAACATTTAAAAATACTTAAAATGATAAGCATTACAAAAGCTTATAATAAATTTCTTAAAATAGATGTATATAAATAAGTTTTTACTTTCTGTCTTTATTTTTCTTTTTCCTGGAATTTATTAGGATGTGAAGTATATAATCATATCTGGAGAGAAAAAGACACTGAAGTTATTAGACTACATATCTGCCTTTTAGTTAAAATCCTGGCTTCTTAATTATTTTAACTCAAAAGATATTTAAGCAAGATTTATAGTTAGATGTACTATATTAGCAGTTTTAGACTGTAGTATATTGTTTTATATAAATACATATGAGTTTTTAGAGACATGTGTATGGTCATATTGACTAGTTGGCATTGCTTTTTTTCTTCTACTAATGAGGGTCTATGTAAAGTTTTAGTCCATTGCTTTCTATTTTGCATTTGGGGGATTTACTATGAGAATAAAAATTGTAATTCAGTAATACTTGGTAATACATAATTACTATTCAGAATTGATTCTAGTATTTATTTATTTTTTTAGTGTCCTACTGAAACCAAAGCAACATTTGGGGTCCACCTTAAAATAGTAGGAGACTGGACAGGTATGTAGAATATAGAGTTTTAAGATTCATGCTTTGAAAATAATGAGTTATATGATAATGCATTTAAACTGTGGAATTACCAGCATGGATAGAAATGTATGTATGTTCTCAAACTGTTGTTTGTTTCCTTTCTTTACTTGTACAGCTTTTACATTTATTTTTTCTTCTTATAAGATAGAATTCTTATTCTAATTTTTGAATTAGAGTATGTTGTATGTTAGTAAATTTTTTCAAATCTTTACAGCAGCTCTATTTGTAATAGCCAAAAACTGGATACAATCCAAATATCCACTAGCAGCTGACTGGATAAAAAAATAATTGTAGTATATTCATACAATGAAATAATACCCAATAATACAAATGAACAAACTATTGATATATATAACAAAAGGATTAATCTCAAAATAGTCATGGTTAATGGAAAAAAAGCAAGGTCCGCTCCCCAGAAAGTATATTACATAAAATTCTAGAAAACCTAGTAATTTTTAACAATGTATTATTTACTGTGTTTACAAATCATAGATTTCCACCTACTTGTCAGATATACTGGCAATAGTGGGGACACCAAACTATTTTGTTTTTAGACAAGATGATTTTAAAATTAGTGGTTGGTTTTACTCTCAAATAATTGGCACTTGGGACTGAGATCACATAAACCCTCCAGTTCTTGCATGGTCTTCCTGTGCTTTATCCACTCCACTATACCTCTGGAATAGTGGTCATTTTAAGTAGCAGGTCTGTTGGTAATGATATTTTACTAATTTATTCAATAAATGTTTTTAATTATCTGAGAGGTTATATTCAGAGTTATAAGTAAATAAAAGAAACATTATTCATTCTTACATTCCCTTGACTGTTTAGGTTGGTTATGCAAAGGAAAGGATGCAGGCATAAGCGTGAGTGCAGATGTGAATAAAGATACTTTGAAATTGAATACTAAACTAGGAGTTGGTTTGTTAAACTACAGGGAATAAGAAAACGTAGTCTAGAGCTATGAGAGTAACTTCACAGAGAAGATAGAAGCTGAGCTGAACCTTGAAAATCAGAGAAATGAGGGGGAAAGTAGGTATTTAAGTGAAATTCACAGCAATGTTAAATATCAGGGGAGATAATGATTGAACCATATTTAAGAAGGGTCAGTCAATCAGCCTTGCAGAAGCAAGGATTTTGTTCTTAGAGAATAGTACAGAAAAGCCATTCAGGGTCAACTTGGTGAAAATCTTGAATGCCTTGGCAAGATATTAAAATAACTGAGAGATGCCAGGGAACCTTTAAAGAATTTGGAGCATCATAATGAAAATAGTGTTGCTAGTTGGACCAATTAAAAACAAGGGAAGACCTAGTGCTGGAAGGCAGAGGAGAGTCATTGGAAAAGAGGGGATGGGGAGTGGAAGGAATGGGTCTGTAAGCACAGGTTGAAAAGTTAGCATAGAAAAGGAGGAAGCATTTTTTATTTTTAAATAGGAAAGGATAAGATACTATATAATAAAAATATTTTAGGAAGAAGAACAGTTGAAAGAGCTTCTATCATTCAGTTAAAAAATGATAGTATAAAATTCTATGTCTATAGAAAGGGCAGCTGGCTTGGAATTGGAGATTTGAAGAAAGTGGAGAAAATATGCAACATAGGATTACATGGGCAAACAATAAAATTAATCAGAAGATCTTTGAGCAGTAATGACCTATTTGGACTCAGGGAAAACCAGGCTTAAATAGATATTGTTCATTTAATAGCATTCAAAAGAGCTCATGGTAGTTTATTGTTAGAAAAAACACTGGTGTATACATGAATGGAAATAGTAGAGTCAGTCAATCAAGTAGATTACACCTACTTGATGTAATCACAATTGTTTGGCACCCTTTGACAAATAAAGAGTGAGTGAAGTTCTACTTTGGTTCATATTTCAATATAGTAAGGATTAACTTCAGTAATGAATAATAATTGATAGAATTCTACATCTGAAGGGAAAAAAGCACAATGAAAGTATAATTTAATTCATCGGTGTAAGTGGAAACATCAGGGTGGTTTATTACTAACTATTGTTACTGAGTTTCTTCATACTTATTTTCTCTTGTCAGTAGCTCATTAATATAAATTCTCATCATTTATTTTATTTTAATCTCATTTAGGGTTACTTAATAATTTTAATTTTATGTACTATACCATTGAGGGAGAAACTAGATCATTCTATTCAGAGTTCAGTTCTAGTCAAATGCTTTTCAATTAACAGAGAACTTCTTGGTTGTTAACTTTAAATTGTTGATTTGGAAAAAAATGTCAAACATTCATGCAGAAAACTCCTAAGTAATTGTGCCAATATCTGGTAGATGAGTTAAGAAAAAAAAAAGAGAAAGGACCCAAATAAATACAATCAGAAAGAAAAAAGGAGAAGTAACAATAGGTACCACAGAAATACAAAGGACCATAAGAAATTACTATGAACAATTATATGCCAAGAAATTGGACAACCTGCGTGAAATGGATACATTTCTAGAAACATACAAATCTTCCAAAACTGAGTCAAGAAGAAGCAGAAAACCTGGGTAGACCAATAACAAATAGTGAAGTTGAAACAATAATAAAAAAACTCCCAGCACACAAAGGCCCTGGGCCAGATGGCTTTACAAGAAAATTTTAACAATCATTCAAAGAAGAACTAACACCTATCCTTCTCAAACTATTCCAAAAAATTCAAGAAGAGGGAAGACTTCCAAACTCTTCTCATGAGGCCAGTGTTATCCTAGTTCCCAAAACAAGGTAAAGAAACAACAAAAAAAGAAAATTACAGACCATAGATGCTAAAATCCTGAACAAAATATTAACAAACTGAATACAGCAATACATTGAACAGATCATAGATCAAGTGGAATTTATTCCAGGGGTGTAAGGATAGTACAATATCTTTAAATCAATAAACGTGATATATCATATAAACAAAATGAAGGATAAACATCACATGATCATATAATAGATGCAGAAAAAAGCATTTGAAAAAATCCAACACCAATTTATGGTTAAAAAACATGCAGCAAAGTGGGAATACAGCGAGCATACCTCAACATAATAAAGGCCATATATGAAAAACCTACTGCCAACATCATACACAATGGGCAAAAACCAAAAACGTTTCCCTTAAAATCAGGATCAAGATGGGTGTCTGCTTTCACCAGTCTTACTCAACATAGCACTGGAAGTCCTAGCCACAGCGATCAGGCAAGAAGAAGAAATAAAAGACATGTCAGTTGGAAAAGAGGAAGTAAAACTGTCATTATTTGCAGACAACATGATATTGCACATAGAAAACCCTATAGTCCCCACCAAAAAGCTACTTGACCTAATAAATAAATTCAGCAAAATAGCAGGATGCAATACTCAGAAATTGATGGCATTTATATACACCAATAATGAACTGGCAGAGAAAGAAACTAATAAAACGATCCCATTTTCATTGCAACAACAAAAAGTACCTAGGCTTAAATTTACCTGAAGATGTAAAACCTATACTCGGAAAACTATAGGACAATGAAGAAAGAAATTGAGGAAGATACAAAAAATTGTTTACCTGTCTTAAAACAATAGAATTACCATTATGGAGAGAAAAATGGGAACATTACTCTTGAGATCAAGGATCACTGGTTTTTATTCTGAAAGAATTGATTAAAACTCAGTATTAGGAGCAGTGGTTATAGGAAGTACCAAAGAGATATATAAATTTGAATATCAGAGTTTTACTTTTTAAAACTGACTTTGAGATATTTAACAGTGATTTTTTCTTCCCTAAAATATGTTCTGCCTGGGCAGAACAAGTTTCAGGCCAGCGCACGCATGATTTTTCTTAGACTGATCAACTATACCCAGCTGTAGAGTATCTATGAAGCACATGAAGCAGCTATATATCACAGCATCAAAGTTTTGTATTTGTTGGTCAGCTTTTATTTTACCCAGGCCTCTAGTGGTATCTCTTAAGTGTGTGAAAGACTTATTAAAGATTAGAGGACTCTTCAAACCCCTTAACCTAGAGATCCCGAACCCCTGCAGCCACAGACCCAAGGGTGCAGTTGCAAATACAGATTATCATTAACAGAGAGGTTTGATTGCAGAGAGACTTTAGTAAATCAATTGCTTGCAGACTCATATCAAAACCCTATCAGTGAGTGGCAAGTGACAATTAAGCTACATCTGGTGGCAGACTTTATAGTGGCAAGCGAGTTGATATACTTCAATTGTACAGTTGCATCTAATGGCAGGCTTTAAGTCAGAATCCAACGCTTATTTTAGTCTGCACATGGCCCACCCATTATTTTATTTACCACTTCTGTCTGCTCCTCTTTCCCACACTGTGCACTTGTCTCAGTCACAGTTTTGGTAAGCCCACAGGCTGACGGTAGCCAAAATCAGTAAAAAACAAACATCGCTGGAGAGTTCCTTTGAAAAGGGGGAAAGACCCAATGATGAGGCAGCAGCAGACTAAGACTACCAACAAAAACAAAGCTGCATTTAAAAGAAAATTCCGAGAGTCCTACTTAAATTATGGGTTCGTTGCAATGGGTGATTCACTTTCTCCAAGTCTGCTTTGTATAGTAAGTGGTAACCAGCTATCTAACAAAGCCATGAAACCTTCAAAACTGCTTTACCACATGGAGGCCAAGCACCCTGCATTAAAAGACAAACCTTTGGAGTTTTTCAAAAGAAAAAACAACTGTGAGCATGAAGAACAGAAGCAATTACCGAAGGCCATCACTTCACCCACTGTGTCTGCACTGAGAGCATCATTCTTAGTGGCTGACCGCATTGCTAAAGCTAAGAAGACCTTTACTATTGGTGAAGGGTTGATCCTGCCTGCTGCTAAGGACATTTGTTACGGACTTTTAGGAGAGGCTGCAGTTCAAAAGGTGGCACATGTTCCTTTTTTGGCTAGCACTATAACTGGATGAATTGATGAAGTAGCAGAGGAATTGAGGTACAATTGTTAGAGAGGATTAATGAGTCACCATGGTACACAATCCAGGTTGACAAGCCTACCATTGTTGACAAGGCAACAATGCTTGTTTTTGTGTGAAATATTTTTCAGGAGGATGCGCATGAAGATATTTTATGTGCACTTTTGTTGCCAACCAACACCACAGCTGCAGAACTATTCAAGCCTTTGAATGATTACATATCAGGAAAACTGAATTGGTCATTTTGTGTCAGTATACGCACAGAGTGGCTGCCATGACTGCACGACTTTCTGGTTTCACTATTTGGGTCAAAGAGGTTCCTTCTGAATGTGAGTCTCTGCACTGTGTCATCCATAGAGAAATGCTGGCTAGCCAAAAAATGTCACCTGAACTTAACAACGTTTTGCAGGATATGATTAAAATTATCAGTCATCTTTAACTCAGGTCTGTTCGCGCAGCTCTGTGAGGAGAGGGATACAGAGCACACACGTCTTCTCTTACGCACAGAAACGAGGTGCTTTATAAAGGTAGATCTCTGTCCAGAGTTTCCGAATTATGACAGACACTCCAGAGACTTCTTTTAGAAAAACAGTCCCCACTGGCAGCATATTTTAGTGACACAGAATAGGTCACAAAACTTGCTTACTTGTGTGACACATTCAGCGTGCTCAACGAACTCAGTCTGTCGCTTCAGGGGAGAATGACAACTGTGTTCCTGTTGGCAGATAATAATTCAAAGCCAAACTGGAATTGGGGTGATGAGTGAACATTGAGATTTTTGACATATTTCAAACGTTAGCCGAGATTTTGAAAGAGACTGAGCCAGGGCCTTCTTTCTCCCGGCTGGTGCATGATCCCCTCTCTCAGATTTCAAGAGAGTTTGAGCATTACTTCCCAACCACAAATGACCCCCAAAGTGGGAAACAATGGATCCAAGACCCATTTGCGAATAAGCCAGGTGAATTGACTTTGTCTGTGCTTGAGATCGCAAATGACAGTGATGTTAAAAGTATGTTTGAGACAACTTCAAATCTCTATACGTTCTGGATTAAAGTCAAGGTGGAATATCCCGAGGTTGCCACGAAAGCACTGAAAAGCCTGCTTCCACTTCCAACATCCTATCTTTGTGAAGCAGGGTTTTCTGCAGTGACAGCCACCAAAACGTGATTATGGAGTAGACTGGACATAAGCAACACACTTCGTGGGTCACTGTTTCCCACCACCCCCAGATGATAGGACCATCTAGTTGTAGGAAAACAAACTCAGAGCTTCCACTGATTTGCATTATGGTGAGTTGTATAATTATTTAATTATATATTACGATGTAATAATAGAAATAAAGTGCACAATAAATGTAATGTGCTTGAATCATCCTGAAACCGTCCCCCATCTAGCCTCCCACCCCACCCTGCAGTCTGTGGAAAAATTATCTTCTATGACACTGGTCCATGGGTCCAAAAAGGTTGGGGACCGCTGCCTTAAACAACTCAAGTTTTTCCTTGAAATAATGGTGGTAGAGAGGGTGGAGTGAATTATCCCAGTAGATTTCTCTTTGAATTGGATTAGTATTTTGTTCTTCTAGAATCAGTCATGCTTTCCAGTTTCAAATATGTGTTCACAGATTGTCTATTGGCTTGATCTAACTGTTCAAAATATCTTGTTATTTCCTTTATTAGATATCATTATTTTTGAATAATGTCTGAAATAATGTTACATCATTGATTATTTTAGTGGTCTAAATATCAGCTTACTCTAGAGAGGTGTGAGTTATACTCTAAAAGCTTTATATACCTAAATCCACATGTAATTAATTTAAATTTTTTGCTGTTTTCCCATTCAATAATTAGTGTATTGTAAATAAACAGACAGAAATGCAATAAAGGGATTATAACAACCTTTTCTTGCAACTTGAGTATCAATTTCCATAATGTCTACTGGAAAATCTTGCTACAATCAGGACATATACTTAACTTTGAGGGTTCAAAGTGGGAATACAGGGCCATATGATATCATGAATTTGCCTTCATCACATAATACATTTATGTTTCCAGGAAAAGGAATTTTAGATAGAGTATTAGTTAAAAAGTAGGCCAAAAAAAGAAGTGATAACTTTTTTTTTTAAAGATTTTATTTATTTTATTTTTAGATGGGGGGAAGGGAGGGAGAAAGAGAGAGAAACATCAGTGTGTGGTTGCCTCTCACGTGCCTCCTGCTGGGGACCTGGCCCGCAACCCAGGCATGTGCCCTGACTGGGGAATCGAACCTGCAACCCTTTGGTTTGCAGGCTGGTGCTCAATCCACTGAGCTACACCAGCCAGGGCTGGTGATAACTTTTTATATCTCTGTTTAAATCAATATCACTATTAGCCAGGTATGTCTTATTACTTTCTCTAGCTAACTGTTTATGAAAATATTAGAACAGAATGTGATGTATTTAAAGTGAGTGTTTCCCCATTTGGGGGAACTCCTTGTAAGTAAGATGATGACCACATTATATCATAATAGTGTCATTATTTTATAATGACAGCATATTTTGGAAAAGTTATGGCATCCACTCTACACTGCGTATGTCTGTGACTGGATTTTGGTTGCTGCAAAAAAGCAAAGACATAAAAGCACCCCTATTCGATACTGAACTTGTTGTTTTGTTTTTGCTTTTCAAGTGCGTGCCGAAAGAGGAGATCCAAACTTAAGTTTGAGCATACTGACTTCTTTAAAGAATACAGAATTGTGTTTGAATATATGAAACATCACAGGCTTTAGATAACTCATGTTCATACAGTATAACCTTCGTCCAGCAATGTAATAAACACAAATTATCGAGTGTGACATTACAAAAAGTGACTAAAAATACTGTTTCCCTTGTTTTCTTTTTTCCCTCTCATTAGCAAATTATAAAGGTTAGACATTTGTGAAAGATAACACTTTAGCTATTTTTTATTTTGCCTAATAATCAAATATTTATTATACCTACTATGTGTCAGATTCTACCCTAGACTCTGGAGATTGTTTAAAAACCAGAAAGGTCCCTGCTGCCTTAGAGACTGTATTTTAGTCGGTAGAGACCTCCAATAAACAAAAAGATCAATAAATGGCATGTTAGATAGTGGTAAGTACTATGAAAAACAATAAAGAAAGGTAAGGGAGTAAGGGGGATGAAGAGTACTGTGCTATTTTAGATAGGGTGTTTAGCTACAGACTTTTTGAGCAGACGTGTAAGTAGGCGAAGAGATAAATCAGGTGGATTTCAGGAAGAAGTGTGTTCAGGCTAAGGAAATAGTAAGTGCAAAGTTCCTATCATTTTTTTTTAACTTTTACTTTTTTTCTTAAAATTTTTTCTTAAAAATTTTTATTTTATTTTTTAGTTTTTATTATTACTTTTGATATTCCAGGGACAGCAAGGAGGCCAGTGGAGCTGGAATACAGACACTGAGGGAGACAGTGGCAGGAAATGAGATCAGAGAGGCAAGTAGGATATCAGATGCTAGAGGAAGACTTGGGTTTTAATCTGATTAATGTAAAAGGCATGGTGTCGAAGTCTACATCTGAATGAGTATTCATTTTGTTTTAATATATACTACCTGGTGGTTGGCAGGTTGAGGTTATTTTCTTTTAAGTCTGAATTTAGGAAGAAGGCAGAAAAGGTAAGAAGTCCGAACATTGTAGTAAATAAGTCAAACTTTTTAGGTTGGGTGGGTGGGAGAGATGCACCATGCTTTGGAAATGCTTCAGTGGTGGTTCTGTTAATAGGTTCTGGTAGCCTCACCTACACACTTTGTCCTACCAGTCCCTACGGAGGGTAGGAGCCTGGTGCTGCTCTCTGGGTTTCTTCACCACCATCTGACTCGACTTCTCAGTTCTTCCCTCGCTTAAGCCAGTAGTTCCCTGTATTAAATTCCTTCCGTTTAAAATATGTAGAGCCACTTCTGGTTTGGCTGGACTCAGAATCTTACAGGAGGTCAGGAGAGCCTCTCTGAACAGAGCACTGAATCCAGAGGAGTAATGTCTGGGGAACATAAGGGGAAATATAAAAGCCCTGAAGCAGTGAAATGTTTCTGTTCAGGGACTGGTAATAAAAACAGCAAGAACTGAGTTAGTGGAAACGTCGTGAGGAATAAAGTCTGAGAAGTACCTATGGACCAGATATGGGAGGCACTTGCAGACTTCAATATTATTATAAATGTTATGAAAAACCATTGGAGGATTTCAGTTAGGGCCTTCACCACATTTGATTAGGGTCCGGCTACTATGTAGAGAATATGATGGGAGTGGGCTAGGGTAGAAATTAAGAGATGAGCTAAGAGAGAATCTCTTGCTGATGTCTAGACAAGAAAAAATTCTGGTATACAAAGGATGATAATCATTGTGTTATGGGAAGTGAAAGGATTTTAAAGGCATATCTGACAGAGGTGTTTTTTTCTTTTTTGACATATTGGAGGTTGGACATAAGAAAAGTTAGGAATCAAAGATAAAGATGAGATAAAGAACACTGTGTGACATATTGGTGGGGGGAGGGCAAGAGTTGACATTCAAAGTTCAGTCCTGTACATGTGGAATTTGAGATGCTTCTTAGACTTTCAAGAAATGAAGTTGAATAGGTATTCGCATATGTGAGTCCTGAGGTCAGGGAGAGGTCTGTATTAGAGATCTAAACCTGGAATCATTAATATTTTCATGGATTTAAAGCCTTGAAGCCGGATAGGCTCCTCTAGGGCAGTAATTCTCAACCATTAAGATCCAACACCTTGCTTCATAACATTTTATATGCCCACTTTACATTCTTACAAAATAATTTACAGATATTATACACAGGAATATGTTATAAAAATAAATATACTATGCCAACCCTATTATAAGGGAGTTATTAAAATAATTTATAGTAAATGATTTACATTCAATATTTAAATTTTCAAATATGACTGCACTAGAAGTCATAATGAAATATGTGACTTGTACCCACATATAGAATGACCATGAATAAGATAGCTGTCAATACAGGCTCCCAATATAATTGAAATACGATGAGCATTGTATTCTTTATGATATGACTTCCCAAAATGGTGAACATCTTTTGCTTAAGTTCTAAACACAATAGAGTACAATATCACTTCAATTTACAGGGTGTTTGCAATCCTGGAAATTTCAGTGCATACTTAAGTCATACAAAAACTTTCCATTTTTTAAAATAATTACTTTTATTTACATTAATGTCCAGCAGATCATTTGAGAAGAATGCAAGAAACGAGATAAGTCCTGTCATACAGTATTCTCCACAACATTATAGGGTATCTAGTGTCCCTGACTTCTGTGTAAGCCTTAGTAACTTCTGATTATCATTGTGAGAACCACATTTTCTCCACAAGTCCTCAGATTTCCTCCATGTTCTTCTCAAAACTGGCCCTAAGAAGTGATAAGAAATGTGTATAGATAGAGGATAGAACACAGGACTGAGCGCTGAGACATTTTGACACATAGAGTTCAGCAAAGGTAACTTGGAAGGAGTGGTCTCTGAGGTAAGAGGAGAACCAGGAATGTCTGAGTCCTAGACACCACAGGACAGTACTTTAAAAAAAGGGGGATTGATCTACTGAAATGCTGCTGAGAAATAGGGTATAATGAAGATTGAATTAATGACCTTAGGAGTTGTGTTTTTTGTAGAACATTAAAAACAAAGCTTAACTGAAGTATGTTTGAGAGGTAATAATAGTAAGAAAAGTGGACATGGTTAGTATAGACAAATCCAGTGGTATGCTGGGCCTAGCTCCTATGAACTTACTGGGTCATTGGGGCCTTCTCTTCCAACTCTGTGTCCAGGGAAGTCAAGTTCGACAGCTTTAAATCATTTATAATGTCAGCATTTATCATACAGAAATTGATAAATACCATAAAGTAGGGGTCCTTCTTTTTTGAAGATCTGGCTATTAAATATTTGCCAAAACACCAATGGACAAATTCTGAGGAGCTTCTGTGTAAACTTGCATGAAGAAATAGAGCCGCTGAAGGGAGGAGGCCGTGGGGGCAAGGCAGGTACAGGTTAAGAGCACATATAACAACATAAGTGTATGTCTATGTATCTTTATATATATTTATTGTATACACATATATATTTAATGTGGGCTATTATAATATGTTTACATACTTCTGGGAATAATATGAATAATAGAATGAAGTACAAAGGGGAAAATTGACATTTCTGAAGAGATAAAAGGTATAATTATAGGGGCGAAGTCCACAAGTACCTCCTAGTAGGTTCCTTAAGGACTGTATTCCAATGTGCAGTTGGAGGGCTTGACTTTAGGTGAGGCAGCTGAGCAGTCCATGCTGTGTGAGGAGGGTGGGGTGGGGAAGACGGAGGAGATGGATACAGAGCATGGCTACAGATTGGTTGACAGGCTTCAAGTGAGAGGAATGGGGTTTCTCTTCTCTCTTCTGTTTTCTGAATCATGTAAATAGTAAGGTTATCACAGAGAGTGAGGATGGGGGAAGGTATATTGAATTTTGAAGAGAAGGAAGAAGGTATAATATACCATTTGAAATAGTAAATTGATGAGTGAAGCACGGTGGCCTTTCTGAGTCGTGCTGAGAGATCTACTGAGATGTGGTTCAAAATTTAAAGTGAGATAAACCAAAGTAGTTGCAATCCACCCCCCCCCCCCATGCATGGTCCACTTCTTCATATTAGCAGTTAAGCAGGTGCGGAGTTGGATTTAATCAGCACTGGTGTACTCCTGATTAAATTCACTATAGTTGTCATCTCCCATCCATTCTCTGCACTGTAGCCATAGAAACTTCAAAGCATGAATCAAATTAAATCTCTCTCTCTCTCTCTTTCATTTTTTATTTTTTCTTCAAACACTTTAACAGCTTCCCATTTCTCTTAGAATAAAGATAAATCCTTCTGATAGCCTAGGAGGGCCTCCCTGCTCTAGCTCTGTCCAACTTCTTGTCTGCACAACAGCAATACTGGCTTTTTGATCCCTTTTGTTTTACTTACTTCCTCCCACCCTGTATATGTTCCGACCCATGTGTTCATATTACCCTCCATCACCCCTGCCCACCCCTGCCCACATATATACCTAGTATCTTTAAATCACAGCTCAGCAGTAGTTACTTCATCTGAGAAGCCTCTTAGATACCTCAGTTTTGGGTGTTGTTTCTTATATATGCTGCCATCACCATACTTCTTTCCTTAAGAGCACTTATCTCCATTGGTAACTGACTATACATTCAAAATGTGAACATTGTTGTGACAAGTTTCCTCAATAGACTATACACACTATCATTCCAGGGACCTGTATCTCTTTTTGCTTACCATTGTACTCAAGGGCCTATTTAAAGGATTTAAAAAGATTGTTCATAGTAAATGTAAATATTTATTAAGGAAAGGAATAAAGCAGGGGTGGGAGGGAGGAAGGAAGAACGGAAGAAGGAAAGAAGGAGAGCAGAGGGAGAGAGACAGACAGACAGACAGACAGAGAGACAGAGCAGGCATATCCTCTGCTTCATGAAGACTTACAAGCTAGTGGGGCAGTGGTCACATACATAAACAAATGTAATACTGTGCCCACCCAAATGAAGGATGCTGTTGATTCTGTGAGGCACCCTTGGGAGGCTTTCTAGGTCAGACTATGTTTTATTGATAAATGAGATTTGCTCAGAGTGGGAGGTTATTCCAGGGTGAACTATCATGAAATGCCAGGAAAATATCATGGTGTTGGAAGGCCAGGACGGAGTGGTCTCCAGAGGTCATGTCATGGAGGAGCTTGTAGGGATTGCTAAGAAGTTTGATCTTTTCTCCTAAAGATACTGTGAAAAATGGAAGGGTTTGAAACCAAAAATGAAATCAAATTTTTACTTTCCAGCGGTGGGCCAAAGTAGGTGTACAAATGCTCCCATGGAAACAGACATGCAGGTTATGATTATTACAATAGCTTTATTAACTCAAAGGAATGTCACAGTGCACTTGCGAGGTCGTGCCTAAATTCACTGCACCATTGTGACAGTCATATGAACGACTGTAAACCTACTTTGGCCCACCCCTGTATTTCAGTCACCCTGATGGTATTATGCAGATTGGAAAGGAAAAGACTAGGTTAGAGGCTAAGATGTCAAATTAAAGATTTGTCATAGTGTCAAGGAAGCTGAGGAGAACAAAGTTCTGTGGAGGGAATGGTGTCCAATAAAATAGGACCACATGGTAATTTTGTGAAGGGAATTACTGCTAACCTGAGAAACACCATCTTATTGGGAAAGTGCAGGGGAGAAGTTTGGGATGGTACAGACTGCTTTGAATTACTGAGTAAATTGGAGACCAAGAAGTAGAGAGAGTTAATAATGAAAAGAAGCACAAGGCAACTGGGCCTATTTCTAAAGCTACCCTGTTTCTAAATTCCCCCAGAGCTCTGAGAGTGATTGGATTTATCCCAATCTGGCCTGTGATTAGCAGTTCGAGATGAGTTAACAAATGCATAGACAATTACATGTGTATCCATTTAGGTAGATCTGGGTCACAATGAGTGTTAATATATGTCTTCAAGTATATATTATTTATATAGTGAAACATTATATATATACTTCTAGCCTTTTGGAATGTGAAAATCATTGAAGACAATTAATTAGTTAATTTGATGGAATTTAACATAACTTACTACCAATAAATCATTCAATAAATATGAGCTGGTGTTAAAGTCCATATTTTGTAGCCTCCAAAGTCAAGGAAATTTTTCTATCAGGGAAATTAGAAATTTATCTTTCATTTTAATGCCCATCTGTTCTCAGGAAAGAGAATAAATTGTTTTCTCCTTGGTTTCTCAGTTAATGAACATGAAATCTGTGCTATCATTTTTTAGAAGATGCCAGCTCACTTAAAGTACCACTGAAAATATAGAGACTAGTTAGTAAATCACTGGAATTCACTACTCACAAAGTTTTATTTTAGGTTAGTCATTTTACAAGTCTCAAATTAGGGGAAAATTTTTTGGTTTTCTGGCCAATTAAAAATTATTACTTTTTATTTTTGAAAATAAACAGATTATATAATTTCTGGACCTGGAAGTAGAGTTATTATAGCAGAGTGGTTTGTTTCCATGGATTGTTATGTCTTTATTAAGATTTGTTCTGTTCCTAAGAGAGGTTTGGATTTTCTATTATCTATGATTTTGTTTTATTTTACTATATAATATGAAGGAAACTAAGAATAGTGGGGAATTTTCTTGGTACCATAATTCCTTGAGCAATGTCAAAAGTATGACAGTAATGAAATATGTGACCAAGAAGGTATACGTCATTTTGCCAAGTCATCCTAGTCTTAATGGACTAAATAATTTCCAAGAAGGCAGGAAGGCACAGGTCTGTGTCATTAGCATTATCACAAGGGTCACTTCCAAGTACTCATTGGTTTGATGCACTTGCTAAGTATGTTTTAAAGAAAGCTAAATTAATATAGTCCCTGTTTTCTAAACAGATTGTAATTTTTAAAGCAAAATTGTGACTTGGTGGATTATATTGAAGCAGAAAGCATTCTTTAATGTCATCCAAATAAACACACCAAAGACATTACACATCTTAATACCGAAGGGATATACTTATCTTCTGTGGATTCCAAGGAAACTGAGTGAGGGAACTTGGGGAATAGTATCTAGCAAAAATGCTACTGCTCCTACTACAACTTTTGAACATTAACAGAGGAGGAGGGTGAGATTTTTATAAACATATATAAATAGAATAGGAAAACTAAACTCTCCTATAAAGTGAGATTTTGAGAAAATTCGGAGATAGCAATTAAAAAATGCACATGAAGTGCTAGGGAACCCCAAGAAATATACCTACATTCAGTAGTAGAATAGTTAGTGAAGTTAGTGAAGAAAAGTTGAAATGGATTGTTGCACTGTGAGGAAGAACTTGAGCATAGAAGGTGTTTTTGTTGTTGGCATTGTATTAGGAAACTAGTAAAATATCAGGGTACAGCTATTCACATAATTACGAGGGAAGAAAAAGGAGAAAAAGAATCCACACAGAAAACTTTGCCTACCCCATCGTTTTCAGTGACAATACTTAACAGAAAGCTATGCCTCCAATTGGAGGAAATAAGAAAATGTGTTTTGAATGTGGGAGAGTCCTTCAGAAATAGCCAAGTGATTTGTCATCCTTTCTTCCCCCTCTTCTCATTTGTGACATTGTCCTCTGACTTTCCACTTTCACAATAACAGAGCAAATATTTTGTTGATGCTGGAATGGTGGACTGTTCAGTGGTGGTTTTGAGCATTGCGTCTTCCCTGGTTGAGATAAAATATTCGACCATAGGCTTTCAAAGTTGGCAGCAAGCAGAGTGGAAAAGATAACCAGGGCCAGCGTCCAAACCCAGTGGAAGCTGGAATTTAACTTATTTAACTTCTCTCTCTCTCTCTCTCTCTCTCTCTCTCTCTGTCTCTCTCTCCTTTTCTCCTTTTGGGAGGAGTTTGGGAATACATTTATGTGAATAAATACTGCTATTCCTGCAGTATTTTTCCAAATCATCTTTTAAAAAGAAGTTTTTAACTGTATTATATATTATATTTGTTTATTTATCTAACTAGAGAAGTTGGCTTTTACAATGTAAACCTCTAACAAAAATTTTTCTGAGCCTATCAAAGACATTCATTTGATGTTTATTATCTTCTCCATATTAAACAGAAGTTACAGAAAAATTAATATAATTTTAATGAGTATGGAGAATCAAGCAATATGAAGGAAATAAAAGACATTTTTTAAGAATAAAAGTTTAGAGTGACATGCTTTGTTTCCAGATTTAATGCCTGGATATGGTAAAACTGTTAATTCTTTCAAAAATAAGCTATAGGCTTAATATAATTTCAATCAAAATAACACGCAAAATAAAAAGTATTAATGCCTGTTTGAAAAAAAAGAAGAAAATAATTAAGAATAAATAACAGGAAAATCTAGAAAATCTTGAATAACTAGATATGACCAGCCCTATTAACATACATTATAAAGTGAAATAAAATTTACAAATAAGCTAAGAATTTACATGACTAAATAATGTGCCAAGGAACATGAAGCTATTAAATGAATGAATTGAGATTTGAACTCAGGCTCATTTATACTAAAGCATGTGCTAATTTACTACACTGCCTTCTATAAACTACAAATGGTTTAAGTACTGTGGAACTAGAGCAAAAATGACAAAGGATATATTAATGAAGAAAATAGGTAGCCTAGAAATAACTTTTAATATATGAAAATATTTATCATGTGATAAAGTAAGTTCCACAAATTGATATGAACTATTAGTTTGTAAATAGCTAAAGCAGTTGGCACCTGACTATTAAAAAATTAAATCTTTAAATGACAAAAATTACCTCCAAATAGGCTAAATACTTTAACATAAGTCTGTAAAGGAATCTGAAGAAAATGAAAATTGATAGTCACCAATCTCTAAAGTAAAAGACCAGTCTATCTTGGAAGAATTCAAAGAGAAAAATAAGTACTCTTAACTAAGTAAACATTTTAAAATAATGCCAAAGATAGAAAGGGAATTGAACACAAATAAATATATAGAAATTACCTAGTAATATCTTCAATATATAAATATATAAGAGCTACTTCAAAGAGAAATAAGCTGAGAAGAGAAATGGATAAACTATATGAACAGAATAAATTGTACTAGTATTCAAATAAATGCCAATTAGAATAACTATATACTATATTTCACCAATCGGTTCACAGAGATTTTCTATGTTGATAATATCCATTGCTGGTGAGGATGCAAAATATTCACATTTTACTCTCAACGATATATGATTAGGGTTCTTTAAGAGGATGCAACTTATTCTGTCATTAAAATAATCAGAAACTTTATATAAACTTTGTAAGGTTCACCTGAGCTGGAAAACAGGTTAAAATGGGAACTTTCTAGGTAGGAAAGGGCACTGCAGGAAGAAAGAACACTGACTGCAATAAAAAACATGATGTCATTAGGAGACCATCTGAGGTTAATGCAGCTGAACTTAGAGTTCATGGTGAGAAGTGTTGGGAAACAGGCTGCAGAGATATGAAGCAGCCAGTTTTTTAAAGAATGTCGAACATCAAGCTCAATAAATTAGACTTTATTCTATGTTCTACAGGAGATTGAGAATCCCCCTTCCAGTATCTAGCCTTACTATGCTGAAAGTAAAAAAGGGAACGATGCTTATTACCAGCAGGCATAGTCTGTGAAGGCCTCTTCAAGGAATGGGAATCTGATCCCTTAGGTCTTGGACACAGGTTTTGGTTAAAGGAAGGACAAGCAGTCCTGGCATTGAGAATGCCTATAACACAACAAAACAAAACACAACAAAACAAACAAACAAAAAAAAACAGAGGAGTCAAAGAAAACCCAATTTTGTCCAGTAAAACTACTTAACAATAGAAGTGAATTCATGTATTTGCTTGTTGCTCTTCCCTAATCCACCATTTCATAGGTTTGGTCTCTGACCAGGAGGTCCTGTATTTAAGAACAGGTTTTGATAGGTTTCAAAGGACCATACATCACATGCTGTTAATTTTGTTTGCCCAAGGTTTTAGGTTAGAACGTCATGAAAACGTCAAAGAAAACCTCCCGTTTCTTTGGATCTTGGATAAAATTGCCTGTTCCTTCTTGAATATATGCACCCAGGGGGCATTCAGAGTTTATGTAGAAGGCAGAAACTGAATTAGAATCAAGCTGAGCCTTGATCACTTTGAGGTGTTTCTTTTGTTGAATGCCTGCATTGTTAAAATGTGCATTTGCTGTGACAAATGAAAATATAATATTTTCCTTAAAAGGTGGATTGCGGAAAGCTTAGTAGCAATAATGTGTCTGTCCAAAAATGCCTGTTAATTGCTTTCATTTTCCTAGAAGCGCTGTTCTTTTCTTTCCCACTTGTCAATTTTTGTTGTAGTTTAGCCTCAGTGGTAACAGAAGAGAATTTATATTTTTATAAGAAAGCCAGTGGTAGACATTAATTCACCATTGCATTTAGAGGCCAAGAAGACTGTTTGCAATCCTTTCAAAAGCTGCTTTTGATTTTTTAAAAAAACAGTATGTTTAACAAGTAGGAACCGGAATGAGTATTAAAGGAACAGACTTTTATCAACGAACTTCCTCTGAAAATAAAAGTATCCATTAAAGAATTTTCCTTTGTATTTTACTGCATTGCCTATCTTCAGATCTTAACAATGTTAACAGTACTAGTTGTGGTGGCATACAGATTGTATATGATCCTGCTGTGTTTTTCTGTTATTATGTAATCCTTAGGCCAGAAGAAAGTAAGGGAGGGAGGAGGGGAGAAAAGGGAGTACACTATTTTCTCTCTCAAGAATGAGACAGTATGATGCAGTGGAAAGAACACTGGACTGTGAGTTTTTTGGGATTTGTTTTTGTTTTAATCTTTTTGCCTCTTGCTAGCCATGTGACCTTGGGCCAGTCCACTAGTCTGTCTGGTTTTAGTTTCTTCACCTATAATGTATTGCATTGAGGAAGTTGTTTTCTCCTTTCTCAGCTTATTGTTAGGTAAAACTGTATAATGCTTTGCAGAGAAATAAATTCTAGAATATGCATAATTTAAGTCCACATACATTAAGAATCATAATAGATTAATTTTGGTAGAGTTGAGAGAACCTCACAGGGACTATAGTGGAGGCTATAGGCCAAGTGTAGGATTTTTATGTTTATGTTTCTGTCACCTCTTAAGGTCCTTATTCATTTATTAGCTCTGGTTGTATATACATTGTGCTCATCAGGTCCTCATTTTCTGAGTTGCAAGTGTGGCTTATTTTGTTTTTGTTTTTTCTTGTATAAGACAAGTATGAGTTTATGTATTTTATATTCCTTTAACACTGCTGTCAATATTTGTGGAGAAGGTAGTTTTATAAAACCAGAGCATGCAATGGATTGTTTTCGTCTCCTAGAATTGCAGTCCATTTCCACTTTAATTTTGTCAGCAGAAGATTTGTCTATATCTTTAAGGGGAAATGTTTTTGCTTTGCAATAGATTTTCTGATTTATCTAAAATAATGTTAATTTGAATACCTTTGATGTTGCTTTGAAAGCAGTATTTTAAATAGCAACTATTGTTATTCAATAGCAAATTGCCATGGTAATATAGAACATTCACTTGATTTAAACTTTTCAGAAAAAGAAAATTATACTCTATATCTTTCTAGTTGGTTTAGATGTACAACACCAAGTCTGCTCTTTACTTTTTTTTTTTAATATTTTGAAGTAATTTGTTTTTCTAAGACTAGTTGCATACTTCTTTCTCTAAGGAAAGTAAAACATCACATTTTGACAAACCATTAATTTCTTTGAATCCCTAGGAGAACAGCTCTTCTTTTCCTTTTTAATAATTTTGTAATTACATTCTAAATTCTTTTTTCAAGTAGCTGTAATAGCATTGCTATTTTGTTGTCCTGACATATTTTCATGATAAACAGGGCTGCCCTTGAGAATAGTGCGTCGCAAAAAATAGGCACTTAACAAAAGTTGGTTGAGAGAGTAGATAAATGAAATGTGATTCAGTCGATAAAATTTCCTTCTGCTCAAAATTTTAGCATATTAATTTTAAATTTTCTGACAGATATTAATTTATAGAAAAGAGCAAAAATATTAGCAAATTTATTTACTTCCTCTAGCACCATAGATCAGAAAGACTTCTTTTTTGGTTTCTTTCACTTTTTAAAATACAATTTGGCTGATTCTTCTGCTTTTTATCACCAACGTATCCAGCAAAATTAGTTGTTCTGTTCTTCTGCACTCTTAGTAGTATGCATTTAGCACTTATACATTTTTAGTCTATATGTCTTTTGATGACATATATGTGTTCTTTACTGGTCTTTTGACGCATTAAGGACCTAGCTTGGTACCTGATAAATATTTCAGTGAATATCAATAAATATTTGCTGAAAAAATAAATTTTAGACTTGCATTTTTGTTTATATATTTAAATAGCATTTACTGAATGTTATGAAGAAAATTAGTCTGCACCTTCCTTTTAAGCAGTGTGTGTATGTGTTTCTGCATCAGTGTTGTGTCTTCCTCAGCAGGTAGAGAAGCAGGCAGTGTTACAAAAACTATAATGTAGAGACTGTACCCTTGAAGGTCTTAAAGACAATTACCCTTGAAGACATTTATGTTTGTAATAGTATACACATCTATCTTTTTAAAAATAATTACTCTTAGATAAGTACTACTAAAAATACAAACAAGATATCAATAAAATAAAAGTTAATGCCTTTTTTCCTTTGTTCATCTGAATTCCTTAGACATATTCATTCTTGACTCTTTGGTGTATATACTTGTAGACTTCTTAGATAATTGTAGATGAAATTATCCAGTACCTTACAGAGATTGGAATGCTAGAGAAAGTTTATTATGTATGATGGCTTAGCAATCCCTTAAATTCTCCTGAATAATTCTTTCACTGTAACTTTGAGAAATATATTTATGACAGGCATTCTAGAACCCTTGAAAGGCTCTGGTGGCAGATTGCAGGCTGAGAATGACAAGTGAGAGAGGCCATCACTGAAGGAGGTTCCTTGAACTCAGTGGAGATGATGAGGTTTCTGATAGGCTTAGGCTAATAGGTGACACTTAATTGATAAAGTCGAGATAAGTGTAGTTACCATAATGGGCAGTACGGGTGGAACAGTAATCAGAATAGGTTGACATGTAGAGATCTTCAGTGTTGACTAACTGACCGTGGTGTCCTTAGGACTCAAATAGGTGATGACCTAATAAATTCTAATGTGATTTGTACAAATGAAAAAAAAACTCTAGGGTTGGCAAATAGAGACATGACCTGAATCATCTCACTAGGGAATCACAGCCCTTCATCCATTTCCCATACTTTAGTGAGTTCATGGATCTGAACCCATTTAATAAAGGGATGGTCACATCCCTTTGAGAAAGGACGCTTGGAAATCTCAAAAATTAAACTTTAAAATACTCTTATACTGCAGCCATTGGTAGAGTGATCCTGCATTAGGGAAAGGGAAATAATTCAACTTTAGGAGAACTGAACATTGACTTTAAAGAAACACAATTTCCTGAAGAACCAGAACACCACCATAGCAGACCTGTGACAGTAAGGGCGTAACAGAGTTTTGGCTTCAGTCTGTGTCACTATAGGCCCAATGGTTCCTGACTGCACCCCAATTCCAGAATGTGTAATTGGAATAAACATTCTTAGCCACTGTCAGAAGCCCCTTATCCACAGAGTTTCCTTTTTGTCCCTATTTTATATTAATTTTTTCTTAACTTACTTTAGTTGTTTTGTACTTTTAGATGAAAGGAACATTTTAAAGCATGCTTTATTGTTAGTCTTAAATTGACTTCTTCATCCATGCCATTGTTTCTTCTTTAACTCCAATAGTTATACCACATTTTTTGTATTTATAGAAACATTATTAAACTGTATGTGGTCAGAGACATCAACCCGTAGCTTGCACCTCACTAATCAGAACATGGTCTTTACCAGCTTACTTTTTTCCCTGAAATTAACTTTCTTAAGGAAGAAACCATGCAAACAAATGTCTTTTTGAGCTATTTTGTGATACAATCAGGAATGGGTAGGAAATGGCTGAACAAAGGAGTGAGAAAGAGAAAATTTCATTGGAAGGGACTCCATTTAATGAAAGAAAGAAAAGGAAGGAAGGACGGAAGGAAGGAAGGACAGGGAATTGACTTAGGAAAGAGAAGAAGATAAAGAAAACAAGTACCTGTTCTTCCTAACTTGAGAATAAAAGCTAGAGACCCTGGGAGAGTAAAAGCTGCCTTTCAGTAGATAATGTTGAGATACGCAATCAGTGGGTAAATGTAAGTGTTTCAGATGCTTGTGAACACTTAGAATGTACTAATTCCTCACTCCTACCCATCTTCCCATGCATCAATGATTTGGTTTTGAGCAATGCTATAAAATTAGAATTGCTTTATTGTTTTCTTATCTTTCAACAAATAACCAATCTTCAACTTGATTGACACTATCTACAAAGACCAGCCACCTAGATTCCAGTTGTTGTCAAGTTATTTCTTTTACTCATGACATTGATCATCTATTACATCTTTTAAATATTTAGATGTTAAATTGTCATTATTGGACATAGTTTTTATAAGATAATGAGGAACTTTTAAAGTAGATGCTGATCCAACATCAACAGATCTATATATTTCCACATGTTCAGTGAAATTATTATGACCTCCAGGGTGGATGGCAAATACCGACAAACATTTAATTCAAGTTACATGCTCATCACCAACTTTTTTGAAAGAGAAAAAGAAATGTATTGTTTACTTTTTTATTAATCATTATTTTTAGCTTACTACTGTTGAAATGATTTATTATACTTTATAGAAAAGGACAGAAAGCACTATAATAGAGTATTCAGGCTGCTTTATGTTCATTAGGGTAGAGTGTTTAACCTCTATATGCTGTATATTTGTCATATCAACCTAAATCACAGTTCTCTACATTTCCCCTGACACCCTCACCTAAGGGCATAATGACTTTGTGCATCTAAGGGACTGCATCACAGGAAACAGCACAGCTGACTAGTATATCTCGGGGACCTGCAGGACACTTGCTTATTTCTACTCCCCCCTCCCACCCCACTGGCCCACACTAGATGTTATTACTTGTCTGAAGGAATGTGTGTCAGGGAGTATTTCATTTTAACAGTGAGCACCTGTATTTTTAACAAAGGTGTTAGTTACATTATCTCTGGAAAGGGGTGGGGAAAAACGATGTATTCTGACATAACCACATGCATATAAATCTCACCCAAGAGTAGCGGAGAACATGATAGAAGCTCTGTGTACAAAGTGGAGGTCTATCAAGACCACCCCTTGCAGGCTGGGTTCCTCAAACACTCACCCTTGAGAAGTAATTCACTGACAAGTGAGTGTAAAATGCTTATTACAGATCAACACCTATGAATAGAAAAGGAAGGAAGTGGGATTGGGTGTAGGAAGGCATGGAACAGCCCGGCAGGCTCTGCAAAGTCTGGGCCAAACTGATAGGAAGCTGTGGAGCAAATATTGCCCATCAGAGCTGCCTGAAGAGAGAGAAAACACTCCTGTATTGTTCAGGCACTGGACATGGGCTTTTCTTGGAAAGGCATTTCACCTGCACCTGAGGCAGGCCCTGATGTAGCTGACAGCTGGAGCCTACCTGCTTATTTCACACCCCAGAGCTGGACAAGCCCTTCATTGTAGCAGAATTGGAAGGGGGGCTCCTCTATATCAATCACAGCACACCCAGCATATTTTATTTGTAATATTTAATTTAGTAAAAGTAAAATTGAGATGAAATTAAACAGGTTGCTAAAAAGCATAAACCAGAAATGTCCCAGGCAAACCAAGACATATGACCACCCTCCTTATTAGTGACTTTAGCACTATTCCCTTCCTACTCTTAAGCATGTTCTTCAAGGGATTCAAAATTGAAAGGTGACTTAAAGATCACTGAACTCCTCTAACTCATTTTTCAATTGAAAAAGGAATAAGAACAGCCACAGAATTTGGTAGAGGACTCACTTTCTGACAGCCAATTTGATATCTTCTATTATAACCCATTGCTTCTAAGTACTACAGTGAGTAAAAAAGATTTGTACTTTGGTATACCCTTTCTCATGTGCAGTCACTTATAGCACTGCCTGTATTATGAGAAAATTCTCAGTGTTTCTTGTAAAATCATATAAATATTATGGGGTAGTCATTTACTAATCTTGTTTTAGTTTTAAGTTTGAGTATGGAAATAGTGTCTATTTCCTTGCAACATTTATTCTGTAGTGCCCTATAGTACATGGTATTCTACTAGCTATTTTAAAAACTAAAGTTAAATCTTTAATGGGTCTGCTTCAGATCCGTTAAGGATTTTGTTTCAGTTCTTTTTGGAAAAAAAAATTAAAAATTACTAATTGAGTATAATATGAGCATTAAGAGAAACATTTTATCTGCTCATAAAAATGCCAAGAACTTCTTTTCAGGCTTTTTAAAGTAACATTGTCACTCTTCAGAGATGTTTTATCTATTTTTTTCCTTGCCAATTATAATCTAGTATTTAAGAAATTAAAATACTCATTTCCATATTGGAGGCTGTGGAGCAGCAAAAAGATTTACATTGGAGGAAACAATGATTTGGAATTGATAAAACCTTGACAGAGTCCCTCTAGCAAACAGTTTCTTAGGTTCTTGTTAAAGGCACTAATTAGGTGGCTGTGATCACATCTCAAGATATAATGGACTTTTAGATTCAAAAGAATAGTGTAATCAGCATCACCTTTATATTTCCAGTCTGTCTTTAATTTTTTTCCTCCCCCTTTTTATAGTGGTAGGGAGAAGATTTTATTTTATTCTCATCCCAGGAATATATTTGTATACACTTTTGTTATATTATGCAATTCTTATCCCATTCGTTACAATCTGAATATTGAGGATTACAGGTGGGCCATTTTCCACGAAGGGGGAAATAAAGAACTTACACAATAACTGTACAAAAAAGTTGAATTTGAGTTGGAAAGTATTTTACTTTTGTTGCCTTTGTTTTTCAATAATTAAGTATACTTTCTCACAATTGTCCAGCGAATCCAAATTAATGTAATTGTGTGCAGAATGTTAACCAGGTCTGGTAGCCTCAGAATTTTTTTTGTTGATTGAACCAGAGAAAGGAAGAGTGGATGAAAATCTACAAAAGCTTGTGTTAATTAAAATATATCCCCTACTGGGAGAAAATCATGTTCAGACATTATCACATTATTAGTCAGCTCATCAGAATGTCACTTTGCAGAACATCCTCTCATTCTCTCAGAGGCTTTGATGAGATTGTTTTAAGAAGCCTGTGACTGGACTGAGCCCTAGTATTTGGATAACTACCCTTTAACTACCATTTTATTTCTTTTTTATTTTTTTAAAGATTTTTTTTATTTGTTTGTTTTTAGACAGAGGGGAAGGGAAGGAGAAAGAGGAGAAAAATATCAATATGTGGTGGCCTTTCATGTGCCGCCCCTCACTGGGGACCCGGCCTGCAACCCAGGCATGTGCCCTGACTGGGAATCAAACCAGCAACCCTTTGCTTCACAGGCTGGCACCCTATCCACTGAACCACACCAGCCAGGGCTGGATAACTATCATTTTCTTAAGAAATAGGCTTTGGGCCTACCAAGAAAGCAAATCATCTGATGTGACATTTCGCTGCAAAAGAACAGTGTTACTTTAAATTTTTTGCTACTTAAACAAAAGAAACATCAACTTATTTGGCTCTTTTTTCTAGCATGATAAAGAAATGGGATGCTAATTAAATAGTCGATAGGCAGAATCTGGAAAACTAAAGAAAGACAATGTAAGAATTATAAACAATTTTCATTCACTTGAATTTTTCTAAGGATAATTGTAATCATTTATTTTTATTCTCATAAAGAAAAAAATCATGTTTATGGGATAAAGTTAATTGTTTACATTTAAGAATTTATGAATATAATAAAAAATAGAAATCCTTAAAGGGATATAATGTTCAGGTAGGAAAATTTGAAGCCATTTATTGGTAAAGATATATGCACCCCTTTGTTCACTGTGGCTTTATTCATGGTGGACAAGACATGGAAACAACCAAAGTGTCTTTCACTAGATGATTGGATAAAGATGTGGCACATAAATACAATGGAATACTACTCAGCCATAAGAAAAGATAGCACTGCGATTTGCAACAACATGGATGAACCTTGAGAATATTATGCTAAGCAAAATAAGTCAGTCAGTAAAAGCTAACAGTCATATGATTTCACTCATATGTGGGATATAAAACTGAAACTCATAGACACTGACCAGAGGGAAGTGGAGTGGGAGAGATTGCCAAGGGTAAAAGGGGCCAAATGTATGATGACAGGAGATGATTTGATTTTGGGTGGTAGACACACAGTGCAATATATAGATCATGTATCATAGAAATGTGCACTTGAAACCTGTATAATCTTATTAACCTATGTGACCTCAATAAATTTAACTTAAAGGATATAATTTTAAGATACTGTTTATATTTTATATATGACCTATTTTTTTGATAGTCTTGATGGCTACTCGAGTATCTTCATGTTCTCTTGGTATTCCTTGCTTTTATAATATTCAGATTAAAGAATGCTCTAAATGTAGGAATATTAATTATAGATTTTCATTTGGGTCGCTTTATAAGTGAACTCTTATATTCTGCTTTCGTTCTCTGTGCATGTTGAGGGAGGGTTTTTTTTTGTCTTGTTTTATTTTGTTCTGGGCCTATCAATAAAATGTAATCTTCAGACATATTCTTCCAGATTTATAATCAAATTTAATAAATATGAAGATAAAAGTCCACATCCTGCTTCTCAGCTATACTTTGAAGTCACGGTGCTCATGAATGTTTAACATCTAACTATTTAGTAACTGGGAAATGGCAAATATAATCAGCGTAGATTTTTCGTATTTTGTGGAAATTGCTCACCTTCAGCTAGTGGCAGATTTAGTGAAGCCTGGACCTTCAGCCCGATGGTGTTACTCTGTCAGAGATGAAGTGCATGTTCCCTGGCTTCCGGTGGTTGGTAGCATCTGGGGTCTTCTAAAGGCATTATGATTAATCTTGGCAAACAGTTTTTGATATTCAGCAAAACTGGAAATTGGGAATATTCTTTCCAATAATACCTAGCATCTTAATATGTATGCATCGGGTAATGTGCCATATTCTGGTGACACTATACCCATCTACTAGAATATATATCTACCATATAACAATAAAAACGTAGTGTGGTAAGTTCTGGGGGAATGTAAGCACAGCATATACTAGGAGCGCAGAGTAAGGCCATCTGTCCCAGATTTGTAGGAGAAGGAAACGAAGGCAGGGATGGGGGAAGCCTTCTGTAAGAGGCGGCTCCAGAGGTAACACATGTCTAGTCCTGAAAACGCGGGACACACGCAGGAGAGGCAGATCATGCAGCACAGAAAGCTGCACAGTGCAGCTCTGTCTACCGTCAGGCCGAGGATTCTTCCTTCCTCTGCTTTTCCTTTCTTGCCTGTACCATTTTATTTTGCCCTCCCTCCTTTCCTTCCTCCTCTCACTTCCCCCTCTTCCTTCCTCCCACCGTGCCTTTTCTCTTCCTCCCTCTCTTCTCACTCCTTCCCTCCTTCCTTCATAACCAACTGCATAAGGACAGAACTTCATTAATTAAATTCTTGGTTCATGGGCTAATGTTATCCGTGGACAGTTCCTGGCCCTAATTTACTCATTTATTCACTCATTTATGATGCTATAGTTAATATATGTGCAATATTAACAATTACTTAAACCTACCTTTTCTTTATTTAATCCCCTTACTCCTCCTAAAAGATAGCTATTATCCTGAGTTGTGTATGTCATTCCTTTTTTCATATGTCACATACCTAAGCAATACATTGCTTAGTTGTTGTTGTTTTTTCTTTAACTCAACAAAAAATGATATTCTTCTATATGTAATCTGGTTGGTATTTTTTTCCTACTCAACATTACACTAAGATGATTTACTATGTTTATATTTGTAACTGAGTTTATAATATTTTTTCATTTCAATTAATATTCCATTGTGTGAATATACCACCAATCGTCCAGCCTCCTGTTGATGAGCCATGGAGTCGTTTACATTGTGTTCTTATGAACAGTGCTGCTATGAGCCTTTCTTACTTGCTGTCTGAGGCCTATGGGGGGCTTTCTTCAGAGTATATATCTGGGAATAGAAATATTGGTTCATAGGGTATGCAAAGGTTAAACTTAAAACATAATACCAAATTGCTTTCATTCTTACCAAAGCTATAGAAAGCTCTCTTACATTGGTCTTGTGAGATTAATTTCTGTCGATTGCTTGCCCTGTAGTATGAATGCCATCTAATGGTGTGTGATTTTGGTTTGCATTTCACGGGTTACCAATGAGATTGTGCATCTCTTGGTATATTTATTGGTCAGAGGTGTTTCCTCTAATCTTTCAATTATAGACTTTATTAGTCTATACTAGTAAATTCTTGCTATTTTTATATTTGTAGTTGTTGGGATATCCTAATCATAAAAAGATATACAGTAATTAAAGTGACATAGATATATTTTAGTAGTATAGAACATGGTGGGCAAAATTTCTACTAAAGGATGAACAGTCAAATAGTTAACAAATTTAAAAGAATAGGAAATTAATTCTATTTTGAAAGTATTTTCATGAATTTTTTACAGGTTAATGTTTATTATTCTTTTGACAGAGCGATTTCGAGATTTACTACTTCCTTCACCTAGTCAAGACTCCGAGATTCTGCCCTTTGTTCAGACTAGAAAATATCCCAAGTAAGCACTAGGAGTTCACTGGGTATTGAAAAGGGAATGGGCAAGTAAGTAATGGGAGAGGTTTGGGAGGACAAAGACAAAATGTTTTCTTTCTTAAGATTTCTGAAAAAAGCCAGGATTAACCTATCCTAATTAATTTGGGAATGTCTTGCAATATAATGTTTCAGGCTGTGCACATCTGGGTCAGAGAAAAAAAGACTTGCTTGCAAGTACAACCAGCTATGGCTGGGAACTGTTTCAAAGTGCAAACCATAACTGTCTGTAGCAGTGTCTGGTCGTGTGCTCCTTTTTGCTGGATGCTGTATCAACAGGGACAGATACTTTTTGGGTGATCCCTCATCTGTTTTCCTGTTTTTATTCCTTGCATGCAAGGATTCATTCACAGTGTAATACATGGCTTTCAAATAACCCATGCTAGATGTGATTTTCAGCAATTTCTGTATATTCCTCCTTACTGTCTTTATAGGCTTTATGAGAAGTGATATCTCCTGACCCTTTCTAAATGGGGCAGATCTTTACCCTGTTAGATGCCACATATGTACTTATTGGTTGAAGGAATATGCCTTCATCTTTCCAGAGAATAAAGAATTACCATGGTTTTGTTTGTTTGTTTTTTAGCATCCTCTTTCTAAAGGCTGCTGGATGCTGGTATCTTGATCCTTCCTGTAGAAGCTTGGAGCATCCTCTACTCAATGAATGTCTGACTCTCTTTACTAGCTAGTATGCAAGAGGCAAAATAATTAATGAACTAATATCTTACATAAAAAAGGAAGGTCACCAAGTTAAAGAATTAAAGCTCGGGTTACATATTTTTCATCAAAACTAATTACTGTGCTAAATGATTCATTCTTTTGGCAGTACAGACTAGTTTGGCAGCTTGTTCAGGTATTCATTGAACTTCTGTTTCTAGTATAATATCCCCACCTAATAGTTAGCTTTAATAATATTTACTTAACTCTCTTGCCCTGGCCGGTGTGACTCAGTGGGTTGGAGCATTGTCCCGTAACTGAAAGATTGCGGGTTCAGTTCCTGGTCAGGTCACATTCCTAGGTTGCATGTTTGATCCCCATTCCGGGTGCGAATGATCCCTGTTCGTTGTGCCTATCCCAGGCACACACGCAGGACAGCCAGTCAGGGCTTCGCTCTTCCATTGATGTTTTTTCTTCTTTTCCTCACTCTCTGAAAGCACTTTAAAAAATGTCCCTGGGTGAGGAATTAAAAAATGTTTTTTTTAAATTTACTTAACTCTGGAAACAAAAATAAATATAGAATCCAAATTATTTGTTAATTGTTTTAGATACTAATCTCAATTTAATCTCTAGCAATAATCTTCCAGTGCCCTCACAACACGCACAGGGACACACATGTTCCTGGACAGCCTGGCATGCATACATTATTCTTGCTTGTACATATTGACGGAAAGGATGGAGGTGCCTGAAGTGACCGATGCATGTCTCTCGGTGTGTTTTTTTCCACAGCTGCTATTTACCGAGGTCAGTGATGCCTGCTTTTCTGCCTCTTAGGCTACTGTCTACCTGATACCTTTGCTTAAAGAAGGGAATCACAGTGGTTTCTCAGCTGGTAATCTGTTTGCAGCAATTTCTCTAGGTTTTCTTAGCTATGTGGCCTTACGTGTATTCTTTGCGTTCTTAGATTACTTTTCCGATAGCGATGTGATCCATTCTAATGTTTAAGTGAGACACCACGTGACAATCTTTTGTCAATATCTGATCCTTGGCGTAGATACTCCTTTGGTATCTGTGGATTTAAAGAATAAAAAGCGTCCATTGCGGCCACACTGTAGTGTGCTGTTTAAGAGTGCAGGCTCTCAAGCAGATCGCCTCAGCAGCTGACATTGTGGCCTGGGATGCCTTCTGCTTCTCAGTCCCACTGGTTCGAAGGGGGGAGGTAATAATGAACTCGGGGGTGTTATGAGGATTAAATAAATTAAACCACACATATTTAGAACTCAGCTTAGCACATAGGAATACTCCATTCTAATGGAAAGTTTTATTATTATTTACTCAAAATTGCATATAGAATTAACTAATTTGCCTACTTCCAGAACCTTAGAGGAATAGATTATTGATCACTCTTGGAATAGCTTTCATATCAGCATAACTTTTGTCAACCTGCCCTTATTAATACTTAGGAAAGTATATTTGTGCACTCTTTCTAAATTATTGCTAGATGCTAATGTGAGACACTATTTTGGTGATCACCTAACATTTTTATGAGGTTTAGTTTTCTAAACTATCAAATGAAATTATGCTAATTCAAGGTTTCTGGTTCTGAATTACATTTATATAAAACCCTGAATTACATATAATTTGCCTATTTAAGTTACAGAATGTTAGGCATTTGTATCATCCCATTGCCCATTTAATGCCTGATTTGGCAGTAGAATTTTAGGAGGTGTTAGTGGAAAGCGGGGGAGGGCGATTAATAGACTTCTGTTTGTGCTGGCCCTAAGGAGTGTTGATAGGTTCAGGGAAAGGCACAGGAGTTAAAACTCTGGGCACATATAATGCCCCACGCGAACATTGTTGGGGTAGAAGAAAAGAGAGCTGTGGTAGGGCCAGTTAATAAATATGAGTGGACAAGGATTTGTGTATGTCTAGACCTAATTTAAACAAATTTTGGATTACTTATTGTTTTAAATATTCTCCTTTATTCTCTCATTTATATTCACTCTCAAGTATACTCTCATTCATTCACTATTGAAGATAAATAAAAGTCAAAGAATTTTTAATCTTGTGACACAAAAATTTCTGGAAAGCTGAAAATTTCATCAGACCATTGTTATGTGTTGCTTTTATTCACAATACAGTAAGCTTATTTACACTGAGACCTTTTCCCTCTGATTGTTTTCCTGACTCATTGAATATAGACTTTATTAGTGAGAGCTTTTTTAAGAGCTAAAACATGGATAAAAAAGCAACTTATTTGCCCTGTATTATGAGGTGTCACAGAGTGATATGTACTGAGCATAATGTAGCTGACCTTTAACTGAAATTCACTCTACACTGGTTTATGTAGGCTGATTAAGGGACTGTGGTCATTCAGACTGGGGTGGTTTCTCTAGTCAGCACAGTGTCTCTATGATCTTAAGCATCTTGTTATGAAGAGACACCTAGTAGTAGGGACACATGATAAAAGTTAAAAGGTGTTCCTTATTTAAAAAGGGAAAATCTAATGAAGAACTGACTAGATCTTAAAATGTGCATGTATGTGCATGCACACACGCACATTTTAAGGGAAAGCCATTTTTTAAAATGTTACTTGACATAGTGCTTGGAAACACTGTTCTAAAACATAATAATGTGCATTAATCACTTTCTTACATCTGTGAACTCCCATTGCCAAAGCCAGGCACATCCATTCTAATCAGAATGCACCTGAAGATGGTGTGCCATGAAAAGTCTCAGAACTTGAATAGGTGTGACTATTCATGAAAGACAGAAAGAGGCAGATGAGTGAAAAGAAGAAAGTAAATGTATACTGAATACAAAGTAAATGTTGATTCATAAATTAGAGGGAAGGAATGGAGATAATGAAATGGAGGTTTTGTTGTTGATTCCTTAGTTGGTGCCATTGTTATTAACTTTGAAGAATTTAGGGGTAAAATGTATTTAGACTAGAGGGTGGCTATAAATAATCCGGTCCTTGTAGTTACAGCCTGGAGATGTAGAATGATTTAAGACACTTGGCATAACTTTTGTCACAAATGACTTGCAACTTTTTTTGCAATTAGGACAACAAAACATGATTGAATAATCACTAGGGAAAGTTTAACCACAATGTGTATAAAAATATTGTGAAAATACAGGAATAAAATGCTGCCTATCTCTGTTTGGTTCTTATAAAGATCAAGTTGTCTGTATGCTTAATGACAGAAATGTTTAGAGAGAGGAGTATTATTTATGACAAATTCAGAGCTGTTCCTGTTTGGCTTGGTTTGACAGCAAAGAACAACCTTGATTGTTTGGGCAATAAAAGCAATGTCTCAACTCAATGTCATTTCCAATGGGCTGCTTAAAATAGTCTTCAAACAGTGATATTGGGCAATATATTCAAACTGCAAAGCCTCAGATGGCCTTTCCAGGTTTCATCTATTCTCCAGTTTATCTTTTTTTTTTCTTCTCAATGAAAGTTTTCCATTCTTCTTCTTCTAAATAACTACTCCTCTTCAATAATTTTATTCGGTCTGAACATCTACAGTATATTTGAGCTAAATTATTTTCATTCATAATAAAAATAATAACACTTAATGAATATTTTTTACATGCCAGGAATTGTGTTAAGCACTTTATATGCATTATTTCATTTAATCCTTACCATTTCCCTACAAGTTAGGTAGCACTATTTCGCAGAGTTTCAAATTTTACAGATTAGGGAACTGGGATATAAGGGGGTTAAGTGCCTTACCTGAAATCACATGGAAGAACTTGGCCTTATTCCCAGGTCCCTTTGGCCCCCAAATTATACTTAATTGGTCTGTACTGTCTCATTCATTTATTTATCCATTCTTCATTCACCCATTCTTTAAATGTTTATTGAATAATTACTGTGCACTAGAAGCAATCACAATTACTGAGAATATAAAAATGGTTAGGGCATAGTGTATGGTTTTGAGGGGTCTGAAGTCATGTGGAGGGGGAGTAGAATCAGAATCAAATGGAGAAATTAATTACAGCAATGTGATAAGATACACACATTACAAGAAATGCATTAGCATCAATGGGAGAAGAGACTAGACAGTACCCTCCTGTGTAGGTTATTCATATAAAATTGAGTTTTTCCCTTGAGTAAAACCTTGCCAAGTGCTACATGTTACACCAGACGAAGAGGCTTTGTAGATGGAGCAAAACGCATAGCAGCCTGAGGAGCCCTGGATGTGGATGGTTCATTGGGACATCGCCTTCACGTGCTCTGGCTGGGAACCTGTGTGTGTGCACGCGTGCGTATGTACATGTGGAATGCAGTAATGGCAATTCCCAGTTCTTTTCATATTTGCAAACCTAGGAAAGCAAGATGTCAGCATGAAGCTGATCTGTCATGAGGTAGTAGGTCCCAGTACCTGGGAGGGGTTTCACAAGTAAAAACCCTACTATTACAATCGCAAAAGTGACCTCCTGCTCCTCCTGCCTCCACCCTGAGTCACTGACTGTGCAGCTCCGGCCACTTGGCTCCCCGTGCTAGCCATTGATGTTTCGAGTTCTTCTTACAACATGCAGACATTGACAACAAAGAATATTCTGACCTTGGTCAAGGTTTGGATGATGTTGAGGAAGTAGAAGTAAAAACTGGTGAAGAAACAAAAATCCAAGTGTGTCAGCTGACTGTTCAGATGGCACAAAATCCTCAGATTCTTGCGTACCTCCAACAACGACTTGATGGTCTGGTAGAAACACCAACAGGATACAATGAAAGCTTGCCTCAGGTACTTGAAAGACAAGTGAGTGACCTCACAAATTTTCAAGTTAAATGTGCACAGATGGAAGCCAAGTTCTATGAGGAAGTTCATCATCTTGAAAGAAAGTATGCTGCTTCTACCAGCCTTTATTTGATGAACTATTCAAGATCATTAATGCAACTTATGAATGTATGGAAGAAGAATGTGTGTGGAAACACAGTGAAGAAGATGAAATTTTGGAGGATCTGAAGATGATTGAAGATGAGAAAAAGGACGAAGAAAAATAAAACCCCAAGGGAATTCTTGAAGTTTGGTTGAATTTTTCCTAAGAATGTTGACTTGCTCGGTGATGTGGTCAGGAATATGATGAACCTGTTCTGAAGCACTTGACAGACATTAAAGTGAAGTTCTCAGACGCTGGCCAGCCTATGGGTTTTGTTTTAGAATTTCACTTTGAACCCAATGAATATTTCACAAATGAAGTGTTAACAAAGAAATATAGGATGCGGTCAGAACCAGATGATTCTGATCTCTTTTCTTTTGATGGACCAGAAATGAAGGGTTGTAGTGGGTACCACTACACTTTGAAAATCATATTGTCACTTTGGAAATCATTAAAAAGAAGCAGAAACACAAGGGATGTGAGACAGTTCATACTGTGATAAAACAGTGTACGGTGACTCTTTTTTTAACTTTTTTTTATTATTTGCCCCTCCTGAAGTTCCTGAGGGTGTAGATCTGGGTGATGGTGCTGAATGAATGAAGCTGTCCTTGCTGCAGACTCTGAAACCGGTCACTCTTTATGGGAAAGAGGTCACTCTATAATCTCAAGATCAGCGTTGTCCTTTACCGGAGAAACTGTTGAAGAAGATGATGATGGTTATGATGAAGAAGGTTAAGAAGTGGTTGAGGAAAGGGAAGAGGATGAGGCTGGAAGAAGGATCAAAACTGAGTAGAGTGCAAGCAGGAGTGAAACAGGATGTATGTCACCTTGAGGATAATCTGCAATGTAATAGCCTAAACACAACCATTATTGACTTACAGCCTTATCTTTTTCTATATTCATGGTGGACTCAGTAATTTTTTTCAAGGCAAGGAATTAATATTTTAAAGGTAATTTTTTCTACATAACATTTTAACTTTCGTTTTTCTGCCAGATATGCTGAATGCAGAAATTTTCTCAAACATCTCCATTCATTGTTACATAATTTGATTCTTTGGGGATATTTTAATCATGTAATTATTAGATTACAGCTATGAAAATAAACAGCCGTTAAATAAAAAAATAAAAAAAGAATTGCAAAAGCAAAGTGAACCATCAAAAAAAAAAAAACCCTCAAAACTGAAGCACCGGCAAAATTGTGAAACTCTGGCTGAGACATATAAGTGAAGAAATTCTTTTAGTGCAAGGCTAATGGGCATGCAATAAAGGTGTCTCAGTGCTAAGTGACAGAATAACTCACTGTGGACTCAGATGGGAACTGGTTCAAGGATAAAGCCAAGATGAGTTTAAAACAGCAAGGTCAGGCAGCTGAGGAAGTAAACACTTTCTAGGAGATAAGTTAAGCATGTGTGACGTTCCTTCTAGTGCCTTTGAGAGCTATTTACTTTCGTGTCCTGTCTCTCCTACTTTCTCAGCTGTTGTACATTTTCTCAGACATCAATTGTTTCTGGTTTTTTTGGTTTTATTGTTTATCTGTTTGTTTTGACTCCAAGATCGTCTGTGACTCGAGAGAGAAAGTAGCCTAAAGTTTTTCCTTTGTTAAAAATCATAAAAACCCATTTTAATGTTCTTGGATAGAAACCACCTCCTTTTTGCATAAAGTGATTTATAGCTCCTCGACAATATTCTTAGCTCTAGAAGAGTGAGATGCTATCAGAGTTAAACCATGATTTCAGAAACAGTTTATGAACTTTGTGGCTTAAATGAATATTCAGATAGCAGTTAAAAATCAGTCTTACAGTAAATCTATCAATTTATAATGGTTACAATAGTATAATTTTGATAATATGCCTGTTTTATAGGAATTTCTTACCAAAGGCTTTTTCTCCCTGCAGACCTTAAATTAATTAATGGCTTCTGTTTGTAAGAACTTGATTGAATGATCAAGAAACTCCAAGAAACAAACACCAATTTAAGTGGTTTCTCAAAAAATGTTGCTTTTATTTATGCATGAGATTGCATAATCACACATTAATTACAGAGATTTCTTAGCTCTCTGCTGGTGAAGTTTCTTTTCTTAACTTGTTCCTAAAGCCCAAATAATGTGGACTGCCACTCACCCCCTCCCACCAAGTCTTACCTCAGATGTTAAGGGCTTGTCCTGGTCACCATATTTAAAATCGCCACCTCTGCCAGCTCACTCACTATCCTGCTTACCTGCTCTGTCAAAAACATCAGTGTCACATGGGGTGTTTTTAGAAATACAGATTGTCAGTTTCACACCAGACTGACTGTCAGAAAATCTGGGGTTCGGGCCCAACACTCTGTTTTAGCAAGCCTCCCAGGAAATTCTGATGCATACTAACATTTGAGGACCGTTAGTGAAGGATAGAAAAATTTAAAATTACTACCTCAGACTTTTGAACTCCCCCCCTTCCCTTTTCTTGTTGTGTTTACTGATATGGTTATCTACTGGGAATGGAATAGTTTAAAACTGAAATGCCATCTTCTCTGGTAGGACAGTTAATTACATTCATCTTTTCCCAAGATGAAGAAGGACTTGTTGTGAAGGATGATCCTGAACCTTTCCAGCCTCAAAGCAGAACTATCCCGGAGTTTCCTGACACGATGTACCCTTCTAGGCTTTTTATTTATTATTATTATTTTTTTGCCTACGCATGTTATTTCTAAACAAAATAATATATAATTGACTGTAATGACTAATATGTGATCATTAAGGACATGAGTTTGGAGTCGAAGGTACCAGAAATTTAGTAATAGTCTGTCTCTTTAATAGAAGGGTGGCTTTGAGAAAATTACTTAATATATTTGAGTTTTAGTTCTCACTTCAGTAAAAGGGAGGTTATACCTTTCTGTGAAAGTTATTGTGTGGATTAGGAGTGAAGATGTATATAGAACATTTAGTGTAGGCTCCGGATTAAATTAAATGTTCAGTGAAGAGTTTCTATTGTTGTTACACCTCATTTTAGGTTTTAAAGGTAAGAGTCTAAGACAGTTTTTGATTTAAAAAAATTAGAACGTTTTGCTCTGGCCAGCGTGGCTCAGGTGGATGGAGCATTGTCCTGTAACGGAAAGGTTGCAGTTCCGATTCCTGGTCAGGGCACATACCTAGGCTGCAGGCTCAGTCCTTGGTCCAGGCACATATGAGAGGCAACCAACCGATGCTTCTCTCTCGCATTGATGTTCCTCTCTCTCTGAAAAGCAATGAAAAAATGTCCTTGATTGAAGATAAAACACACACAAACAATTGGACCTTCTTTAAAAGTCAAAGCTAATCAGATAAAGGCAAATAATTTATCCAAAAATATACATTTAAATCCATGTTAAATAGATGCAAATTGCAATACTTTATTATTAGTAATAATATCAAACATTTATCAAATGCTTACTGTGACTAGGTACTATGTTAAAAGCTTATGAAGTGTATTAGCATTCAGCTACATAAAACAGAAACGTAGCTAAAAATGATGGGGTTCATTTTTCTTCTGTAACAAAATACCTAAATAAGTGGCACTGGTACTGGTTCGGTGTCAGGATGTTACATCCGAGGTGTCTGCAGGTCTGTTCTCCTTTTCTTCTCATGATCTCAGGATGACACCTCCAGCTTCACCATTATGTGCTTATTCCAGGCAGAAGGAAGAAAAGGAAAAGGCATAAAAGGCCCGTGCAAACTGAGTTGGCCTCCCTTTCAAGAAGCTTTTCAGAGCCCCAACCTAAACACCTGCTTACGTCAAATTAGCTTCGAGTGTGTCTCATTTTAGACATTCCTTTATCCACTTTTTTTTCTATTGGTATATTTTCATCACTTTTCTACAATTGGTATTCTTTATCTCCTAGTAACGCTGAAGGCATAGATTGTGTATGATTTTATTCGCAGTGTTTGTTGGTCATACAATATGGGGGAAGATTCATATTCAGGTAGCAGACATTATTCTCCAGCTCTAGAAATCACTAATCATTACTTTTTTCTAAAGTATCAACAAAAATTATATTCACAGAATACGAAATAAAAATAGAGAGAAAATCTCATTTTGTTATTGACAGTAGTGGAGTTATCTGGAAAGATTCACAAGAGCACAGCTTCTCAGGATTTAATGTGCATGTGACTTACCTAGAGACTTTTTTTTAAAGATTTTATTTATTTTATTTTTGAGACAAAGCGGATGGGAGGGAGAAAGAGAGGAAGTGAAACATCAGTGTGTGGTTGCCTCTCACACACCCCCTACTGGGGACCTCGCCCGCAACCCAGGCATGTGCCCTGACTGGGAAATCACACCAGTGACCCTCTGGTTTACAGGCCAACGCTCAGTCCACTGGGCGACACCTGCTGGGGCCTTACCTAGAGATCTTAATAAAACACAGATCCTGATTCAGTAAGTCTGAGGTTGGACCTACAATTCTGACTTTCTAACAAGTTCTCAGGTAAAATTGATGCTGTTGGTTCAAAAATCACATGTTGATTAGGAAGTACATTATTGTATCAGTCAAAGCCTAAAGAAGGGCTTTTTATTCCCTTCAATGTCCAATTTTACCACATCTGTCACCAGGGAAGAGAGAAATACTCAGCTTGCTAAGCAGAAAACAAGAAAGTAGAATAAAGAAGTCTTTTCTCATAGTTACCTATCTTTGATTACAAAGGAAAATCTGAAAGCACATCTTTCCTTTGAACTGAAAATTTTAGTTTATTTACGTTAAGGTACATTCTACAACATTATTTTGTACTTTTATTTGTTCTATTCTACTTTTTCTATTTCGTCCTCTGCTTTTTCTCTCTCTTTGTCTGTGAATATAAGATGTGTAATAAAGATAGAAGCCATGGTCTATTTCTTAATTAAGTTGAGCTCTCTAAACTAATGGGGAAAAAATGGCAAAAACAAAATATAGTGCAAAGAAATTTGGGGTTTGAAAGTCTGTACAAGCTAAGGCTAGCCAGCAATGAAAATAAAGACATGCTATACACCTTTCAGAAGGGCATGTTACCATGTAGAAAAAGGAGGAGAGCTAGGAAAAGGATGGAATGACTTGTTTGAGGAAAAAAAAATTGCATATTTGAACCTAAAAGCATATAAGTCACAGAAAATAAAAGGATTCATTACCATCTAAATAAACAATAGTTCAAATTAAATACAATTTATAAAATAGCACTTTTTGTTAGAAAGGTTGGTTGTAGTGAAGTCTATAGATCTAAATTCAGTCTTAAAGTGTGCTTCACTGAACACCATATGCCCTCTACAAGCTTTCAGAGATAGTTATTTTATAAGGTTTGCAGCTGTGTTTAAATATGTGTTGGAGTGGGGTGTGAAATTTGGCTAGATGTTATGCTTAAAAATTCACTAGGGGTTGGTCAGTTTATAATTCATGTTTCCAGTTAACTACCTAGTGTTGGAACAGTTTGAAGAGTTTGGTAGCTTTTCTTTTGTATTATTTGAAATAGTGCATATTAATGAAAGTTTCAAGTTGCATGTTAGCCGATCAAACCTACGTTAGCAAGCACAAAAAACAAAAGACAGAAAACATATTTCTTTTTAATTTTTTATAGGAACTAAGTACAATACTGGATATACATCTACAACATACGTATGCATGTTTAAGAGTAAAAAATAAATATAGTATACTATGTGCTCAATAATAATCTTGCTGGTACAGAAAATCTAAAAAAGTTCCCTAATACACATTAATAATTTAATTTTTATTATTTAATTATAACTGACATTCAATATTATGTTACTTTCAGGGATATAGCGTAGTGGTGAGACATTTTTATAACTTACAAAGTGATCCTCCCAATTAAGTCTAGTGTCCACCTGGCACCATACATGATTATTACAGTATTATTGACTATATTCCTTATGAGTGCTTTACCTCCCATGAATATTTTGTAACTGCCGATTTGTAGTTCTCAACCCCTTCACCTTTTTCACCTAGCTCCCCACTCCCGTTCCATCTGGCAACCAACAAACAAAACAGAAACAAACACAGATTTATCATTTTTAATGCTTGCTTGTGATGTTAGGTAGGACAGGAAGGAAATAGCTTGGAGTCATAAAGCATAAGAAATTTCCTACCTAGATGAGTAAGTGAAGTGAGTGTTCAAATATGTATTTGCTCTTAACAACATATCTAGTTATTTGCCCAGATATTAAGGCTGGTTTTAATGGGTCACATGTGTGGTTGACAGAGATAAGTCCTGGACTCTGAGGACAGCTGGAGAGCAGATCAGAGACCCCTGCAAGTTGCCTAAGTGAAACATCACCGCTGGATAAAGTAGAGATTAAATAGTTTGCTCTGTGGAAGGAGATAGTAGGGATAATTGACTTATTTTGTCCTTGGCTCTGAGAAAATTTTTTTAAAAATCTCCCCTGATATTCAGCAACCAGAAGTTCAGCCTCACTTAGGTTGGAACAGTGAATTCATAATATGTATGTAGTCCAATAAACCCAGAGACTAAAATTTAGTTTAAAGTGATTTCAGATTTGTGGTGCTGTCCTGTTGCCTGGAAGAAGAAGATGAAAATCCTCTTTTGGGGAACGCATTATAATGCTCAAAGGATTCCTACACATGAGATGCCAAGGAACATGAGCTCAAATTTTTTAGAATGTGGAAACAAAACACCATGAGCACGTGTTAGCAGAAATCATGTATTTAAACATTAAAGCCGTGTCTAGTGTAGCTCAGTGGATTGAGCATCAGTCTGCGAACCAAAGTGTCACCAGTTCGATTCCCCAGTCAGGGCACATGCCTGGGTGGCAGACCAGGTCCCCAGTAGGGGGTGCGTGAGAGGCAACCACACATTGATGTTTCACTTCCTCTCTTTCTCCCTCCCTTCCCCTCTGTCTAAAAATAAAATGAATAATAAAATCTTCAAATGTTATAAAACAAATGTTTAATATATCTAAAGAAATAAAAGCAGTAAATAATGATTAAGACACACGGGACAATCAAACTTCTCAAAGTACTTTTGAAAAAGAGCCAATAGATCTTCTAGAAATGAAAGATGTAATATCATAAATTTAGCAGAGTAACATAGCGATTGAGAGAATGAATGATCAAATAGAACTGAAATTATCCAGAATGCAGCACAGAGAGACTAAGATATGGAAAATAGGAAAAAAGGTTGAGAGATAAAGGTAGGTGGAGTGAGAAGTTCCTGCATTTCTTTACATTAAAGATCCAAAGGAAGGGAAAGAGAGGGAGTATATGTAGTAGATATAATATTTGAAGAAATCATAGTTCAAATTCAGGGTTACCAATAAATCTCAAGCAACATAATAAAAATAAATTCACCACAGGAAACACCATAATTTACTTATAGAAAACTAAAAGCAGAGACCAACACAAAGTAAAAGTAGTCAAGAAAAGAATTAGGAGGGTAAGAAATAAGAAAAGGTGGGACAAAGAGTACAAGATGATATTTTGGTGAGTGATACTACATAATTGAACTAAATTCTACAGTTCAAAGGGAAAGGCTTTCAGACTGGAATGAGAAAATAAAAGCAATAAGCTGTTTTCAAGAGAGTCACATAAAACAAAGATATAAAAAGGCTGAAAATTAAACAAGGTGAAGAATGTAGCAGAGAGAATCTAGCCTAAGAATAATCATTTCAGATAAAATAACTTTAGGGTAAAAATATTTGTAGGCATAGAGTTACTAATCACCGATAGAAGTTTCTGTTGATTATTTCTCTGAATGAAAGAATTAAAACAGACTCCTGTTTAGAGGAGATAGTTTGGGTTTGTATCATTATAAACAAAAATGGAGTTCATTCTGATGGTAGACATGAGCCACTTGTTAGATATGTGGCTTTGAGCAAATATTTAAACTTCTGGAGCCTCAGCTTGTCAATCAATAAAGGGGAATAGCATCACCTAACTCTCAGTTATAAATAACTCATCTAAAGCATGCAGCACTGTGCCAATCACGTAGCTCTGTTGTCAGAATAGATAAGGAAAAGGCTGATGGATGTACATTGTAGTATCTTTCCAGAAACAAAAAGATTAGGCCCAGAGGTGGATTTAATGGTGGGCGCACTGGGCGTGCGCCCTGGGCCCTGACTTTTGAAGAGCCCTGCATAACCCCGACTTTACACTTGTTTCTAATGACACCAAGTTTGGTTTCCTATGTGCAATTTTAATTACGTACAAGTTTACAATTGGCGGTAAAACGTGATAGTATGTTTAAATATTTTCTTCTGCACCTGGGGCCTCAACCGACTTTAATCCACCACTGATTAGACCTATAAATTTATTTTGGTCAGAAAAATAACCCTTGAGCTATCTAGTTCAAAGATAGCTATTCCCTACAGAAAAACCTTCACTCCTTCAGAGACCTGTTATAATTTAAAACTTGTAGCATCTCTTTCAACGTCGATCCAGGTAGAATATGGAAGGAATACCCATTTTTGCCTTATTCTGCTGATAGAGGTTTGATATCAAATTAGAAATTTCTATAGATGTGCTTTTTATTCTTTAAAATACCATGATATTATTCAGTAGTTATTCACCTAACGGCTATTAAGAGAAAAATTTGTTTACTTTTTATACTGTCCTCTCATAGCCTGCTCTTTCATTGGATATGGCTATAATCACAAGATCTTTATCTTTTATGCCTTAGGCTAGCACATCTATTCTTTTATTTTTTTAAGTATATTTATTGAGTAAAGTCTATTCTTTTACAATGTGAAATATTAATTTCTAAGAAACTTGCATTTATCAAAGTGTGGGATTAAATGACATTTTTCTGGTCACAGAGAAGTTGGGGATAGAGAATTTCAGACCTGTAACAACAAAGCTACCTCCCGAGCCCTGCCCCTGTTGGATTCTCCATAATAAAAGTGTTTTTTTTTAAAGTTCCGAGTGCATGGCTATAACAGCTAGACACCACTGAACAATTCCAGCATTTGATCCCACCTAGCTCTTGCTGAGAATAACGGTTTCTTTTTTCCCATCCCTCCAAAGACTATCTTTAACAAGGTGTCTCTATACATTCTTTTCACTTTTATCACCTGCATGGTTGAGCACAAGGCTGCTCACACAGAGCAACTGTGCAGCAAGGAAGCTCTTCCTTTCCTGCTTGTGTGCAGGCAGTTAATTTCTGGTAATTGTTGCATATAACCAGTGTCTGTCAGAAAAGCACATCTTATTCCATCTAGGAGGGGTGGAGCTTCAGAGTGGTCATGGCACCTCCTCTTGTAACACCAGGTTCCTCAATTATTGAATGGGGATAATAATACTATACCTGCCTTATAAAATGTTAAGATTATGACATGTGAAAGGTACAAAGCATTGTGTATATATAATGTGGATATATAACACACTTAAGTTATTTCTCAAATTGAGCCCTGTTTTATATTTGTGTGTGTTTTTATCCTTGCAACTGCCTTCTTTTCTTTTTTCTTTTAACCCTTAATAGTTTCTTTATTAAGCAACCTTTTTAATTGACAAGTACATGGACAGGCTGCAGGGATATAGAGATCAATAAGAAACAATCCTTTTCTCCTTGAGAAGCTTATAGTTCAGGGTTAAAATATAAATTTTTGAGATGGCTTCAAATATATTATTTATTATTTTCCTTCTTTTTTATTGAATTTATTGGGGTGACATTGGTTAATAAAATTATGGGTTTCAAGTGTACAATTCTATAATATATCGCTTATGCATTGTGTGTTCACCACGCAGAGTGAAATCTCCTTCCATCACCATATATTTGACCCCATTCACCCTTTATTACATACTCCCCAACCCCTCTTTCCATCAGGTAACCACCATACTGTTGTCTGTATCTATGGGTTTTTTGTTTGTCTGTTTGTCTTGTTTGTTCATTTGTTGTTTTCAGTTTTATATCCCACTTAGTGAAATCATTTTCACTAAGTTTTTGAGCTTTTCTGACATTTCACTTAGCATGATTTTCTCAAGATTTGTGATAATGTAGATGGATCTTGAAAATATACTAAGCAACTTTTATCTTTATAACCTGCTTGAGTATAAACATTGCAATTATTCATCTCTGGTTTCCGCCCCCGCTCTTTTTTTTTTTTTTTTTACTGCAGCTGGTCGTCATGGACCTGCCTTATAGTAAACCTTCTGTTTTATATGTTAATTCCCCCCATTTGTTTAATCTTTAAAATAATTTGTGCAATGTCTGCTGTAGCTAAAGTGAGCCTCTGTGAAACCTCACAAAGGAAATACTCCTTTAAAGAAGAATTCCTTTTCTTTTTCTTGGTTCTAGGTCTCCATTTCCTAAATTGTTTTCTGTTCTCTACAATCTTAACAGACATTTTGTGGAGAAAAGAAATTTGTGATGAAATATGTTTACAGAATGTATCCCCTGCTTGGAGATTATTAAGGCAATTTGGCATGTTAAAGACTTAGTGTTTTGAATTAAAGATATTTTTCAAAAAGAAACAAAATAAATCTTCTCTTAACACATTTTCCAAATTTATTTGACCATGAAATACTCTTTCTCTCCCTTATATTACTGTTCTTTGAAATCCCTTTTAGGAAATACTAATAAAATTAATATCTATTTTTTAATTAAAATGTTTTTCTTAAAAAAATTTATGAATTCTGACTAGTTCTTGCCTCAGGTTGTCTAAATAAGTTTTATTTTAATTTATTATGATACCAGTATGTTTTGGGAGATGTGATAGGAAGTGTTGGGAAATAAGATTTCAAGAAGTATTGGTTGTACTTTTATCTTTTAATATAGTAGAATTATTTTGTAGTTGATAAATTTCTCCACTGAGATAATATCTGATATAATTGTTATCAGCTGATCAATGTTACTAATCAGCTGATCAATGTCATTAAATCCATTAACATTTAATGGATTCTACTTTCAATGGAAAAACATCAATATTTCAAAAAATGTTTATATATTACTGAATGGGCCAGGGAAGAAAATTTCTCCTTTTCTTTGAATTCTCTTAGTTCCACAGTCTTCATAAAAAAAACTTTTCATTATGGCTGAGCAGTATCCCATTTTGTAAATGTCTCATACCTGTTTTACCCACCCATCTACTGATGGACACTTGGGCTGCTTCCGTATCTTGGCAATTATAAATAACACTGCAGTGAACCTAGGGGTGTATATATTCTTTTGAATTAGTGTTTTGGGTTTCTTCAGATAAATTCCCAGACGTGGAATTGCTGTGTCATAGGCAGATCCATTTTTAATTTTTTGAGGGATCTCCATACTGCTTTCCACAGGCTGCACCAGTCTGCATGCCCACCAACAGTGCACAAGGGCTCCCCTTTCACCACATCCTCACCAGCTCTTGTTGTGTGTTGATTATTGATGACAGCCATTCTGACAGGTGTGAGGTGATATCTCATTATGGTTTTAATTTGCATTTCTATGATGATTAGTGATGTTGAGCATATTTTCATTTGTCTATTGACCATCTGTATGTCCTTCTTTGAAGAAGTGTTTATTCAGGTCCTTTGCCCATTTTTCTATTGGGTTACTTGGGTTTTTTTGGTGTTGAGTTTTATAAGTTCTTTCTAAGTTTTGGATATTAACCCCTTATCAGATGTATCAGCAAATATGTTCTTCCATTCTGTGGGTTGTCTTTTCATTTTGTTGATGGTTTCCTTTGCTTTGTAAAACATTTTAGTTTGATATATTCCCATTTGTTTATTGTTTTCTTTTGTTTCCCTTGCCTGAGGATGGATATATATATATATATATATATATATATATATATAGAATGTCTGAGATATTACTGCCTATGTTTTCTTCTAGGATTTTTATGGTTTCAAGTCTAACATTTAAGTCTTTAATCCATTTTGAGCTTATTTGTGTGTGTGTGTGTGTGTGTGTGTGTGTGTGTGTGTCTGTAAAAACGAAGAAAATTTTACCCTTTACAACAGCATGAATATACCTAGAGAACATTATGCTAAGTGAAATAAGCCATTCAGAGAAAGACAAGTACCATATGAGGAGGATAAATAGTAATGAAAAAATACAATAAAAAATATCCATGTACCCCACCCCCCAAAAAAAATACACACATACTCAAACATTTCAGTAGTCATTAACTAAACTTTAAAAATGTCAGGTTACTCTCACCTCCACTATGTTACTGCAAGTCCTTAAATAGTTACCTCTATTTTCTGTTATCTTGTCACAGCTACAATGATAGTAGTGGTAGAGCTTTCTTTTAAAGACAAGGTATTAAGATAGGAAGAAAAATCACTGCTCGTAAATTAAAGGCAATGGATTTTGCACATTAATCAGGTTAAATATGTAAAATATGTTTTAAGTAGTTCCTCTGCCTCCCTCAAAAACCCAGGTGTTGCCAAGTAATCAATCATCACTAATTTCATTTTTTATCCCTTCTCTCAAAAAATCAAAATTTTATTTCATGTTGCACAAAAAGCATTTCCAATAAAAAATAGCTGATTCTTTAACGTTCTTCACATCACATTCTCACCTACATTTTTCATCTCATACTGAAATTAATCCATTTCTTTTATTTATGCTAGACCTCTCTGATGACCTGACAGTAGACTGTAGATGCTCATTGATGTCATCAACAAACAAACATTTCTTATCATTGTGGCCCTCTACAATTCTTAGCAGGCTTTTTCTGAATTATATCTTATCGTTCCTTTTAGAGACGTAGGAAATCAGATTTATGGAGGACAAACAGCATGTTAATACTCCTAACCCCAGTAGGTGACTAGAACCCAGAGTCCTTGTCTTCTTGTCCAAAGTTATTCTCAGATTCCAAAGAGTAGATGTATGGGGTATCAGGAGGGTGTGTGTGTGAACATGTGGGCTGGAAAACAGACAAGGAGGAAAGGTAATTAACTAATGACTCCCTCTCTCTTATCCTTTGCTAGTCAAGTACAATGTCCTTGTGTCAGTGTTTCCTTTTTGGAAACAGGCATGAGTAGAGAAGTGGTCCTCACCAAAATTGCTGAGGACAGGAGTTGTACTTTTTCTCTCCAGAATTTTGCATGTAGAAGATATTTGATAGGCATATGCAAATAGAGTGTGTGTTAGATAATCACCTCAAAGAGAAGTCCTCTACAAGGACAGGGATTTTTGTCTTTTGTTCACTGCTATAACTTCCAGCACCTGAAGAGTGCCTTTTATAGGATAGGTGCTAAAATATTTGTTAATGAACAGGAACCTGCATGGAATGGTCCAAAGAGCATCAGTCCTTACAAAGAGAAAATCATAAACACAGTTACCAAGAGACTGAACAAGAGAAACTGAGATGAAAGTTCCTGAGAAGGGTTTAGCTTGTATACATATATACTTAAGCCAAGAATGTTTTGTTTATTTGTACTTCCTATTACTTTTCTCAGATGCTTTTATATCTTGCTGGAAAGATTCTTCTCCCAGATGCTTTTATATGTAGCCCCTTCCCTTGATTCAGATTTCTGTTCGAACGGCCCATACAGAGAGGCGTTCTCTGCCTGTCCCTTTAAACTGCCTGTGCAAAATTTCAAGCATATTAAAAATAAAGAGAATAATATAATGAGCTTTTGTGTACTAAGTCACCCAACTTCAATAAGTATTGTTTTGCCTATTTTAAAAAGCATTTGTCATATGTGGCATTATATCATATATCCTTTTATATCTTTATTTATGGGCTAGTCTCTTTCCCAATAGAATCAAAGAACCATGAGGTCAGGGACTTTTTCTTCGTTGTTCAATTCTATATCCCAGAAACTTTGAACAGTATCACATACATTGCAAGTACAGAAAACCATTTGCTGAATGAAGAAATGAGTGAATAATTAAGAGACAATTACACTAAGTCTAGTGGATTCAAAATAGTTGTAGAGATTTACAATAATCTTATTTTTGCAGTTGGAAGTACTTATTTTTAATCTTGATTTTGTTGCTTAATGTTTATCTTCTAAATTTGCTCACATAGTGAAAAGTGGTAGAATCTATTCACATATGTTGTTTTTGAGCCACTGATATTTTGAGATTGCTATCAAGAATCAATACACTGTATCATTAACTTTTAAATATATTTTTTGCTTGTTAAGTAAATAAGCTTTAAAGTGTGAGTGAAATACATGCAATAAGAATTAAGCATATTGTGAATATACAATCTATCAGTTCTTTCTGATTTCCATGTTTAGAACACTGCCTTAAGTGTTTAAATTTTGATTATTTTTTCTTGAGGTGCAAAAAATAACTTTTAAAATAGATATAGTATTTTTTAAAGGACTACTCTTACAAGTTTCCAGGATTTAAGAATGTACTAACATGTAGTAGTCATGAGTGTCTAAGTGCTGGCTCAGTAACTAGTTAACCTTGACATATCCCTGAAAATATGTTGAAACACATTTATTTCTTGCTCATGAAGTGTCTCCTCTGAGCTTAGTCACCCTCTAGGACAACTTCCTTCAAATGTAAAGTCGAGTATTTAGTTGACTTTGTCTTCTGGTTCAACTCATGGCTTTAGTTCCCATGGGAAGGAAAGAGTTTTCTTTGCCTCATTCCAGTAGTAGCAGATATTGCTTCCACTCACAGCCCAGTGGTCAGAATTAGCCATAAGGTTTAATATAAACACAAAAAAGCCCAGAAAGTATAGTCTACTGAGTATGCAGAAGGAAAGGAAACCAAATTTTAGCAATGGTTAGTAGTATATAATACAAACTACGTGCCATGGACCTCAGAGGTCAAAAGACTATCTATTCATTAATTCATTTAGCAAACATTTACCGAACACTTACTGGGAAGCCCACAGCTGCCTAATCTTAAGTGACCTGTTGCAATCAATCTTGACAATAAAAGACATGTATATCATAAGACTGACAACATAAATGTACTTTTTAGGACTGTTACTATTTTTTAGAAAAGTTTTTTTTTTGTTTTTTAAACCATCAACTGAGGAGATGCTTATTGATTTTAGAGAGGGAGAGAAACATCAATGAGAGAGAAACATTGATCAGTTGCCTCTCATATGTGCCCCAGCTGGAATGGAACCCACAGCTTGGACATGTGCCTTGACTGGGAATCAGACCTGTAACCTCTCAGTTTATAGGTCAACACTCTAGCCAACTGAGCCACACTGACCGGGACAGCAATGTTATTTTTTTACAGTAGGAAAAAAGCTTTACAATTCCAGTGCCTTTTATACATGTGTTTATTTTTTTTAACATAAAAGTATCTAAAAGTAGATAGACATAAAGGATATGGTAGTTCTATAATCATAAAAGATAAACATTTAGACCATCAAGTCAACATTTTAAGGACCAGCACAAAGGAAAGAAAGCAAGAGGCATAAAGGGATGCAACTTTCAACTGAGAAAACTTCTTTCAAGGAGCCTTCTAGTTTTTTCCAATTGCACTTACACTTATACTATGTTAACCAAAACATAGTCACACAGCCCAAATAGGTAAGGGAGTTTGGGAAATGTAGTGTTTTGTCTGGGTACTTTGCTTCCCTAAATGGAATTAATGTTTTGTCACTAGGAAAGAATGGGAGGATGAGTATTGAGTGAACAATGGCAAGTATTTTTGCAGTTAAGAGAGATTCACTCACACACACACACACACAGTCAAATATATAATCACAAGTTGAATATATAATCACAAGTAGAGGAATTAAAGATTCCTTTAGATTGTTCTTTATCTGTTTCTGTACAAATAAAACCTAACTGGGGCAAGAGGAGAAATTTTCTTTCTTCCTGGTACTTTTATATTCACATAGTAAATGTTTTTGTAACTATGTTACTGATTTTGCCATTAAAGAAAATATTACTTATTGAATATAGACACAGTAAAGCAGTTGGTATTTTAATTTAGTCAAATATAGTAATATAATATTATCAAAGCTTTAACTTGTCAGCTGTCATGGCCTATATACATTTTCTTATATGTTTAATTAATATTTCCCTCAAAAAGGCATGCTTAGAAATGGATGTATTGTTTTAATATTGATATAAACAACATTTTCTTGATTTTTCTTTTTTTTAGGCTCGTCACTATTAGAAACAATAAAGTAAGACCTGAGCCTCACAAAGCCTAGTAATTGGATTCAGTATGTCTGCTACGTACTATAGAAAATAAGTTTAACTTATTGTTATCTTTCCTACCTGTCTTCCTCTCCACAGGCTATATGTTGATGGTCCATTTGGAAGCCCATTTGAGGAATCATTGAACTATGAGGTTAGCCTCTGCGTGGCCGGAGGCATTGGAGTAACTCCGTTTGCATCAATACTCAACACCCTGCTGTATGTCATTTTGATCCATTTTATTAGTCCAAATGAAGAACTGCCAAGATTTTAGACATCTCTTTTTTACTGTAAAGTAATTCCTTACAAAATCCTTCTACTTGCTATTGAAGGAACTTCATTTACTGATTGATGAAGGGAGTAATTCAGTGATTCTCAACACGTGGCCTTTGGCTTTCAGCATGCTGTCTCATAAAATATGTCAGGATTACGGTTATGCATTCCTCTAGCTTATCCTCTGTTAAAGTTACTCACCAGCCTTCATTTCTCTACTTCTTCATCAGTGTTAAGTGCACCACTTACCCATCAGTCAACAAATATTTTTGCTGTGTGCCAGTCTATCTTATAGATAGATAGATACAGCTAATCCAGCAATGAATGAAACTAATCCCCTGCCCTTGAAAACCTTATATTCAAATGGGGGAGGTAAAAATAAACCAGTGAGAAATTCATAAGTAATATTACTTCAGAAAATATTAGAACTGGGATGAGAAGAGGTACTCATGGGATATAGAAATAAAGGACCACGGCTATTGTAAAAGTATGGTCAGGGAGGGCTTTTCTGAGGAGATGACAAAGTGAGCCCATCATTCCTTGGGTCTATTACTCAGCAAATTTATAACAGACAGAAGAATGAAAATTTCAGAGGTAAGACTGCTTAACCAGGAAATATTTCTTCAGCTATTTTTGTCCTAGGAGTATAAGCAAAAATTAATTGATTAATATTAATTGTCACAAAAACACAAACAGAATGACAGTAGGAAATTATTCTCAAATCTATTACATTCACTTTTCAACGTACAATTTGCATTAAAAGGCTGTTTTATGGAAAACAAAAAAATAAATCATAATATGAAGTGACATGTTTGAATGATAGTTTATTTCAGTTTTAGACACTTGATATACATTTCGGCCTTTTTGTGGGTCCTTAGAAAAATAACCATATCACATGCCAGAAATTAAGTTTCTGAAAACATATTGCAAGTTATTTGGACACCTAAAGTTAAGAAAAGGAAAGAATATTTTCTTAACCTCAAGCTTACTTCCTAATTATAAATAGGAATCCTACTTGGAATCATGATTCACTGGAATGCATGACATAGTAGGTGGTTGTGAAATCCCCTTCTTTAATGATATTAAGAAGGGGATAAACAACCAATTTCTGGAATGGCTTTGGCCCTCTTTGCCTGGAAGTCAGGGCAAGAATGATGATGACTGGAGTCCTGCCGAGGGGTAGAATTCACTGGAATCAGAGAACTTTTTTCTGAGATGCAGGGCTGAGGTTATTCTGATCCAGGAGTTTAGTTTATTGCTTTCACCTGGAAATGGGTGATATGCACATAATATTCTCAAGTATGAACACTGAATGCATGGAGGGTATTATGCTTTAGCTTCATTGAGCAGTTATAGCAAATGCTATGCCAGATGCTTGCATGTAAAATGACTGGTTTTTCTGTTGGTTCCTTACTAAGGAAAAGCAAATTTTCAAAGATACAGGGATTCTTAACCTTTTCTGCCATCCTAATCACTATCATGTTCTTTTAATTTTGAAGGGATGACTGGAAACCATACAAGCTTAGAAGACTGTATTTTATTTGGGTGTGCAGAGACATCCAGTCCTTCCGCTGGTTTGCAGACTTACTCTGTGTGTTGCATAATAAGGTAAAATTAGGTTTGTTTTTACCTTTGCAATTTTAAAATTTAAAAACATAGCTACTGTCTTTCAAATTATGAAAGTACTAAATGCTTTCTATAGAAAAAAATCCAAAAATATGCAGATAAGTAGTAAGGAGGAAGCATTTTTTAAACTTCAAAAAGCAGAGATAGCATTTGTTCATTGGTACATATATTTTTAGATACTGATATCTGTGATTATGTGTATATGTATATGATGTGCTTTAACAGGGAAATGCTGATTTATATGTTCTAACAGAATATTATAACATAGAAATACATGCATATGCTAGAGATGTATGCATATACATGTATATGATGTTTATAAATTTTCGCATATGGGGTGGTGTGGGAGGCAGATAAAGGGAAACATCAGCAGACAGTTCTACTACACTTTCCATCTTTTGTTCTAATAGCTCTTACCTCTTATCCCCACCTTTAATATTCTAAATGGACCATCACAAGACCTTTGGCCTACTATGCAGAATTTCAGAAAGCCCAAATTCTGCTTTATTTCTTACGAAGATGAAAGCAGGCATTCTTCATCTGTCTTACATGGAACCTTTTATTTATCTGTTAATATATCTACCTTTATTTTTTTAAGTTGTACAAGTAATACACATCTTTTTTGGACCTTTGGCATAAATTTTTTAAATAATTCGGATAAAGCAAAATTGTCCCTTACCACATTCCCTACCCAATCCATGTAACAAGCTATAACTCATGAGTGTTCTATAGACCGTCGCATGCTGTTCATTCTGTTCTGTAAGTTGCTTCCTTAAACTTGTAACTATGTCTTGAGTATCGTTGGTAATGGTACATATAGAGTTACCATATTCTTTTTACTGCTATAGAGCATTTCATAGTATGAATGTATCTAGTTTATGGAACCATACCCTCATGATGGAGGTTTACATTTTTATTACAAAGAGTACTGAGGTGAATATCATACATGTTATTTTGTGCAGATATTTGCTCATTCAGTCAGCCATTCTATCACTTATCAAATATTTACTAACTGCCTACTATGAATGAGACAGTGTTCTGGGACATAGAGCTAAATTGGAGCTCAAAATTAAAAAAAGTTTCTGATTTCATGTGATTTACATTAGAAGTAGAGAAGATAGACAATAAGCCAGTGAAGAAATGGGATGTCCGATTCTGATTAGGACAAAGAAGAAATGGAAAGTGAGGTAAAGCAGCAAAGAGTACATGATAGAGGACATATGACTGTATATTGTGTATTCAGAAATGCCCACCAAAAATGGTGTTTGAGCAGAGACTGCAGTAAAGTGAACAAGGCAGGTATCTTGGGGGGAAATTTTAAGGCACAGGGACCCACTTTGCAGGCAAGTGCTGTGATGCAATGGTATTAGATTGGAGGAAGATGAAAGAGAACTGTGTGGACAAGTCAGAGTGAGCAAGGGGAAAAACTGTAGGAAAAGCAATCCAAGAGGTCGTGTGTGTGTTTTTTTGGGGGAGGGGGAAGGGCAGATTACATAAGGCCTTTGGATTTTGTGCAAAAAGAGATGAGCTCTGGAAATGTACCCATAATAATTGAAAGCAGTGACTTGAACAGATGTTTGTACTCCAGTGGTCATAGCAGCATTTTTCACAATAGCCAAAAGATGGAAACAATCCAAATGTCTACCAATGGATGAATGGATAAAGAACATGTGGCATGTACATATGGTGGAATATTATTCAGCCTTAAAAAGAATGAAATTCTGAGGCATGTTACAACATGGATGAACCTTGAAAACATCATACTGAGTGAATTAGTCCAGAGATAGAAGGACAATTAATTATTACCCAATTCTATTTAAAATGAGATACCTAGGGCAGTCAGTTTCTTAGAATGCTGGTTGCCAGGGTCGAGAGGGATAGGAAATGGAGACCTATTGGTTAATGGATTTAGAGTCTCAGTTTGAGAAGGTGAAAAGTTTTGGAGATGTACGGTGTTAATGGCTGCCAACCAGTATGAATGTTTTTAATGCCACTGAACTGTATACTTAAAAGTGGTTAAAATGGTAAGTTTATGTTATATGTATATTTTACCACAATACAAAAATACAGTTTCCGGGGACCCTCCAGGGACCTGCTGAATCAGGAGGGAAAAAAGGGAGGGATGAGTAGCTACTGAACAGATGTGAGCAAGACTGATCTGATTGTAGATCACCTTGGGAATGTGTGTGAAATTCCGAGCCCTGGGATACTGCAGTTTCTAGAGAAGTGAAGGGTGAGTAATGGCTAACAAAGGAGACTGGTCAGAGTGATGACTGAGGTAGTAGCAAAACAAAAAGGGAGTTTTGTCTTTGAGGCTAAGGGATGAAAACTTGCCAGGAAAAGCAAAATCACTACTCTCTAGTTTGTGAGTATTTTTTTCTGGGCCAATGCCAGAGACTAGACTTTCTGGGTTGGAGGTTGTGAATAATTTTAAATTTTTTAATTATACTGACAAAACTCCCCCAGAAAAGACTAAAACAATTTACATTTACATCAAAGAATATGAGAGAAGTTTATTCCATTAGTCTGATCTCTGTATCTATCAGCCTGTTTCTGTTTTGCTCATTTATTTTGTTCTTTAGATTCTCCATATAAATGAAATCATACGGTATTTGTCTTTTTCTGTCTTATTTATTTCACTTAGCATAAAACCCTCTAGATTTATAAATGTTTGTCACAAATAGTAAGATTTTATTTTTTATGGCCACGTAATGTTCCCACTGCTTATATCTACCACATCTTTTTTATCCAGTTGTCTACTGATGAGCACTTAGGTTGCTTCCATATCTTGGCTATTGTAAATAATGTTGAAATTAACAGGGGTATGCATATATTTTTAAATTAGTGTTTAACCACCATGCTGTATACCTGCAATAGCTATAAAATAATATTGAATGTCAATTGTAATTGAAAAATAAAAAAAAAAATTAGTATTTTGAATAAACTAGTCCACATTTTCCAAGATGAATTGTTAGTCCAGGCAGCTTTAAGACATATTGGATATCATTCTGTATTTTGCTTATGGCATTAATTACTAAATATAATTGCAATATCAATATTTAAAGTTTTTATTCTGTTATTTGAAAGAGTATTTTTAACTTGAAAATTAAATTAGATATTTTAACCTAAAAATAAGAAAATATAGTCCTTTTTAAAAAAGATTTTACTTATTTTATTATTTTTAGACAGAAGGGAAGGGTGAGAGAGAGGGAGAGAAACATCAATGTGTGGTTGCCTCTCACGTGCCCCCTACTGGGGACCTGGCCCACAACCCAGGCATGTACCCTGACTGGGGAATCGAACTGGTGACCCTTTGGTTCGCAGGCTGACACTCAATCCACTGAGCTACACCAACCGGGGCAGAAAATATACAGTCTTTTCATCTTCTTCCAAAAGTGAGTTCTTTCACATCATTGTAGAATGCCTACGACATAACTATCTAGCTGCTTTAGCCACTCAGTCTTGGTGTCAGACTACCTGAAATGATTACAAAGGTTGCACCTTGGGTGGCCTTGCTTGGCCAGGTTGTCCAATCTGCTGAGTTAAGAAAAGAGTGCAGGGTTAGATGTCAGGTAATCAAGTACCCGCTCTGCCAGTAACTAACTATATGACTTGCTTCAAGTCACTGCACCTTCATAAATCACATTGAGAAAATCAAATATAGGAGCCAGAGCTATTTGGCTTTTGGAACCTCTACCTCATACTGGCTCGAAGGCCTTGCTTAAATCACTTAACCTTTATAAACCCTGTTCACATTTCCAATTTGTAAATGAGGGTAATAGCAGTTGAAACCTGAAGTGAGATTTAGCTTTAATATACCTAAAGAATCTATTATGTTGAAAGTATATAATATTAAATGGTTGTTATCATTTCTATTTCTGATCTGTAAAATTCCTTTCAAGAGTTACATTCTGTTATTTTTTATTTGTGAGGAAAATAAGAAAGAGTGACAGGGAGGAGAAATAAAAATGAAATACATAATCTTTGTACATGATCCTATAGTTCTGATCTATTTGCAAGACTGTTGATTCATGTATTTGCTCCCTGGACTTGAAGAAAATTATTCCTTTAGTATGTATTATTACTTATCTTTTGTGAGAGATAAGTTGAAATGGAGACATTGAAATCATTAAGAACATTATTTAAATTTGTATAGTTCTTTCTGGGGACTACGGGCACTAAACACCAGTTATTAAGGTAGGAGTCATAGAACAACATCTGTGAGACTTTTGAAACAAGAATCAACACAAACCATGTATTCTATGAGATGTTACCCATTAGTGGACCTAGAAATCCCTCAGTTTCTTCCCAGTTAAATTTCGTGAATCCTGATTCAGTTCAGAAAGGTCCTTAAAATGAATTTAGCATTTGGATATAGCATGATGCATCTGTTAGATGGGATATGATTAATGATGATATTTTAAGAAGATTTTGGGCGCTGATAATCCTCTCATCACTTTTAAGGTAAAATATGTTTTCGTTAAGATTTTATAATTCAGAATTGCCACCTGTCAGAAAATGTACAATCTTAAATCTGAAATAGACTTGTGAGATAATGTCCTTCAGCCATATTATTGTCTTGATGAAGAAGCTGAAGCCAAGGAAAACTGAGTAACTTGCTAAAAATCTCTGGGCCAGGCAGTTGTGGCAATAGACAGAGGTCTCTGAGTTACTTTCTAGGTAAAGTGCACCAGATGGGCGATGAAACACTAATCACGTCCTATCTGCTAAATGACTTCTTTTACATTCCTAAAACATCTACTTGAATCCTAACACATCAATTTTTTTTAAAGTTACTTTCACACCACATATATATATGTATATACATATATACACACATATATATGTGTATATGTATACACACACACACATTTGCTTGTAGATATTGACAACGATTAGGCAACATACATCTTAACAAATTCTAGAATCACACATTTAGAACAGGAGGAAGTCTGAGTATACAGAAATAACTTTAATGTCTGTTTACTTTTATATCCTCTCAGTTTTGGCAAGAGAACAGACCAGACTATGTCAACATCCAGCTGTACCTCAGTCAAACAGATGGGATACAGGTATGTGGCTGGATGTTATTGTAAATTAAACAAGCCTCTTGCTAATAGGAGATTTACTGTAAGGGCTGTGCTGGAAGAAAATTTCTGCAGGTGGTTTGAAGAGGTTTCCCACAGGAAGGCCTCTTGGAATGTGTCCAGAAAGCTCATGGCTTGTCCTTGAAGTTGACCATATTATGCCTTTTTTTGTCCTGCTCACAGGGAGCTGGAGCAGGCTTTTGGGTTCATCTCTGTCCTCCTTACTATTGCCTCAAGTTCTTTACCTATAGAGAAAAGACCATGAGTGAACAGTCTTATGACTGTGAGGAGATTTTATCTGGAAAGGAAGAGTAAGACCATCCACAATAAAGCTTATTTCTCTTCAAGGAAAACAAAAAAAAATTAGTAATAGCTATCATGCCTTAGTTATTCATTGTGCTAGACACTGTGTCCTAAGCAGCCATGTACATAATCATGTAATTCCAACAGATTCCAGAGGTCGAGGATATTCCTATATCCAAATTATAGATGAAGAAACTGATGTTGCAAACAACATTGCAGAGCTGCATATGTGTATAAATCTGGGCATGAATGTTTTCACAAGTTTTATTTCAATATTTTCTATCATCATTTTCTGTAATGACTTTGAATACAAAATGTGAATGCTTGTCAGTTACTTCAAAACTAATCTAATCCTATTTTTTCTAGTCAGAATTCTTCCCTACTTGGTATGTAGATATATTTTATTTTACTACTTATGAAGCAAGTCAGTATCATTATTTCTCATGGCATTGCTGTAATTAAGGTACAGAGCAGAAATTGCATTCAGTACTCAGTTTATCTGCCTGAGACTCAGACACTTTCTCCTCTTTTCTCTCTTCACTCTATCTTCAGATCTCATATCCTGTTCATTGCAAACAACGGTTCTTTAGAGTTATTTGCTGATAGACCCAAGATTTGGAGCTCTTCTTTCTTAGGCTTTCTTGTCTAAGATCATTTCCCCAAATTTATGATTACAATTTGTAGTAATGTATCCATATAATGTGCTAAATATGACAACTGTATTTGCAGTGCAAAAACAATTCAATAAAGTTTATGTACTGAGGCCTTTTTCAGAGTAGGTAATTAGAATGCATTCTTCAACACTGCAGTTGTTTAAAAATGAAGCAAATCAACCATTTGTAATAATGGCATTCAAGAAGAGAATGGATTTTAAAGGAAAAGAGGAAGGAAATGATGTTCTGGCTGTACTTAATAGGTTGCCATTTGATACTTATATTCTTTATATCACAGCAATTTGGTAGGAAGCCACAGCGCCCCAGAAATGATGTTAGAGAAATGGGTAATTTGCCAACTCCATGTCATATAAAATATAATGCTTTCTTTGTGGCAGAAAATAATTGGAGAAAAATATCAAGCACTGAATTCAAGACTTTATATTGGACGTCCTCGGTGGAAAATTCTGTTTGATGAAATAGCAAAATGTAACAGAGGGTAAGTACCATTACTCAGAAAATTTGACATGTGGCTAATGATCAAATTAAGATATTACCAAGTCATTACATGAAGTTTTTAAAGATGAATTAGTAATGGGTTTACAAATTAGAAAGCCACTTAAGCACTCAATTATCACTATCAAAGGAGGAAGCAAGTCAGAGACTGCTTTACTGATGTGTAATGCCAAATAATTAAAATTTGGCTTAGGAATAGTGTATAAATTATTTATGTGCTAGACTCTTCTTCTACTTACTTTTAAATTTTCATAGACTCATTAAAATGAGTGTTCATTCCCACAGTATAGATCAAATGATCACTAGAAAAGTTTTCAAAATCCTATTGGCGAACAAGGGAGTTCTACAAATAATTCTAACATTATTACATGCACTTAAAAATCCATTTTTTTTTACCTTTTTTACCAGAATGAATACAGTTTTTGAAACTCGTAGTTATTGTTTGCCATCTCTAGTCAGGAATATTTTTAAACATTTTTTTTCTTGAAAGTTATAATTCTAAAGGGATTTAACATTATGTGCTACGTATCTATGACCTGAAGACAGCACTGCTGAAAGAAAGCATTCACTTTAGGGCATGGAACAGGCAACCCGTTTGCCTTCTATATACCTATGGTGCAAGGCAGTAGTCTGCAAAAGTGTAAAAGCATTCTGAAAACCACATACCCACTCTCAGTTTTAAAGCTGGCATTGAAGCAGTTTCATCATAAGGTTAAATAGTTGCAAAGGCTATAATTTCTAACAGTGCAGATGTTGGCATTTTAAAATTAATGTAACTATTTTAAACATATCTACTGGATTCTAAATATCAGTTTCTTGGTATTAACCTCATATATTGTAAATACACAAACAAGCTTTCATTAACAATTGGAAATTTTACACAATTCTTATTTTCTAGTTGAATGTGCATTTCTATCTTGATTTATCTGCAAAATTGCATCAAAATTCAATATATTATTTTATTTGAACTAATTATGTTTTTGTTTCTGACCTAAACATTTTTGCTATAAGAATCTACATAAATTGATATAATTTTTAAAATTTCCTGTGACCCTAAGGCACTTCTGTTAATTTTTTCCTCTGGATTGAGTTATCACTGTAATTATTAGTATATAGTTGATTAATTCAAAATTTTAAAAATGTATTTTGATAAATATAAAAATGATATTTGTAAATGAATGGGACAGCTTATGAAATGCAGAGTTTTTTGTTTTTTTTTAAATCTCAATTCATGATCATGGATCAAGATGTCTTGAAAGAACCACTGATTCATCATGGCCCCTGGCTCTATTTTCAGAGATTTTGTTTTAGGAAGTGTGGTGCGGAGCACCAGAAACAATATTTAAAAAGGAATATATCTATACTCATGTAATTCAGACTTCAGCCATCTTTGAAACCATTTCTGTATTTCCTTCTCTTGAGAAAGTAATTTGGGGTTGAAAAGGGAAGCATTATTTAGAAAGCAGAGGTCCTTTGTAATATGCAATTACAGGTGACAGGTTTGGTTATCTCCTTTCCCACATTTTCCTGATATCACCCACCTTATATGCAGTCATCTTGTCATACTCACCTGGGTCTCGCCTATGCACCACAGACAGGTCATTTCTCATTAGTGACATTTAACTGACCTCTGACAAGCATTCTTTTATTAATTTTCATAGTATACTGCTGAAAACTTGGAAAGTTTTGGTTTCTTCTTCCTTTCTTCCTCCTTCCCTCCCTTCCTTCCTTGCCTCCTTCCTTCTTTCTTCTCTTTCTTTCTTTCTTCATTCTGAAATCAAGCCGCAAAACAGTAGAGGATCATTTACAGGAAATTAGACTGGAATAATTGGTTTATTTGGTTATTTATTAAGAATTCTCATTTGTTATACTGTTCATGATTTAGAGAGATTTTTGTCTATTTGGTTTTTCGTTTCCTTCAAACGGCAAGCTGGTTTAAGAGGAGCAAATGTGCACCACCTACTGTTCACATTGTGTATGGCATTTTCACTTTCTGTGCTCTGGTCTGGCACCTGAAATGCATTATTTTAAAAGGCTTTTTATGTAGCAGTAGTTTGGAAAAGAATGAATCAACATCTTTTGTTTGCTTGTTTCTGAATGCTTATTTATTTCCATTATCATTTACTCCATTCATACCTGGCCCCACCCCAAGAATTACCACACTGTTGTCCATGTCCATGCATCCTTTTTTCCTTTTTGCTCAATCCCTTCACCCCCTAAGCTGTCATCCTGCCCTCTATCTAGGAGCCCATCTCTATTTTCCTTGTTAGTTCAGTTCATTAGATTCCACATATGAGTAAAATCAGATGGTATTTGTCTTTCTCTGATTGGTTTATTTCACTTAGCATAATGTTCTCCAGATCCATCCACACTCTTTCAAAGGGTAATTTTGTTTTCTTTTTTTACGACCAAATAGTATTTCACTGTGTAAATGACCCATAGTTGTTTTACCCACTCATCTACTGATGGACAGTTGGGCTGCTTCCAAATCATGGCAATTGCAAATAACACTGCTATGAACATAGGGGTGCATAAATTCTTTTGAATTACTGTTCTGGTTTCCTTCAGATAAATTCCCAGAGGTGGGATTGCTAGGTCAAAAGGCAGATCCATATTTAATTTTTTGAGGTCTCTCCATACTGCTTTCCACAGTGGCTGCACCAGTCTGCATTCCCACCAGCAGTGCACAAGGGTTCCCCTTTCTCCACTTCCTCACCAGCACTCATAGTTTGTTGATTTATTGATGATAGACATTCTGACATGTGTGAGATGATATCTCACTGTGGTTTTAATTTGTATTTCTCTGATAATTAGTGACATTGATCATCTTTTCATATATCTATTGGCCATGCGTATGTCCTCTTTGGAGAAGTATCTATTTAATTCCTTTGACCATTTTTTAAATTGGGGTTTTTGGATTTTGTGTGGTTTTTTTGGTGTTGAGTTTTGTATGTTCTTTATAAATTGTGGATATTAACTCCTTATCAGATGTATCAGCAAATATGTTCTCCCATTCGGTAGGATGTCTTTTTAGTTTGTTGATGGTTTCCTTTGCTGTACAGAAACTTTTTAGTTTGATGTAGTCCCATTTGTTTATTTTTTCTTCTGTTTTCCTTGCCTGGAGAGATATGTCCTATAAAATACTGCTACAAGGAATGTCACATACTGGGTCTGCCACCAACTAGCTTAGGTTCTCCAAATAACTTTACATCAGATTCCTCTTCTGTGAAATTAGTAGCTCATTTGTAAAGCATCTAATACTCTATCACATTTAATAGTAGGAAACATTTAATAATAGTAAGTGAGAATGAGGATAAGGATGATGGCAGTGGTGGTTGGTGGCAGTACAAACAGCTGGCCTTAGGGGACAGTTTGAAATGTAACTCAACCCAAAACTCTCATTTCACCAATTTCCTGGGCACTACCAACCTGCTCCAAGCAGTAAAACATATACCCCATGGATTGACTGAGCCCCGTGATTTAGAAAAGAATGTACCCAGGAATACAAATTGTAGGAAAGAGCTCTTTGCAATTAATACATCTCCCTCATTCTTATAGGAACAACAAAAAAAAGAAATGTCCAAGATTTGCAGCTTTGTTTTCTTCTAGAATTTTTATGGTTTCAGGCCTAAGAGTTGTCTTTAATCCATTTGGAATTTATTCTTGTGTGTAGTGTAGGAAGGTGGTCTAGTTTCATTTTAAGGCTTCATTAACTAGAAAAAGATGCTATTTAAATAGAAGTGTTAATTTTAGGTGTATTATTTTGGTTAACTTCTTGTACAAAAATATACAGTGATTGATGGGGAGGGGAGTGGGTGGAGAAGGGTATAGGGAGGATAAAGGACAATGGAAAAAATACAATAAAAATGAACTATTAAAAAAGAATACATAGAGATAGAAATAGAGAAGACATAAATTAATTTTATTATATTTTTAATTAAAAAAATTTTATCGTTATTATATTACAGTTGTCCCAAATTTTCCCTCTTTGCCCTCCTCTGCCCTTCCCACCCCTACTCCCACAGTCAGTTCCCAAACTGTTGTCCATGTCCATGAGCCATTCATACATGTTCTTTGACTAGTCCCATCTGCTTCTTTCCACCATTATCCCCCACCCCCATCCCCTCTAGAGGGTCACTGTCAGTCTCTTCCAGGTTTCATGCCTGTGGTTCTATTTTGTTCATTAGTTTATTATGTTCATTAGATTCCTCTTATAAGTGAGCTTATATGGTATTTGTCTTTCACCGACTGACTTATATCACTTAGCATAATATCCTTTAGTTCCATCCATGTTTTTGGAAAAGGTAGAAGTTCATTCTTTCTACTGCATAGTATTCCATTACGTAAATGTACCATAGTTTTTTGTCCAGATGTCCATCATTTACTGATGGACACCTAGGTTGCTTCCAACATTTGGCTATTGTAAATAATGCTGCTGTGAACATAGGGGTGCATAGGTTCTTTTGAAGTGGTATTTCAGGATTCTTAGGAATTAATCCCAACAGTGGAATACTGAGTCAAAAGGCAGTTCCATATATAGCTTTTTGAGAAAATTCCATACTGTTTTCCACAGTGGCTGCACCAGTCTGATAGTGCACTGAAGTTTCCTTTTCTCCACATCCTCACCATCACTTTTTGTTTGTATATTTCTTAATGATGACCATTCTGACCAGTGTGAGGTGATATCTTTTCATGGTTTTAATTTGTATCTCTCTGATGGCAAGTGATGTCAAGCATCTTTTTATATGTTTATGGCCCATCTGTGTGTCCTCCTTGGAGAAGTGTTTGTTCAGGTCCTTTGCCCATTTTTTAAGTTGAATCGTTTGTCTTCCTGGTGTTGAGTCATATGAGTTCATATATTTTAGAGACCAAATGCTTGTCTGATGTATCATTGGCAAATATGTGTTCCCATGAGGCCAGTTCCCTTTTCATTTTGATAATGGTTTGTTTAGCCGTGTATAAGCTTTTTAACTTGATATAGTCCCATTTGTTTATTTTTTCCATTATTTCCCTTGCCCTAGGAGATATATTGGCAAAAAATATTGCTATGCGGGATAGCTTAAATATTACTGCCTATGTTTTCCTCTAGGACTTTTATGGTATCACAACTTACATATAAGTCTTTTTTCCATTTTGAGTTTATTCTGCTGTGTGGTGTAAGAAGTGGTCTAGTTTCATTTTGTTGCATGTACCAGTCCAATTCTCCCAACACCATTTATTGAAGAGGACACTTTTACTCCATTGTATACTTATGCCCCTTTTGTCAAATATTATTTCTGGGCTCTTTATTCTGTTCCATTGATCTATGTGTCTGTTCTTATGCCAGTACCAGACTGTTTTGATTATAGTGACCTTGTAGTATAGTTTGTTATCAGGCATTGTGATCCCTCCTACTTTGCTGTTCTTTCTTAAGATAGTTGAGGCTGTTTGGGATCCTTTTTGATTCTATTTAATTTTTGAAATATTTGTTCCAAATCTGTGAAATAAGCCATTGGTGTTTTCATAGGAATTATGTTGAAAATATAGATTGCTTTGGGTAGTATGGACATTTTCATGATGTTAATTCTTTCGGTCCATGAACACAGTATATGCTTCCATTTATTTGTATCTTCCTTAATTTCTTTCTTCAGTGTTGTGTAGTTTTCTGAGACAGGTCTTTTTACTTCGTTGGTTAAATTTATTCCTAGGTACTTCATATTTCTTGTTGCAATAGTAAATGGGATTTTTTTCCTAATTTCTCTTTCTGATAGTTCATTGTTCATATACAAAAATGCCACCGATTTCTGAATATTGACTTTGTATCCTGCCACTTTGCCAAATTCGTTTGTTAGGTTGAATAGTTTTTTGGTGGAGCCTTCAGGGTTTTCTTTGTGCAATATCATGTCATCTGTGAATAATGACAGTTTTATTTCCTCCTTTCCAATTTGGATGTTTTTCTTTTTGTATGATCATTGTGACTAAGACTTCCAGTACTATGTTGGATAAGAGTGGTGAGAGCAGACACCCTGTCTTGTTCCCGATCTTAAGAGAAACACTTTCAGTGTTTGCCCATTGAGTATGATGTTGGCAATAGGTTTTTCATATATGGCCTTTGTTATGTTGAGGTATACTCCCTCTATTCCCACTTTGCTGAATGTTTTTATCATAAATGGATGCTGGATTTTGTCAAATGCTTTTTCTGCATCTATGATATTATTATGTGATTTTTGTCTTTCATTT